>SNQJ01S0008934.1:217191-269239 GCA_010110895.2 Picea sitchensis | reverse complement strand
AACAGACCCACCTTCTGACATCTTCATATTAAATAATCTCTTCATTAGAAATACCTTATTGGACGCCGAGGGTTTTTCATACAATTTGGCCAATGTGTCCATCAAACCCTTCATTGTCTTTTCTTTGGAAATATTGAAAGCCATTGACACTGCCAGGCTCAGCCGTATCGTTCCTAGAGCCTTTCTGTCAAGAATCTCCCATTCTTCGTCCTTCATAGCCATCGACTTCTTTGCTACTCCACCCAATGGTAGGAATAGATCCTTCTGATATAAATAATCTTCCATCTGCATCTTCCATAACTGTTAGTTTTGGCCATTAAATTTCGCCACCCTAAACTTTCCATCTTCTGACATTGATCCCACTCGAACCAGGAACCCTCTTTTCTTGTGAGTTACCTTTCATTCTGATATCAGTTGTTAGAAAAATAGGACCGCGGAGCAATAAAATAAAACAAATGTGGAAACAAAACACAGAAGATACATAATACAAGAGAGACATAGATTTACGTGGTTTACCCAGTGTGGGCTAAGTCCACCAGAGAAATTGCCAGGTCCTTCCTTTATTATTATCCAACAAATGAAGGGATAAAACCTATAGCAAAACCCACTGTAACTTCCTCTTCTTTCTCTCACAGTCTCCTCTCTCAGAATAGAATATTCGCCATCAATCATAGCTACAATACATTTCCCTCATAAAAGAGGGCTGCCTTCTAGGGAAAAAACCCTAACATAATCTCTACCGTTAGATCTGTGACCTTATAATGAACGGTCTAGATTTACAATGAAATTACAATATACATTTACAAGGCAATTTTTCCTTCAAGGGCTTCGCCCCCGAACCCCTGCTGGGGGCCCGCTTGCCCCTAGACCCCCCTCTGCACTCCCCCGCGTGGAAGAGTGTACATACTTTTGGGGTGTAAATACTTCATGGGGTATAAACATGGTTGAAAGAAAGGAACTTTGAATCAGGAAGATAATCAGGCTCCACAACCAACAGATATGTGATAATAACACTTTGTAGAGTATGCTATTAACACTTAGGAACAACTTGCATTAGTTCATTAATCATATTAACATCGTAGAACATACCCAAGGATAGATCAACGTAGTAACAAATGACAATATACCCATATAACTTAGCATTATAAGTTATATCTAACATCCATTCATCCTTAACACAAGTAAATCACTAAGAAACAACAAATCTAATTATCATACATAATAACCAAGGTGTTGGCACAGGGGCAGACCCAGGGTTCAACACTACAACAATGCACCAAAAAAACCCTAACTACTGGACCTTTCGGCAACACCTGTGAAGCAGATGAAGTCTCACTCGAGGTAGAGGCAGGGGTGGTTGCAGGACTGAAGTGTCTGCAACCTTAGCTGGGACATAGATATGTGATTATAATACTTAACAGAGCACTTAGCATCAACAGTTCATTGATATTCAACCAATAACTACTGCGGAGATAGAACAGAGCATCGCATCATTCACTCATATTTGATGTATTTAAGCACTTTATCATAAACGGGCAGTTTATATCTAGCATATCAATCACTAAGCACCTTCATATAGATCAGATCTAACATTCTTACACATCATTAGCACAAATCATAACTAGATTTATATATTTCTATCAAAGCACTTAGCAAGAGAAGTTATAAACACATCAAGACAAGCACAAAGAGGAACAACACAACCTTTACGTGGTTCACCCCCACCCTAGGGCTACGTCCACCAATTCTTCTTATTTATTTTCTTTGGTCAATCGGTTACAAGCATAGAGCCTCAAAACCCTACTTCGCCTAGGACATGAGATTTGCGCACCTCGCTAGATCCTCCTTCCTTGCGTTGTGGCACAAAGTATTCACAGTCTCTTACAATGACTTGCACTTAGCTCTACAAGTCTCATACAACATGCACGAAGCCTTACAAATCTTGATCACACAGATCCCACTCTTAGGACTTAGCCAACTTTCACAACACTTGCGCACTATTCGACTACTTCTTACATTTCCTAGCCTTCTATTTATACATACAAAATAGGCCTAAACATGGGTAAACCCATGGACCGACATCCCATTCCCGTTACATATTCGTAAATCCCAAAAAGGAACCAAAAAGGGGCCGAGATCCCGCGATCTCTGCTTTGTCTTGCGCTCCTCCTTCGATAGGCCATCAAAGTCCGAAAATAGGTCAAACTTGACTAGATCCCTCAAAACTTTGTCAAGGGCCAACAGGCCCCCAACACTCACCTGTGACTCATCCCGAGTCACTTTTATGTGGGAAGTTCTACTTCAAATTCTTTGAGCTTGGCTCGAACTTCTTCGACTTACTGTTGTGCTACAAGCTCTTGTTCAACAAACTCTTGAATGACTACATCATTCATAGGTCCTTCCAGGCGTTGTTCTGATGTGGTGATAACTTGCTCTAGTTCTTCTCCTTGGCCTTCTACCTTTTTAAACAACTGATAGGCCTTATCTTGCACATGTTGGAGTTTTTGAGTTATCTCCATAACTCTGCTCCAGATAGTATGGATTTTCTACTGGGCGGTTCGCTCCTCTTGAGATCTTTTCATTCTCTCCACAACTTTCAAGTCTTTCAGCTGCGCCTGTATTGTTTCTGTGTGTTGCTTCGCCTCCTGGAGCTGCGAATCCAGTGCTTACAACTCTCGTTTCTCAGTAAGTTTCTCATATGTCTGGGCACTTCGATGAACGAATTGCTTGCATTCTAAGGTAAGGGACTTTAGCCTTTCAACTGTGCTCGTGGTAGTTGCTTCTCTTTGGTCCTTTACTTCCTGTGGGGTCTCGGGCACAATGTGTAGTTATAGGTCTACGATGCGTTGCTGCAGCTGCTGGATGACTTCTTCAATTTGTGCTACTTGCTTCGTGACTTGATCCTCTGCCTTTACTTCTATGACAGTTACATAGTACAGTGCTCTGTTGACCGCTTCCTTCACATCGAGTTGCTCGGTAAGCAACTATTCCTTTCCTTGCTGTAGTTGTGCCTTTTCTTCATTGAACTTCACTTAGAGAGCACTCTTTTCCCATTTGACAGATTGTTGTTTTTCTACAAGTACTCCCTGTACTTGTACCAAAGCTTGGGTGGCTTGTGCTATTTCCTCTTGTGCTCATCGAAGGTGAGCTTTGACTGTATCAGCGAGCCGGTGGAGCCGGTGGAGTGTTCCTTGTAGTTCGACCTCAATTCTATTGCACATATCCTCCTACTTAGCTTCTTTCTTCTCTACTATCTCCAACGAAGCATCATTCAGGGCTGCTATGATGAAGTTGAAATCGTCACAGGTGAGGATGGTCTGCATATTAGTTATGGGGGCTTTCGATTTCTTCCGGGAAGAAGGCTTCAGAGGAGAAACCTTCCTTTTCTTTGAGGAGTCCTCCTCATCTCTAGGTGGTGTTACCTCGCCTTTCTTCTGTTTAGTTTCTGCACCATCTATCTCTTCACCATCACCCCCTCGCTCTGGTGATATGGAAGCAGTCTTTAATAAGGAACTGCTTAAATCTTGTATTTCTTCGTTCTTCTTTGTCTTGCTGGGCACGGGTGTATCTCACGTAGCTTCTGGGCTGTCGATGTTGGATATCTCCGTTGGGTCGAATGGAATAAGGAGGTCAACGAACCATTCCATAGTAATCTCCTCTAATTCTTCCTCCGTCAGCTTATCGTAATATTGAAGTTGTTTCTTGTGCTCGTCAGCTCACATTGTGATATAAATGAAATGTCGATCCGCGTTGAACTTCCTCAGAGGCCTGAATCAGTGTAAAGTGTTCGGCATCATGCGAGGCTTGGACTGGATGGCTATCTTCAACTGATTGTAGTATGTATGGAACACAATATTTGACTACCATTTCTTATTCATGTACTTTGAGTACCACAATGTACTGAACTTCGTGACCAATGGTTCAAATGGATTGATGTACGGGAAGGTCGCACCTTTCGGCATATCCCAGGCAATGAAAGTGATCATGATCAATATCTAGCTGAAATGGAATTCGTATCCTTGATATTGCGCTTCTCTTCAATCAAGTTCCAACTAGTTCACAAGGTACTTTTCCCAATTCATTTGTAGGCCCTCCGCGCACTTCCGTACGAGGTCGACTACAAAACCAGTCACTTGGGTGGGTCAGTTCTTGCGTACTAACTTCCCTGCAATCATCTGACAGGCAAGGCGCACTACACCATTATGAATAGAGTCCACCTTGTAGCCTCCCGTGCCCTTCTTGACATCGCCATAAGTGTCCTTGATCCTTTGTGCAAGAGCGCGGTCCATGGCTTTTCCAGGATAGAAATCCTATGGGTCGGGTCCTTGCATACTCAAACCCATGATCTGATTGATCAAGGTCAGATCAATTGTGATATTATGGTTGAGCCACAAATATCCACCATGGTAACAAGACAGCAACAACTTGACACATGCATTTACCTCTTGGTGTCTTCCGAAGTGGGGAACTTTCATGACGTTGAGTAGAGTGGACTGCATGAGGTTATGGGTCCATGCTTGGTGAATTACCTTTGAGTTTTTCCCTTTTGTTCTAGTTAGATACTATGTGGGGCTAACATGTTGTAGAATTTGTGATCTCCGAGGTTGAAGTTGCTAAACTTCAACACTGCAATCTTATCTTGGTCTGCTCGCACTGCGCGTATCCCCTTTGGGAGGTACGCACTGACCAAGGCATACTTGAAATCTCTAGGTACGTTTTCATGAATTATAACACCTATTAAAGGTGGTATATAGGTGGGTAAGATAGTCGGGATCAGTTTAGCATTCGCTAAGTCATCCCTGTTCTTAGTTCGCTTCTCATCAGACGGTTGGGATGGTCCTTCTCCGTGAGCAGTGGATGGAGAGGCTGGTAGTCCTCTCATGGATGATGCTTGTATACCTATAGACATTGACATGACTCTTTCAGTCATGAGGTCAATCAAAACTTCATCAACAACTCTTTCTGTAGCGCTCAACTTGTCCGACATACACACTCGGGGTTAACACTCTCGGGTTTGGGGGGGTAGCTTAGACATAGTAATGAGATAGAGAGAAGAATCACGGTGATCATTGTATAAACTCAACTTAGTCTGTGTGCTCAAATTTTGAATTGGCAAAAGTGTTCTTGGTGCATGGCGTTGTAGGATAAATAGGTAACTCGACAACAGATTGCTTGCAATGGGTATGAGGCCTTCATTAACTTGGTTCTATCCATTATGGCGTGGTCCCAACGGTCGGATGGTGAGATGGCTAGCCATAAATGGATTTCTATTCATTCAGAGCATTGATCTAATAGTTATAATGTCCCCAATGGCTATATTTCTTTGCCATGGATAAGTGCCATGTGTCATTGTTCTGATATCCCAGCGAAGCTCCAATTTTGCAATTTTTCCTTCCACGAGGTTCCCTCTAGAGCCTTCTATAACTTATCAATCATGGATCTCTTCTTACTCAACTTTCTAGTCTTCTTTCCAGTGAGCTTCGTCTTAGTATTCCTTTTTCCATTCTGATTTTTGTCTTCTTTTGACCTAGTCACTTCGTGTTGTTGATTTTCTTCCCTAGGGTTCCCGGATAATACTTCTTCTTTGTCTGGGATAGGTATTTCAATCTTCTGTGGATCCCCTAGTGTGCTTGCAACTTTGACATCCGAGTCTCTAGTGTTAAATAGCTTCGATTTGTTCTCATGTTCTCCAATCAAGTGTGTGATCCTTCTAGTCATGAAATATTTTAACTCTTGTTACTTCTGTTCCAAAAATTCTTCTTCTTCCTTTCATCTGGCTTGATCTTTTTCGATCCAAGGTTTTCCTAGTAACATGGTAAATGGGGCACTGTTCTCAGTAAATTTAATAATCTCAAAATCTTCTTCTGTCGAATTTCCATTAACATTCATAGGTATGCAAGCGAGCTTCCCACATAGGTTTATTATCTTTCCTCTGAATAACCCTATTCCTCCTAATGAAGGAATCATAGCATACTTCCCTATAGCTTCCCAAGTTCTCTCTGTCATGATGTTCACCTATTTTTTCTTATCTAGAACACAGTCAATGTTGAAGTCTTCTATTATTGCTTCAATGCATTCTTTTTCCTTGAAGATCTCTGATAATCTAACATGTCGGTGGTCATTTAGGGTTTCTTTCATTTGTAGAAATACTTTCTCCGATTCTTTCTGGGGTTCTGCTATTTTTGGATTTGCCTTAGGGTTTTCTTGATTCATATTCATTCATTCTAGCTTAGCAATCATTCTAGGGAAATCCAACACTTCATAGTCCATAGGTTTACAACAACGACAACTAGGTCTTTTCCCAGAGCATTCCTTAGAAAGATGTCCTGGTCTTCTACAACTGTAAGAGAGGGTTAATCCTCTCTTTCGTTTAAGTGATCCCCAACATTTTCTATACTGCACACTAGGATCATAGGAGCTAACCTTCAAAAAATTCTTTCTAGGATCCTCCATCCATTTGTTAGTCCAAACATTCTTTATATGCATAGGTATAACATATCTTTCACTATTATTATCATATCTACTCATATCAAACCATCTTTCATCTATTAGTACCCTAGTTTTCAAGATAGGATAGAATCTATCAAACATATCTAGATGCATACTTTTGAAACAAAAATTTCCAACTATCTTATTTTTTCAGAGCACAAAGCTTCTAGATATAGAACTTTTCACTATTCTTACCTGTATCAGAGCACATAGCTTACATATTTTATCTCTTTTCTTTAGATCTTACCTATTTTATTGGCACAGAGATCCTCAGGTCAAGTAGAATGTTGCACACTATGGAAACAGATCTATGCACAGAGCTTTCACAATATCAGGCTGAACCTTTGCACAAATATTCTTCTTTATCAGTTCCCAACAATCACAGTTTCAGGTCCGATACTGCGCACTTCAGTAGTAGATCTACACACATAACTTCTCTTCATTTCCCAGCAATCACAGTTTCAGGTCCCGACAACGGAACCATTTGTTGGCACAGGGGTAGACCCATGGTTTAACGCTACAACAACGCACCAACAAAACCCTAACTACTGACCCTTTCAGTAACACTTGTGAAGTAGATGAAGTGTCATCCGAGGTAGAGGCAGAGGTGGTTGCAGGACTCAAGTGTCTGCAACATTAGCTGGGACACAGATCTGTGATTATAATACTTAACAAAGCACTTAGCATCAATAGTTCATCAATATTCAACCAATAACTACTGCACAGATAGAACAGAGCATCGCATCATTCACTCAGATTTGATGTATTTAAGCACTTTATCATAAACAGGAAGGTTATATCTAGCAGATCAAGCACTAAGCACCTTCATATAGATCAGATCTAACATTCTTACACATCATTAGCACAAAGCATAAGAAGATTTATATATCTCTATCAAAGCACTTAGCAAGATAAGTTATAAACACATCAAGACAAGCACAAAGAGGAACAACACAGTGTTTACGTGGTTCACCCCCACCTTGGGGATACGTCCACCAATTCTTCTTCTTTATTGTCTTTAGTCAATCGGTTACAAGAACGGAGACTCAAAACCCTACTTCACCTAGGATAGGAGATCTACACACCTTGCTAGATCCTCCTTCCTTGCGTTGCAGCACAAAGCCTTCACAGTCTCTTACAATGACTTGCACTTAGCTCTGCAAGTCTCATATAGCATGCATGAAGCCTTACAAATCCTGATCACACAGACTCCACTCTTAGCACTTAGCCAACTTGCACAACACTTGTGCACTATTCAAATACTTCTTACATTTCCTAACCTTCTATTTATACATACAAAATAGGCCTAAACATGGGTAAAGCCATGGGATGACATCCCATTCCCGTTACATATTCCCAAATCCCAAAAAGGACCCAAAAAGGGGCTGAGATCCTGCGATCTCTTCTTCATCTTGCGCTCCTCCTTCGATAGGCTGTCGAAGACCAAAAATAGGTCAAACTTGACTAGATCCCTCAAAACTTGGTCAAGGGCCAACACAAGGCACTAAGAAGATAAATAACAAGCACAAAGCACACCAAAGACACATGATATACGTGGTTCACTCTAGTGTGGGGATACGTCCACCAACCGCTTCACCTTATTTATTATTTGTCAATCTCTTACATTCATTTACTCCTGTGCACTAAGCCATAGAGTCAAGCTTCGTACCAAACATGATATCTGCGCATTGAGCACCAAATCCTCCTTCCAATACTAGGTCAAGGCACAAATCCACTTTCTATCAAGCCCAAATCCTTACACATAGACATTCCCTTGCACAAATCCAATCGAACTAATTTCACTTAGCCACTTTCCACTACTCTTCTACAATAAATTATTACTTATTTATAATTTTATATTCCCTTACAATAAGGCCTAATTGTGATCCCTATCCATCAACCACTGATGCAACCACTTGGTCCAATTGCGAGCCCTATCCATAAATATATTTGAACATCTGGCAGGCTTCCTCTTGCACAGGTTGTAGCTTCTACGTGACCTCCATTATCTTACCCTAGAGGGAAGTGATCTGTTGTTGCACTACGTTCTTCTCCTGAGATCTCTTCATTCTTTCAACTACGATGAGTAGCTTCATCTGCGCCTGTACTGACAATGCCTGTTGTTGTGCCTCCTATAATTGCACTTCCAACTTCCTTAGCTCTGGATCCTCTACGAAGCATTCATATGTGTGTTCACTTCTATCACTTAGTTGTTTGCATTCTGAGGCAAGGGATCTGATTCTTACAATTGTATTCCTTGTGGTCTCCTCCCTCTGGTCATGCACCTCCTGTGGAGTGCTCGGTACCTCTTGGGCCTCTAATTCTATTATTATAGCTTGAAGCTGTTGGAGGGTCTCAACGTGCTTCACCACTTGAGCCTTGAACGAACCTTGCTCCTCCTCTGCCAAGCCTGACATAGAGTGACATGATTTATTCACTACTTCTTTGACCGTGGTCTGTTCTGACATAGAGTGACATGATTTATTCACTACTTTCATAGGCGGTTAGAGTGTAGCGTGCTACTTGTAATTGTTATAAGTCTTCATACTTCTCTTGTTTCAATGATTTTGTAGCCTTCTCCTTCTCTTCCTGGACTCTCTGAAGTTGAGCTTTTTTCACATCCACAAGTCTTCTCTATTGGGTTGGTTCATCCCCAAATTCTGCAATATGTGACAAGGAAGAAGCAGTAGGTACTATGCGGACCAAATGAATAGATTGTTGTACTTCCTTCAATTCCTTATCGACCCTTCCATATATATATTCCTTCTTCTCTCTATATCTCTTCAATATGTCCTTGGAAGCGTCCTCCATAGCTCCATGGACCAAACTGATATCGTCCTTCGTGAGTGTTTCCTTTAACTGGGGCTTATTAGCATGTATCTTCTTCCTTGCTGAAGGTTTCTTTGGAGAAACCTTCCTCTTCCGCGGTGTGACTGTTCTAGTAGGGGGGTCTTTAGGTGGTGTAGATTCACCTTCTCCTTGCTCATCCCCTCCTCCTTGTCCATCTTCTTCTTCTTCTCCTCCTCCAAGCAAGCGAGCTAGACTCTTTATCTTCAGAAGCATCATCCTCCTCATTGCTCTCTATATCCTAGACTTTCTCTGCATTTTTCTTCTCCTTCATCCCACTGGACTGTCCGACATGATCGATCTAGGTGACTAGGGGGATTCCTATGGTGTCGATGTCAAAGAGTTCTGCATCAACGATAGGTGCCAAAAATTCCTCCGGTCACTCCTTTGTGATCTGCTCCATGTATTCATCTGTTAGCTTGTAGTATGACTGCAGTTCTTCCTTGTTCTCATCTCTATGCACAGTAATGTAGATGAAATGCAGATCTACATGGAAATTTTTTATTGGTCTGTATTGGTGTAGGGTGCGCGGTGTCATGCGTGGAAATGATTTGATGGAAACCTTCAATTGTTGGTAGTATGCATGAAACACGACATTGGACTGCCACTACTTCGTCATGTCATTGGTGTACCACAAGGTTAAAAACTGAGTGGCCAACGACTCCGAGGGTTCGATCTCTCAGAAGGTGGCTCCTTCAGGAATCTGCCATGCGACAAATGCGATCAAAATGATCAGCTAGTTGTAGTGGAATTCGTATCCCAAATCCCGGGCTTCGCTACAATCCTTCTCTAGTTCATTGATGAGGTAGCTCACCCAATTCATATGCATTCCCTCCACACATTTTCCTGCGAGGTCCACCATGAACCCAGTGACCTGTGTGGGGTGGTTCTTTCTTACGATATTGCTAGCTATGGGTTGGAAAGCGAGGTGCACTGCGCCATCTTGTATAGAGGATACCTTGTAACCCTGCTTTCCTTTTTCGACTTCTCCGTAAGATTCCTTGATGTGTTATTCCAGGGAACGGTCCAAGGCCTTCCCTGGATAAAACAGTTGAGGGTTAGGTCCCTTCATGCTTAAGCTTCTAATCTAGTGGATTAGCGTCGGATCCACAGTAATCCTCCAGTCAAGCCACAGGTATCCGTCATGATATCATGACAAAATATGTTTAACTCAAGCGTTAACCTCCTGGTGGCGGCCAAAATGCGGTATCTTCATCACATTCATCACAGTGGACTACACCAGTCCCTTAATCCATGGCTGCGAGACAATGTGAGGCTTCTTCTCAGTTGACTTCATCAAGTAGTGGTGGGGTTCTAGAATAACATAGTTCTTTTTGTCTCCTAAATTGAAATCGTTGTTATTTAGTAGTGGGATATGTCCTAACTGACTCCCAACTACACATATTCCTTTCAGAATGTACGCGGTGATCAGGATGTACTCATATCTCGGGGAATGTTGTCACGGTTAACGACACCAAACAAAGGTGGAATGTACTTGGGTAGGATCGACGGGATCTGCTTCGCATTAGAAAGATCGCAGTGGTGCTTACTTCACTGCTCAGTCGTGGGGTTAACAACGCCAAAACGACGTCCGGTCGAAGGGGAACCCTACAGTCCCCTAGTTGATGATGCCTGGACACCTTCAGATGTCGGTCTGTCAGGCATTATCTTTCTGAGGACTTCCTCAACAAACTTCTATAACTCACTAGGTTTGTCCGACATTCAAACTTTTAAATAGATGGGTCAAGGTAGATGAACGGACAGGCAAGGTAGACAAACGAACGATGAGGTCTAGCTTCAGATAACACAACTAGACACTTAAAAAATTCTCTGTTAGCTCAGTTAATCACGGGTAGCAAAAAGTCGTCCCAACACAATGACCAACGAGTTAAATAAAAGGGGTATCGTAACAGATTCTTCCAACGACCAGGAATGCTTCGATCAATGTGAATCTGTCTGTTATGGCGTGGTATCAACATCCAAAAAGTGGTCCATCATCCCATAAATGTGTTTTCTAGCTGTTCTGGAGCATCATTCTAATGGTCAGGGTGCCTCCAATGGTCATATAGCTTTTCCAGGGTGAAGTCCCATTTTGCATGGTCCTGCTATTCCAGCAAGGTTCAAATCCTGCGAACCTGCTTCCTGTGAGGTTCCATTCTGCAAAGTCTTCAATCTATTTTTTGTAGCTTCTTGTAGCTTTTCCAACTTGGCTTTCTTTTTATTGAGCTTCCTTGCCTTGTTTCCTGTGATATGAGTTTCTCTAACTGTTTCTGGAATCCTCTTTCCATTCTTATTCTTATATTCCTTTAGTGCATTGGCTTCGCATTGTTGATGTGCCCTCAAAGGGTCTGAAGTTAATATCCCTTCTCTTAATACTTCCTAGGTGGGTATACTTATTTCTTGCATAGATAGGTTCTTCAAGCCTTCTTGCATTCTTTCAAACTTGATAGATAATTCTCTTGCATTCTGTCCCTCCCACATTGTTACTTTGTTTTGTTTCTTCGACGCATCCTCTCGTTCTTCTATTAGTCGATCTATTTTTCTATCTATGAAATCCCTTAGTTCTTTCTTTTTATTTTCTGTAGTGTCTTCCTCTTCTTTCCTTCTGATCTGATCTTTCTCAATACAAGTCTTACCTAGCAAAAGTGGGAAGGGGGCAATGTCCCCAACAAACTTAATGACTTCAAATTCTTCTTCAGTCGATGTTCCATGAACAATAATAGGTACATTAGTAACTCTTCCACATAAAGTTATCATCTTACCCTTGAATAAGCCTATCCTTCCCAATGAAGGTACCACAATAGGCTTTCCTAAAATTTTCCAAGTTTCTTCTGTCATAATATTCACTTTTGTTTCCTCATCCAAGACACAGTCTATGTTCAAGTCTTCTATTCTTTCACTTATGCGCTGTTTTACTTTTAGGATCTATGGTAAACTGACATCTTTATGAAAATCCATCATTTCTTTCAACTGTACTAATGTAGTCTGAACTTTCTATGATTATTTTTCTTTATGACTTTCTAACATGCCCTTAGTCTCTTGACTTTATTCATAGTTTTCTTGTCTGATGTTCAGCGTTTCAACTTTATTAATCATCCTTGGACAATCCTCAACCTCATGACCAACAATCTTACAAAAAAGACAAATAGGACCTACGCCAGGGCATTCCTTAGCAAGATGTCCTGGTCTTCTGTAGTTATAACACAAAGTCAATCCTCTTTTTCTCTTATATGTTCCCCAACCTCTTTTGTATTTTGCACTAGGATCATAATGTTGGACCTACAATATGCAAAAAATCTTTCTAGGTTCCTGCATCCATTTATTAGTCCAAAAACTCTTTCTATGCATAGGAATGGCATATATTCCTTCATTTTCATTAAATTTACTTAGATCAACTCTTTCTTTCAACTGCGTCCTAGCCTTCAGACTAGGACAAAACCTATTAAACATACTTAAGTTCATGCTTCCGTAACAAAAAAATTTCACTTATATTTCTCTTATCAAAGAACAAAGCTTTACCTCTTTCCTTCAGATCAGATTGCTCTCTTAGCACAGAGATTCACAAGTCAAGTAGAGTATTGCACACTTCAGTAGCAGATCTATGCACATAGCTTCTCTTTTGTTTACTTTAGTTCCCAACAATCACAGTTTCAGGTCCCGATAATGGAACCATTTGTTGGCACAGGAGCAGACCCAGGGTTCAATGCTTAACAACGGACCAACAAAACCCTGACTACCGACCCTTTCGGGAACACCTGCGAAGTAGGCGAGGTCTCACCCGAGGTAGAAACAGGGGGGGTTACATGATGCAGGTGTCTGTAACTGATATGGGACACATATATGTGATAATAACACTTCGCAGAGTACGCTATTAACACATATGAACAACATGCATTAGTTTATTAATCTTATTAACATCGCAGAACATACCCAAGGATAGATCAATGCAATAACAAATGAAAATATACCCATAACACTTAGCATTATAAGTTAGATCTAGAATCCATTCATCCTTAACACAAGTAAAGCACTAAGCAACAATAGATCTAATTATCATACATAATAACCAAGGCACTAAGCAGATAAATAACAATCACAAAGCACACCAAAGACACAAGATATACGTGGTTTAACATAGTGTGGGCCTATGCCCACCAACCGCTTCACCTTCTTTATTATTCATCAATATTTTACATTGATTTACTCCTTTGCACTAAGACACATAGTCTAGCTTCAAACCAAACAAGAGATCTGGGCACTGAGCACTAGATCCTCCTTCCAAAACTAGGTCAAGGCACAAATCCACTTTTTATCAAGAACAGAGCCTTACACATAGGCATTCCCTTGCACAAAGCCAATCTAACTACTTGCACTTAGCCACTTTCCACTACTCTTCTATAATACATTCTTACTTATTTATACTTTACAGTCCCTTACAATAAGGCCTAATCCTAGGTAAACCCCATGGGTTGACATCCCATAACCCATTAACTGAAGAACCCCTTACTAGGTCCACATAGCTCGCAAAACAAGTGAGATCCGTGATCTCAGCTCCGCCCGGGCACTACTTCTTTGACCAACCTGTCGAAGTCCAAAAGTGGGTCAACTCTGGCCAAGGTTTCCTCAAAAATTGGTCGAGGGCCAACACTATTCCACCGGATTCTGTTTTGAGAGTCACTTTATTTAGAACATCATATCTATATGATATGTGGAAGCTACCCTCGTTGTGTGATGCGAGTAAAGAATGCGTTTACACCGAGATGGATGAACCTTTATCTGCAGCTGAGATCACATATTGAGCCATTAATCAAGACACTATAGAACCAGATCAAACTCTTTCTTTGACAAAGGAGGATGATCTTATCCGGAGCCTATTTGGGCTCAAGATTATTCAAATTCCCAGGACTATCTAGAAACTGTCTTTCCCTCCGACGAAGTGATTATCGAGGCAATGACCAGCACTGAAAGTCCATGGGAGGATATGCATCATACATCATATTTCCTCCTCAAGATTAGTCACGTGGAGAATGGGTAATTTAGGTCAGTTGTGAGTAGGATTTTCGATTGGACGATGAACACCTTGGTCGAGCATGGTGTCTATATTGAGGGGGACATGGAGAATATATCAGAAACTGTCCTAATTAACATTTCAAAGAACCCAAATGTTGTCAAAAATGTATTCATTCGAGCACAGTCCTCTCAAGACGATATTTTTTAGTATACAATGCTCTTTAAAGAGTTTCTATATGTGTTTGCGTGGTCGTAGGAGGAAATGCCTAGAATTGATCCTCGTATAGGTAAACACGATATTCAGACCTACGAGAATTTCAAACATGTTCGACAAAGGTTGCAACTAGTAAATCCTTAGAATATGGAGTAATCAAAGCCGAGGTAGAGAAGTTTCTCAAATCCAACTTCATCTATCCAATGTGTTTGACGGAATGGGTGTCCAACCCAGTTCCAGTTGATAAAAAACAAGGCACAATTCATGTATGTATGCATTTTCAGGACTTGAATAAAGCCTATTCAAAATACAACTTTCCAATGCCATTTATTGAGAATATTTTTGACAAGTGCGTGAGAAGCGAACTATTTTCATTTATGGACGGTTTTTTGGGTTACAATCAGATTGAGATCTGACCAGAAGACCAACAAAAAACAACTTTTATCTATCCTTGGGGAAATTTCGCTTATAAGAAGAATCCTTTTGGCCTTAAGAACACTGGCACAACAGTTCAGTGGGCCATGATGTTTTCCTTCCACGATTTGAAACACAAAGTGGACATCTATTTGGATGATATTACAACTCATTCACAAAAAAGAGCTCAACATCTGTTGCACCTCTGCCTTGTTTTCGAAAGGTACCGTTACTATCGAATCTGATTAAATCCGCATAAGTGCATATTTTGTGTGACTTCTATATGTATTTTAGGATTCATCATTTATACAAAAGGGATCATGGTTGACCCCTTAAAGGTTGAGGCAATCACTCAGTAGCCTCCCTCGTGTACAATTTGACAAGTTCAAAGCCTACAAGGAAAGGAGAATTTCCTTCGACGTTTTGTACCTAACTATGATAATATAACGAAAGGATTTATGTGACTTTTGAAGAAGGGGGTCCCATTTTGTTGGGATGAAGTGGAACAAATCTCTTTTGACGCATTAAATAAGGCCTTGGTTTCGAATTCTTTGCTAAGTCCCCCTAATTATAATCAAGATTTTTTGTTATGATTGGCAGTATCCAAATCCTCGATTGGCATGGTCCTAGTTCAGGAAGATGATGAGCTCCAACAACATGTCATCTACCACTTGAGTCGTGCTTTGATGGGTCCCCATATTAAGTACTCTCATGTCAAGAAATTGGCCAAAGCATTTCATGTTGTCCAACATTTTCATCATTACATTCTGTTATGCAAGACAACTGTCATCGTCATTGTTAATCCATTTTAGTATGTATTGACTCGACGAATTTTTGATGGGAAGTACACCAAATGGATTGTTGTGCTCTAAGAATTTGACTTAGATTTTTCTTCAGCAAAATCTAAGAAATATTTGGTCTTCGTTGAATTGATGTCATAGTTTCTAGTTGAGAATGAGGAGGGTTAAGCAATCAACTCGTTCCCTAATGAGAATATCTTTCTCATTTCTTCGTTCAATCCTTGGTATGAGGATATCCTCGTATATATCCAGACTTTGAAGTTTCCCCCATAATATTCACAAGATGAGTGACGATAGATTCATCACATGGATAAAAACTATCTCATTATCGATGACACTTTGTATTGACGAGGGGTACACTCCATTCTCCATCATTGTATCACTCATGAAAAAACAAAAGTAGTTTTAAATGAATGTCATGGTGGAGCATGTGGCGATCACCTATTGGGGTTGGTGACAACCCAAAATATATTGCGCGTCGGTTATTTCTGGCCCATGATCTTCAAGGATTGTATTGAGATGGTCGAGAAATTCCATCCTTGTCAAGTTTTTACAAAGAATATGTATGCACACACCCTACTCCTATGTTTCCCGTCATTACTGTTGGCCCCTTCACCAAGTGGGGGTAGATTTTATGACATGCCACCCAGAATAATCTAGGGGGAATTGTTATATCATAGTAGCCATGGACTACTTCACTAAGTGAGTCGAAGCCATGCCGACATTTGCAAATGATGGTGAAATTGCAATGCTTTAAGTTTTTAATCAGGTTATCACTAGGTTCGAGGTTCTGAGAGAGATTATCACTAATCATGGCAGTAACTTTCAAAACCACATGATGTTAGAGTTAGCATCAAAACTAGGTTTTAAGAAGGAGCGCTCATCTCCCTACTATCTTTGAGATAACAGTTAGGTTGAATCCATTAACAAATATTTAAAAATGATATTGAGAAGGATGGTTAACTCAACCAGAACGAATTGCCACTTGATTCTATATCAGGAATTATGGTCTTACCGAACCTCAGTTGAGACTGCAACGAGATTCTCTCCTTTTCAACTCATCCAAGGAGTTGAGGTAGTCGTTCCTATTGAGTGTGAAATCCCTTCTCTCAATATTGTTTTCAATCTCCTCTCAGATATGACTCAGCTCGAAGAACATCTCATTTACCTTTAAAAACTTGATGAGCAACTTCAAGATGAGACAATGGAAAATGAAGGACATACTAAAAGAGTCAAGTCTTAGTATGACAAGTCTGTTCGTCCTAGGGTGTTATCTGAAGGATACCTTGTCTTAGTTTATGACCAGGATAAGGATGCCCTGGGGTAGGCAAGTTAAACCCCATGTGGTACGGTCCATATATTGTGCGACGAGTGTTGGAAAATGAGTCTTACGAGCTTGCGGATTATGAGGGGAATGTGTTGTTAGAGCCCATAAATGGGATCTACCTTAAAAAGTAATTTGCTTGAGCCTCACAGCTTGAGTGTTGGTTCTTTTGTAAATAGTTTTTATTTTTTATAAATAGATTTACTTAGTAGTTTCACTTCCCTTTTTTCATTAGTGATTGATGTGCTTATGTTGTGTGGCATATTCCTAAGGAGTAGTAGATTTACTTTGGATTCACAGATGGTGTCAGTTTCCATACTCGAAGCTTGGCTTCTGTGGTCTGGGTGATTTATTTGCTCGCTAACCAACTAGTGTCTTCCGGAGGCGTGTGTCTCGGAGAAACTACCAATGATGTTACCAAATATAGTGCCATTATAGAGCTTTTACGATATTTTTTGTCGCATGGTATTCGACGCCTTCAGGTGTTTTTAGATTTTCAGTTGGTGGTTTCACAGTTGAATGGTTTATACCAGGTCTGTGATTCAATTTTTTTTACGTTGTTTCCATAGGGTACATCTTTTGGAACGATAATTTGAATTCATTATTTATGATCATGTTCCTAGGTGTGCTAATCTAGTACCTGATTCCTACGCTAATTATATTTTAGATTGACATTTGTCTCATTAATCACATAAGAACATATTTCACATGTAAATACTTATCATTTGTAAGTAAAAATACAAAAATAACGCACAAAAGGTATATATATATATATCCAAAAAGAGGTTCATAATACAAAATTTGGGCTACTAGCCCTGAATGCCTATCAATACAAAATAGTTTTCTTGGCACACAAGTCTAAGACTGAGGTCGATAAAATATATCACAAAAAAGTACAACTTTAGAAAAATGTTGGAACAAACAGACCCATGTCCGAGGTACCCCTACTACATGACGTTGCATCCCTACTAGCAGGTCAACTATAGTAGCCATAGGAATAGTGTGGATCAGAGCCTCTAGGTTCCTTCCAATGCTCCATAATGTCCTGGACACATCCTCGCTGGGCCCAACCTCCTCTCTGCCTCGACGAATGTGTCATGGGACCCTTCCTGGTCTCACTGATGCTTTGTCTGCACATGATAAGAGGACTTGTTAATAATATGGATCTCACAAAAAATATAGAATGTTTTTCCTTATATGTACATAAACACATAACAAAAAATAAAAATTAAATAACATAAAAAAAAAGTTACCTATGTTCTCAAGCTCATCACCAGGAGGAAAGATGACATCCAGATTTTTGGTGTAGTAAATCCCATCATATGGATAATCCTCGATAAATGAGACTTGACGCTCCCACCAAGAAAAGAAGTCATCATTTAATGGGTTGGACACTTTCCCTCCTCCGAGGTGAGGCAATAACTCGGTCCATTGTACCATAGAAGGACATGGTCACAAGTTTCCTTGGATATGAGTCCTTGGGCTCATCATGGGCACTCTATCAAATAAAAATGTGCAAAGGACGCTACCAAATCCAAATTTCTTGTTCTTTCTTAACTTGCAATCTGTAAGTTGAGATTTCATGAAAGTCAACATGGTTGTACTCTAGTCAAACATGGTCAGTCTTAAGCACTCCACCCCATGTTGCATTTGGGACTGAGAATCCAAGTGCAAGGCGTTGGATCCCACAATGCAAATCATCGTGTATAATATGACTCAGAGACTTAAATTGGTGATATGTTTGATTAGCACCTGAGAACCACTTTTCTCTGTGTCATCGTTGCAATATTAATTGATATAATCATTGACATTCCGACCACCACCCCCACGGGTTTGGAAGTTTGGAAATTCCCTTCTACGGGACAAACCTGTGATGAATTATATGTCTTAAAAAATGATCTTCAGTGATTCCTCCCCAAGCATGAATGCCTGGGCATCAGGATGACAATAGTCAATAAGGAGGTTCGAAAATCTCTTTTGGGATCTCATACCACCAATTTGAAAAAAAAAGTACATGCCACATCCTCAGAGTGTTTGTTTGGCATCATCATCATTGAATACCGCCCGATCAACTTCCTCGTGCTCACGTTCCCTCCAATGGAAAAACATCCTGGTCAAAATTAAAAGGAAAGTGAGTTAATCATTAATTTTCTAAATTGTTCCTGGGCATCCACGACTTCCTTTGAGAACAGTGGAAGATATCCATGCCTGTTATTTCTACCAAGCGAAAACATCCACGGGTCTCCTTAAGGAAACACGTGGATGCACAAGTACATGAAGAAAAATGGAGGATTAACCCCTAATTTCTCATAAAAATTAATAAATGACAGAATGGAATGGAAATATATGGATAGGATACTTACTTGGTCCAAGAGGTCGATGAATCGGTTGTTCCAAGCTCCAGGAATATTCAAAGGAAGTTTCAAGGGTTTTGTCCACTTTGGGTAATTTTTGGGTGAAATGGTAAAAACTTTTTACTAAATTGGTAAAATAGCTCTATTTTATATAATTTTTTGAAACCCACTTTCTATATTTTTCTATTTTTTCAAAAACACCCAACTAATGGCAAGTCCCTTGTAATTGTGTGGTTACGTTTGTCGGTTTCAAATCTATACTTTGGATATTTTTTCCCTTTTCGATGAATGACCTAGTCTTTCTCAATACTCTAGGTAGGTAATGTTTTTGTAACTGAAATTTAGTATAGGTTACATCCACCCGAATTTTTGGAATTATCATTGGCCATTGTTTTCTTACCCTAGGATCGACCCCATTAACAAGCGATGGAACCTTATCATGTGCTTAATAACGTCGTTTTGTTTATGGTAGAGCCTACCTTTTATGGGCACTCTAGTCTAGAATCCTCCTATATTCTAGCGCTCATGCTACAAGTGTTCCTTTAATATCAAGAGTCTTATTTAGACCCACCATGTGATTGCATTTGAACTTCATTTGTCTTACTCAATATATGTTTTGAACATTACCTACATGAATCCCCCATTATATGTTGCTCACAACAACATCCAGGAGTCTTAGTTAATCTCTTTTTAGACTCCCTAAAATTGAAAATATTGTCGAGTGAACTTGTTTTCTTTCACACTCGTTAAACATGTTTGAAAGGATGTCTATTTGGTGCAAGTTTACCCCTTTTTCAGACCGAATGGACTAATTACAAAAAATGTATACTCTATTCAACTTTGGCTAGAAGAGTTCTCCTTAGTATGGTTTTACACTTTTTCGGGCTTGGGAGACTAAATTTACAAAAAAGAACACTATTGAAAACTTAGTTATGGGGTTTTAAAAAATGAAGTTAAGTTTTAATTGCATTGCATATTGACTGCTCACACTTTTAGGCCTAATGTTGGCTTCATCATGTTGTTGTTGAACCAATTTCTTATGCATTCCTATCAGTGTCTGGCCTTGAAATTTATGCCTTTGCAACTCAATACCTTAACCTTGGAGGAAACATCCCCTAAGTGTCCTTATCATGCACATGCTTTCCTTGAATTGAGCATAGGTATGTTCCTTGTTATTTGGAACTAGTTTTCTTGTCTGCGACACTCATTTCCTCCACTATACTATAGCATTCGTTTATTCTTTTTTCAGTCTTTAATAATGTGAAAAAGACAAAAAAACAAAAAAAAAAACAAAAAGACGCGGGGGAGAAGACTGGCGGGGGATGGGTCCATCTCTTTTATTGGAAGTAGTCTGGGGATGGGTCCATCTCTTTTATTGGAAGTAGTCTTGTCTCCCTTGAACAAATCACAATATTGAGTCAGTATATCATCATTTTGGGTCTAGTATGACTTTAGGAGACTTTTCTGATTTTGATTATAATCTCCCCCGGTTGGTTATTCTTCCAACCATATGGAGTGTTTGTTGATACCTCCTGTGTCACAAATGTATCCCAATTTACAATCAATGCTGCCTAAGTCACATAATGTTCCATGCTTTTGCTCAAGGGAAGTTTTCAACCTAAGTCAACCATTCTACAGTTACTCTCTGACTTTGCATGTTGGCCTTCCCGAGTCAGTTAAGTATGTCTCATCATCACAAGTATCTTTTTCCTTTACATGCTAGTATAGAAGGTCCCCATTGACTTCTTACTGGTGGGTATTCTCTTATTGACTCCGACACATTTCTCTGATAGTATGACCTAGAGTTGCGCCCTAGGCCTATTTTCATCATTCATAGGTGACCTTGCACTCAAAACATGACAAACCATGATTGGTAACTGAAAAATTATATTCTCTTGTGTTTGATGTCAACAACAATCATAACACATACAGATTCGTGTGGTACCTTGGTTTCCATTTGACCCTATTGGTGTATTCCTTGTCTTTGTCAACAGTCTCCATTATTGGCTATTATTCGAAGAGTCTCTGTCATTCACTATTCCATCTGGTGCATGCCAGAGTCGTACCTCAGTGTGGTCCTTACATCATTTCCATCTGAGTCCTTCCAAATATTTGGCCTTCTGCTACCCCTTGTACTAGATGATGGAATATTCCCTAATGCCTTCCTTCCAGTGGATCTCTTCCTATTTAATTTGACACATATTACTCTGGGATAGGGATCTAGAGTCGTATTTTGGACCTTGGGGCTTGCAATCATTAGTGGTAGGTTCCCTCACTATTTACAGTAGGAATACATAAATATCCCATGCTCGATATATTATACCAAGTGTTCGACATCAACTCATTCATTCACACTTGTTAGATTGTACCATGGTACCTTAGCACCCATTATCATCATCGGTGTTTTTTCTTGCGTTTGTTAACAATATACATCAATGAACGATAATCAAACAGTGTCTCAATGTGTTTGAAACCAACACATATATTCACATAGTGTAGACTCGTACCACGACGGATCGTTTTGAATACTTCGGGTGAAGGATGAGCATAACATATTTTTTTCTCCTACCCGACATATTCTACCACTCCACAAACATCAGTACTTGCAACAGATCAACTTGTTCACTTCATTGGACCCATATATCCTCTGTTCTTGGTTTTGAGACATAGATTCATAGTATATTGTTCATGGCCATGGTCTTAGTCATAATTTCATATATTCCATGGATTCACAGTGCATTTTCTTTAGCAACCATTCTTACATTACTCTTGAGCATGGGTATGCTCGACTTGGGAAGATAATATTCCTACTTGCTTTTCACTGACGGTTTCTATTTTTGGATCAGTTGTTTAGGAACCTTCATGAGTATACTTCATTGCATCCTCGTATCTCATAGTTATAATGTATTTCATCCATCACTTTCCCTTCTGACCTCACACATTACGGGGCATCTGTTATAGCACAAATTGCCACACCTATGCATTTGTGACATGGCCTAACCTTTTCCCTGGCTTGCAAATCAAAATCTCAACTTTCCACATCAAAGTTACTTAAAAAACTTGGACTTGGCATATATCTATGGGTTTCCTTTACGCAACACGCGGAAATTTGTGCCTTTCAAGCTTACAACCCACAGATGCCCTAAAAAATTATGAAAAATAAAACATTTCCACAATTTCGGGTGGGTTTTTCGGTTGGGCTCTTTTCCCAATGTCCCTGAGCTCGTAATAAATGGATTTTTGATGGTATAAAAGCACCCTTGAGGGAAAATATGAGGGGAAGTCTAATGGTGCAATGTTATGCTGTTGATATTTGGAAAGATTCCTTATCCCCTCCTTCATCTGAGTAGCATCCTCTGACCCATAAACTCCATTTCTAGTGTTCCTTCCTCTTCTATATAACCACAAGGTGTGTTCCTATCCTTATTGGGTTATGTGAGGAATATCCTCTCCACTGAGTAGATGCTTGAAGGGCTTGTGGAGGAACTCATGCAGTTGGCTCTGAAGAGATGCCAGAAGTTATATCAGATTGTGACTAACTTTCACATATTTTGTCAATATAAGAGTTCTCTTTCCCTCTTATCTCGTGTTCCTTGAAATGTTATATGTTGTTATTTGTTCATATATGATTTAATTAATACACGTGATATATGCTACTTGAATCTATAAATACCTTGTTGCAACATTATCTTGGTTTCTTATTGCAGGTCAGTTCTAGCAAAGACCAAGAGCACTTCAAGAAGCATGAGTGAGGATCGACATCAAACGCAGGGTTTAAGGTGAAAATATTCTCCTTTCTCCTTCCCTTCTCTCTCTCCCAAAAAAAGTAGTTATTTCTTGTTTGCACACTTTCTTATGAGGGTAGATTTCAATCTTTTCAATTCGGTCTTGCTTTGTTATGAGTTGACCCAAAGTCACAGGAGAAAAATCCCTTGATCAAATAGTTAGATATATGATCTCAACAAAAGCATGAGAGTAGGGAACCAAAAATATTTGTCACTCCAAACCACAATAATGATCTCTTGCAATACAAATAATAAGGAAATATGCTAAGTACATAATGCAATCCCTATCATTCCTCCCAACAATAGAATAATTTTCCTCCAATTCTTTTAGGAGAGAGGGAAAACATTGGTGTAGTTAATTTTTAATGAGCATGATGCATATTGATTACCTTGCTTATTGGACAAGTAGAAAGGAATGAATCCTTGATAAATATAGCAAGACAAAGACTTGCAATTGAAATTGAAATAACCAAATTTTATCCCAAAAGAACCAAATGAGACAAATCCCTACAAAAGGAATTCCAAAAAGAAGAAACTTTTCCCCAGTGACATGGATCAACAAGATTGAACTGAAATCCAAATAGGATCGGAAGATTGCTTAACTCTAGTTGAAATTCTCCCATCAAACAAGATTCTAAAAGGATATAACACTATACAAAGTGGTTTGATCCAAATGGAGAAGTTGTTGAAGTAGTATAGAGTGATTTTTAGTTTCCAAAATATACTCCATCAAAAACCTATCTCGGGGACATTGAGTCAACGAGAAAATACCAAAACAAGGCATATAAACTCCTAGATTCATAGATACCATAGCATGCTTGTGAATATGCATAAATAAATAGACAAAATCACCACTCAAGATAGTGTTACAAAGAAACCCAAAATCTAGGCATGTTGATGTTGAACACAATCTATAAAATAGAATAATGATTATAAATGGTCTTGTAATTATTCCTTGAATCTTGATTTCCAAGGATGAAGTAAGATCAACAAGGGAAAATAACTCATGAATGCTAGCCAAGATTTATGACAATTCAAAACATACAATAGATAATAAATCTACTACTCTAATGAGAAAGCTACACTTCTAGTGAATTTGACTATCGGATAATTTTCTAGATATTCAAACCTAGATTGTGTATAATACAATAGCATACCTAACCCTTTGCCCACATAATTTCTTCCAACATTATTTTCCACTGAAATCTAGAGAGGAAATTAGTGTAGTATTGACCTCACAAACTAGATCGACAATAAAAACTTGGCACTCAACTTGTGGTAATGAGAACGATATTATTTGACCAACCAACCATCCAAAAAATAATTTCTTATAACAACAAGAACTCACATATTTGACCCAATAATGATACTAGAAATAAGAGGATTAAACAATAATAATTTTAAATCCAAATATAAACCAAGTTGTCATATTGTGAACTCCTAGTTTATTAGGTAGATCTTTCCACTTCTAAAATTTCCTTTGAAAGCCTCGGATGGGGTGTTAGTGCGAGAAATATGGCGAGAAGTGGGAGAGAGGTTAGGCCAGCAAGGCAGGGAGCCATGTGCTGGGCTCATGCCAATTACCACCGCCTCGACCTTGCATTAATGAGATTTCACGTCGCTGCAGCACCATTAAATCTGGTGTGCCCGACTCTCATTACCAACTTTACTATGGCTCCTTCGTTTGCAAGTGTTTTTCATCCTCGCTCGCGACCTGACCCTCTCATCCCTCCGCTTCCCAACCCTGGTTTATCCCGGTATTTCATGGTGTTCGCAGCCCTCGACCCTCTCTAGGCTCTTCACATCTTCCTGGGGCACTCAGCTCATTTCTGCCTTCAACCGGAGCACATTATGTCGTGTCAAAGAGGAAGGCCACGAAGAGGTTCTCCATGGCATCCTCCTCGGCCCCGTAACTCTGCTTCTCCTCCTGGTTCACCCTCCACATTCTCCTCACCGCCTCTGCAGCCCGAGCTGGAACCTCTCGCCTCCTCCACCCTACCTGCCTCCTGGTTCGAATGCCTAGTCATTCCTGATAGCTCGTTAGGCTCTCTTTCGCGATTTCCTGCCATCCCACCGAATTCTAAAACCAGCGAATCTTCTTTTTCATCGGTAGTTTTTCTCCTCCCAGCCACCCTTGGGGGTGCCACCTCTTCTTCGAAGTGCCCGACACAATGCGTACTCGTCTACCGACTTCATCCCTAATTCTCAGCTGAAAGATAGTCTAGCCATTCTCTATGGACTAGTCTTTGAGCTCCGTCAGGGAATGGAGGACCTCCAATTCCGACTAAAGCTTATGGATGGGAAGACCTCGACCCTCCTTCAGATCCTATCCACCTTCCAGGATACCTTCCCCTCCACTCCAGAAGGCACGGCTTCAACAGAGGCACCCGATGCAGAGGGCGGCGACAGGAATGATCAGACGCAACGTTCAGCAGGGGTCATTGTGGAGCAGGTCACGCATGAGGACACAGAGGTTGTGACAGCTACATGCCTTCTTGCGTACAGTTCACCTGGAGACACCCTTCGAGCTGCCAACATGGACGAGAGCAACGCGGAAGATGACATGCATTTGGAAGGCAAAGGGACACCCATCATAGAGGAACCTTGGTACGCGGCCTATCAAGCCACCTGGCTAGGTTACTCGCCAAGTGTCTGAACCCACAGGGGTTTTGTTCTCTTTACTAGTTTCTTTCTTAGTTGTAGCTTAGTCAGCTTAGTTCTGTTTTCTAAGACTGTCAGACTGTAAACTGCTAGACTTACCCGGCTGGCTGAAATGGTTTCCCCTCTATTGGGGAAGTTCAGTAACTATAGCACAGTTGTTTTCAAGTTTTTGTACCTATGGTTTGGTTTTTTGAAGGCCCTTTATATATAAAATCTCTTACTTACAAAAAAAATAAAATTCCTTTGAAAGATTGGTAGTAATTTGTGCTCTACTTCTGTGGTTTTTTTCCAAAGATAATCCTCTGTTATTGTAGTTTCAAACTTATTGAAAATTTGAAACTTTTAAATCTTCAAATGCACTTGGAACTTATCTCTGAATGGATTTGTCCCCAAATTTTCATGAATCCTTTCCTTAATGCACAAGTGGGTATTAATCTCTCTCTAAGGTGGTTCAATTTTGTTAGGATATTTAGACACTTAGGAGTTGGTTAAGATCTATTCGGTCTAATGTGTTGTTAGGTATAACTGTTTTTCTTACTTTGTTTCTTTAGTATGCATTAGTATGCATCTGTAGTTAGGAAATCCAACGGTCACGATATGTTCTCGACATAGAGTGATCCGGCGGTTCATACTCTCCTCGATCTTAACGACCATTGAAATGTGGCTTAACACCTGATTGGTCCATGATATCTATTTAAAGAGCATGGAGGTTCATTTTTCGATGATCGATTTTGAGAAACTCTCTTGTAAAATCTCTCTTTAATCTTTTTCTTTTGCATTAATAAACTGCTCCAAGTAGTTGCGTTGGTTGGGGTCGTGGATGTTTCCCTGTAGGGGTTTTACCACGTGAAAACATCAGTGTGTTGATATTTGATCTGGTTATGTGAGTGGTTATTGAATGTGTTCTTCCTCTGTTGGAATACCTGTGTTGTCGAACATGGTATCAGAGCTTGTTTGAAGATCCGCTCCTGTTGTAGATCGAGATCGTGAATCCGAGTTGTCTCATCTCATTTTTCTTTCATTTACATACATTTATGGGCTGAGAGGAGTGTTTCATTGCATCTAGAGCACTCGTTTCATTCAGGAACACTTTTTGTTTCACTTGAAAAGGTTTCTGTTTGCCCAAGATACAACCATTACAGTCAGATCCGTAGGTATAAAGTTTGAATACACATTTTTTAAATTTTTGCACAGTAGTGTTTTAGTTTTATTTCGGTTTTGTATTATTTATTTCTGGGTTGCTACTCTTTTAGATCTTCATATGATCTTTTCCCCATGCTCTGTGCGATTTCCGCAAATCAAAAATAGATAGGAAAATGTGCATCTTCCAGGTAAGCTAACAGATATCTAACCCTTATTGTCATTGAGAAGCGAATTTTTTTTCTTGTGTGAAAAGAGTTGTTTTCGAGCACTCACTCCAAGGTTGTCTTCAACAACAACAACAATAAAAAAAACAACAACAACACCCACAATCCTCCTTCTGAACATTACAATATGTTTTGCTAGACCATTTGGTTAAAAGTTGCCTTATTAAGTAAAAGGTCTTGAGTTCAAGTCTCTCTTTTATTACTTTAAAAAAATAAAAAAGTTCATGCTAACATTGTAAAGTGTATTTCACTTCAAGTATAAAAGTGAATCACTATAAGTAGCTTTAATATTTTATTTTAGAGTTATTTATTTTGCATCCATCCTTTCTTTTATAAAGTAACTTCATTGTAAAAGTGATCCCCACTTCTCTTTATAAAAGTGAGTCACCTCATAAAGCAACTTACACTATCACATGGTCATTTGGTTACCGTTTATGTCCTTTTTTAAAAGGACATAACTCTCACATCCAAAGTCCGTTTTTAGTGTCGGTTTTTTTTAAACTGCATACTTTTCGATCTCTTTCCATTCAGACAACAAAAAAAACACCCACAATCCTCGTCACTATAAGTAGCTTTAATATTTTATTTTAGAGTTATTTATTTTGCATCCAGCCTTTCTTTTATAAAGTAACTTCATTGTAAAAGTGATCCCCACTTCTCTTTATAAAAGTGGGTCACCTCATAAAGCAACTTACACTATCACATGGTCATTTGGTTACCGTTTATGTCCTTTTTTAAAAGGACATAACTCTCACATCCAAAGTCCGTTTTTAGTGTCGTTTTTTTTTAAACTGCATACTTTTCGATCTCTTTCCATTCAGACAACAAAAAAAACACCCACAATCCTCGTTTTGAACATTACGATATGTTTTGCTAGACCATTTGGTTAAAAGTTGTCTTATTAAGTAAGAGGTCTTGAGTCCAAGTCTCTCTTTTGTTACTTTTAAAAAGAAAAAGTTCATGCTAACATTGTAAAGTGTATTTCACTTCAAGTATAAAAGTGAATCACTATAAGTAGCTTTAATATTTTATTTTAGAGTTATTTATTTTGCATGCAGCCTTTCTGTTATAAAGTAACTTCATTGTAAAAGCGATCTCCATTTCTCTTTATAAAAGTGAGTCACTTCATAAATCAACTTACACTATTGCGTGGTCATTTGGTTACCATTTATGTCCTTTTTTAAAAGGACATAACTCTCACATCCGAAGTCCATTTTTAGTGCCATTTTTTTTTAAAACTGCACAACTTGTTGAGCTCTTCCCATTCAGATCATCAGTTTCAGTTTTTAAATATGTATTATCTGCATATTTAATATGGATTCTACAAGTAATGTCTTACTTACCAACACCAACTACTTCCAATGGAAATCCCATATGGAAGATTTATTAACAAGTAAAGGTTTGTACCAGATTACCTTGGGAAAGGAAACAACACCCATTGATGCTGATAAGAAGGCCAAATGGGATAATAGGAATGAAGAAGCACAAGGATTAATCAGAATTTTCATCTCTCTTGATTTAAGGTTCCACCTTCAATCAATTGATAAACCCAAAGAAGCTTGGGAAAAGATTGAATCTGTGTTTGGTAAACACAATATTATTCAAGCACAACAGTTAGAAAATCAAGTACTAACTTTAATTCCAAATGATTTTTCTTTCATTGAAGACTATCTATCTAAGTTTAAAACACTCAGAAATTTCTGTGAAGAATGTAAGATAAAGATAGACCAAGATCGTTTCATCTATCTTATTCTTTCTAAGCTAGGTAGTGCATATTCTGTGTTTGTATCTACCTTTTATTCCATGCAAGAGGCTCTAGGGGAAACTTATCAAAAACCCAGTCTTGAGAAATTTTGTGATTCTTTGATTAGAGAGAAAGATAACCTAGTACAACTTGGAGTGATCACCACTGCAGTTACCTCCAACAAAGCCTTAGTTGTCCATCAGAAAGATAAACCCAAGAATCCCAAGAAGCAAAATCCTCGCCACAAAAACAAACAATATAAGGGTCCCAAACCCACTCAGACAGATTTTGCTCCTAATGGAGACAAAGGAGCAAAATATAAAAATAAGAAGATTGAAAAACATTGCAACTTTTGTGATAAAGATGGCCACGATGAGTCCAAATGTTTCAAGAAGATGGTATCTTTCGAAACAACGATGAAGAAGCACAACTTTAGTATTGATTCTACTTCTTCTTCTTCTTCTTCTCATGGACATGCACTTTATGCTTCTTTTTCTCCTTCAATACACCTTCTACTTCTACTTCTAATAAGTGGCTTATTGATTCTGGAGCATCTTACCATATGGCTAAGGATAGAGACATATTTTCTACTCTAAATGAATATAACACCAAGAAAATATTTGTTGGTGATGATAGATCTCTTAGTGTTGAAGGATCTGGAACAGTTCAAGTATAAAATGGTCATTTAAATGATGTATTATGTGTTCCAAGTCTTTCTTGTAACCTTCTATCAGTATATCAAATATCTGATTTAGGTGAAGGTAAAACCATAGAGTTTTCACCTCACCAAGTTGTAATCAAGGATCTAAAAGATCCTAAGCATGTTCTTGCAATTGGAATTGTTGATGATATTACCATGTTGTACAAGTTTGACAACTTTGGGTCATCATTTTTTTCATCAGTATTTGTTTCTCATAGCGATGAATTGAGAAAAATTTGGCATGAGCAGTTTGGTCATCTAAACTATCGCTCATTGCAACAACTATGTAATCAACAGATGGTGACTAGTCTTCCTCTTGTTTCATGTAGAGAAGGTGTTTGTGTTGATTATGTTCTTGACAAACATCATCAGGACAGTTTTGAAAAACATGCCTCTTGGCACACCTCGGGTCCTTTGCAGCTTGTTCACAGTGATTTATGTGGTCCACTTTCTTCTCCTTCTTTTTCTGGGCGTAAATATTTCTTAACTTTCATTGATGACTTTTCCAGACATACTTCGGTTTACTTCTTAAAACTTAAGAGCAAAGTTTTTGACAAGTTTTTTGCCTACAAGGCCCTTGTAGAAAATAAATCTGGACATCAAATTGAAAGGTTAAGAACATATAATGGAGGCGAATATGTGAACAACAATTTTACAAGTTACTGCAGTACACAGGGAATCCAAATGCAACACACTGTTCCATATACACCACAGCAAAATGGTGTTTCCGAGAGAAAGAACTGCACATTAAAAAAAATGACTAATTGTATGATCCAATCTAAGGGACTAAGTCTAAAGTATTGGGCGAAATCCATCAACTGTGAAAATTACATAGTAAATCACACTCCCAAAAAGGCTCTTAAAAATATAACACCGGGAGAAGCTTGGACTAAAATTAAACCAGATGTAAGTCACTTTTGTGTATTTGGCAGTATAGCATGGGCTCACATTCCTGATGAGAAGAGGAAAGAATTGCAACCTAAAAGTGAGAAGTGTATATTTGTTGGTTATTCTGAAGATGTCAAAGGTTATAGACTTCTTCAAACACATTGTAATGAAATTATTATTAGAAGAGATGCTAAATTTGATGAAAATCTCTTGGCCTATGAGACTAATTCGACGTTTGTGCCTTCTTTGGCCTGTGAGCCTAATTCGGCCGTTTTGCCTTCTTTGGCCCGCGAGCCATCTTCGGCATTTGTGCCTTCTTATGTTCTGGTTTCTTCTTCAAATGATGACAATGAGGATGAAAATCCAGCTCCGCCTGCTCACCTTCCTCCAAATGAGTCCTTTGAACCTGAATTAGCACCAGATCCACTGCTTCCTAGATGGGTCTGTTCAACACGAGAAGTAGTTGGTTATCTTTTCAGTGTTCCTTCAAATCACCGTCGGACACATTCACAGTTCTAGCAAGCCTCTTCTCTTTTGGCTCAAGTTTCAGAAACTAGTGATCTAGAGACATTTGCAGAAGCTTCAGGTCATCCAGATTGGGATACAACAATGAATGAAGAGTATCATTCTTTAATGGAAAATGACACTTGGGATCTTGTACCTCTTCCAAAAGGAATAAAACTTTAAATGGATCTACAGAACTAAGTATGCATTAGATGGAAGTGTTGAAAGACACAAGGCTCGATTAGTTGCCAAATTATTTTCCCAAGTTGAAGGAATTGACTATAATGAAACCTTTTCCCCTATAGCCAAAATGAATTCCAGCTGCCTTGTTCTTGCCCTTACTGCCTCACATAAATGGGAGGTCCATCATATGGATGTTAAATCTTCCTTCTTGCACAGAGATTTTCAAGAATAAATCTACATGGAACAACCTCCTGGCTATGTCCATAATGACTCTATCCTTGTTTGTCTCCTTAAGAAATCTCTTTATGGTATCAAGCAAGCTCCCTGAGATTGGTATGCCAAAATGGACAACTTTCATATTGCCACTGGATTCTCTAGATGCCATTATGATCCTAATGTCTATACCAAGAAAGTAGGAAGCCATCTCGTAATCCTTTTCCTTTATGTTGATGACCTTATCCTTACTGGTAGCGACTCAAAACTTTTAAACCATGTGAAAACCAACCTTAAGAAGAAATTTGAAATGACAGACTTAGGTTTTTTTCACTATTTCCTTGGCCTCCAAGTTTTGCAAACCAATGAAGGAATTTTTCTTTCCTAGTCTAAGTATGCTTGTGACCTTCTTCATCGCTTTCACATGGATGATTGTAGACCAACTACTTCTCCCTTCCAGTATGGAGTTAATATTATTGCCACCTGTACTTATCTCGAAGTTTATGCCACCCTGTACCATCAGTTAGTTGGTAGCCTCTTATACTTGACTCATACCCCTCCTGATTTTTCCTTTGTTTTTGGTCTTGTTGCCCGGTATATGAAAACACCCCATGAAATCCATTGGAAAGAAGCTAAAAGGATACTTCTCTATGTCCATGGTACAGTTCAGTTCAGGAGACATTACAGTTCAGGGGGGACTCCTTTATTGGTTGGTTTCACTAATTCAGATTGGGCCAGCGACGCTGATGATCGGAAATCTACTATAGGTTATGTTTTCAGCCTTGGTTCAGGACCTGTCACTTGGGCCTATAAGAAACAATAGGCTATTTCACTTTCTTCAGCAGAAGCAGAGTACCGAGTAGCGGTAAATGCAAGTTAGGAAGCTTTGTGGCTTCGATATATCCTTTTAGTGTTTGGATTCCAACAACAACATCCAACCAGCCTTTGATGCGACAATAAAAGTGCCATCAAGCTTTCCAAAAACCCAGTTCAACATCAACGTAGAAAACACATCAAGCTACACATGCACTTCATCAGAAAGCTCATTCATGATCAAGTTATTGAAGTGCTCTTTTGCCCTACATAAGATCAAGTTGCAGACATTTTCACAAAGTCTCTTACAGAAGTGAAGTTTTCCAAAATTTGATCTATGTTAGGACTTCATGAAGTTGTCATTAAGGGGGGATAGGCTCTAATGCCACCTTCCTTCTCCTATTGTGTCACCATTGTAAATCAATCAATCCTGTCCCAAGTTGTTCCTAAGGGGGGATGTTAGGATATTTAGACACTTAGGAGTTAGTTAAGATCTACTTGGTGTAATGTGTCATTAGGTAAAAGTGTGTTTCTTAGTGTGTTTCTTTAGTATGCATTAGTATGCATTTGTAGTTAGGAAATCCGATGGTCACGATATGTTCCCGACATAGAGTGATTCGACGGTTCATACTCTCCTCGATCTTAACGACCATTGATCTGTTGCTTAAAACCCGATTGGTCCATGATCTCTATTTAAAGAGCATGGAGGTTCATTTATCGATCATCGATTGTGAGAAACTCTCTTGTAAAATATCTATATAATCTTTTTCTTTTGCATTAATAAACTGCTCCAAGTAGCCACGTTGGTTGGGGCCGTGGATGTTTCCCCGTAGGGGTTTTACCATGTGAAAACATCGGTGGGTTGATCTTTGATCTGGTTATGTGAGTGGTTACTGAAGGTGTTCATCCTCTGTTGGAATACCTGTTTTGTCGAACAATTTTTCTCTCAAAAGGTGGTAAATGAGGACAGGAGTAGTCTATGGGTCTACTTTATTTTGTATTAACTCCCCCAACCACTATTTATTTTTCCTACAATTTGCATTGATAGGGAGGATTAATAGATCCCTTCATTGATATTGATCATCCATCATCAATTGGCTAGAATTTGATCTATGCCATGTTTTGGTCATCATTGTCAAGCAACCACAATAATCACCAAACTCCCTCTTATTATATTTCTTAGTGATGCGACTTTACAAATAGTCATGTTACCATTACATGTTATTGTTTGGGGATTTATTTATTTAATACATGGATAATCATCCTTTAGTATTATAATCCAATAATATTAATCCCCAAATTCACATGGATTTTTCTTACTATCACATAACATGACATGTGACCAATCATTGCAAATCCCTTTGTATTCTATCACAAATTAATGGTACTCTTTTACCATGAAATACTTTGAGATAACTCTATTTATAATTTTTCAAATTGTATCATTAATCTCAAGGACCATGATTTACCTAAGATCTTAACTTGCTTGAGTAAGATGGTGTTAAAGGTACCCATGCAAATATTGACACATCAATTTGTTCTTGTATAAAACATAAATCAAACATAAACTTAATTATAAAACATAGTTGCATTACCAGAGATATCTTGGGAATCCCCAAGATCAATATCTAAGGCTCCATGTTAATAGATCACATATGCAATATTCAAACATTATAAGTATCCATCACATACCATCATATATTTGTAAGTTATATAGTAAATATATTTACCCATAATCAAAATGATCATAAATACACTAAAAGACTTAAGTCAATCTTGTTCAAATATAGACTTTGACATAATGTTTATAATGTTAAAACATGACGGACATTATAATGCATTGGATTTAAGTTGACAATGTCACACATTGTATTGGTAAAATTATATCACTGGCATGTCACCTAGTTTGACCCTTTCAACTTTGACAATGGGTGATGTTATCCTCATGGTCCCTTTGAATTGTGATATTCTATTGATACAAAGAACTGAGATGTTATTGAGTTGGAAAAAGGTGTTAATTGTTAAGTTATCATCAAATAAAATTAGAACATTTTTTAAGATTCAAGGCCTATGTAATATTCCATATATAAAAAGTATGCAGAACATAAATAAAATGCTAGCAATGGCAGATAAGCAACAATATAACTAGAACAACACCACAATAAGACTGAAAAGATATCAGAATAACACCACAAAGAGCACTTTGATTCTGAGAGAAATGTTCACTTGTCTCTTCGAGGGGGCAACCTTCAGTTGAGCAGAGCTCTATTACAATAATATCCAAGACAACCGTTCTCATACCTTCGACTCCTATTTATACTAAACATGTCTATCAAAAGAACCATCTAGAGGAAGATCCTTCTAGAAGTGGAAGCTTCTATTAGGTCTTCTCACATTCGACTTATTCTTCCTTATTTCTAGGCCTTATTAATATTGACCTTTTTTACATCAGAATATATTATTCTACCTACGTGAGGAGTTAGGTCCCTAACATGTCCTCCCCCTTAAAAAAAACCTTGTCCTCAAGGCTTGAGATGTGGAAATTGTTGCATAATGGTAGTTGGTTCCCAAGTGGCATCAGTTGGGTTTGTATCTTTCCACTGGACTAACACTTCCTTGATGGTTCGCTGATGCAGGAGACGCTCACGCTGGTCCAAAACTGCTTGTGGTTGTAGCCAAATGGAGCCTTCTTTGTCCAAGTCAGGAAGGTTGGTTTGAGTTTGGCACTTAGTTCCAATCACCTTCTTTAAGAAGGAAACATGAAAAACAGATGTAGCTTAGAATGACTAGGCAAAGCTAACTGATAGGCCACTTGTCCCACACGCTTGAGAATGGTATAAGGACCATAAAATTTGGGCACCAGTTTCTGACAATGGTTAGCCTTGAGGGAATTTCTCTTGTAAGGTTGCAGTCGAAGAAACACCTGATCCCCTTCTGCAAATACACGTTGAGAGCGACCTTGATCTTCTTGTTTCTTCATGCGATTTTGGGCCATGACCAAATTATCTTTGAGGGTATGGAGAATAGCCTCTCGAACTGTAAGTGTTTCGTCAACCGCCTGGACCTTTGAGACACCTGAAAAATATGAGAGAACTGAAGGTGGATTTTGTCCATATACCGCTTCAAAAGGAGTCATGCACGTAGCTATATGGTATGAAGTGTTGTACCACCATTCAACTAGTGGTAACCATTGATCCCACTGTTTTTTATTTTCCGAGGAAAAACATCGCAAATATTTTTCCAAACACTTGTTGACAACTTCAGTTTGACCATCATTCTGGGGATAATAAGCTATGCTGAGATGCAATTGGGTGCCTTGTATCTTGAACAGTTCTTGCCAAGAATTGTTGGTGAAATTTGGGTCATGATCAGAAACAATATAATGGAACATACAATGAATCTTGAAGACCTGATCCATGAAACGTTGAGCCACAATGAATGATGTAAATGGGTGTTGAAGAGCACATAAGTGAGCATACTTGGAAAAGCGATCAAATACCACCATGATGACTTATTTATTTCCTAATTTAGGTAATCTTGTAATAAAATACATTGAGATATCCTACCAAATAGCAGGTGGAATTGGAAGCGATTGTAGTGTGCCAGGAGATTTGACTGTTTTTCCCTTGTTGTGTTGACACACATCACATTCAACTACAAAATTATGAATTTCTTGTTTCATACCATCCCAGAAAAAAGAACGTTTGACCCTGTCATAGGTTTTTGTAAACCTGGAGTGCTTAGCTGTGGGTGTAGCATGAAGCTTAGAAAGTACCGTGGATTTAAGTTTTGAATGTTTACTTAAATACAAACAGCCTTTGTATCGAAGCTCATCATGGAGCCAAGAGTACCCTGGGGAAACTAGAGAATTGGACTACAATTGTTGTATTAGATGCGAACTTTTGGGATCTTGTAGCCATTCCTGGCGAATGGCTTGGAGCCAATCTGGTACAATGAAGGAGAGAGAAAAAAGGGACCCTTCATCTTCATATTTTTGAGAAAGTGCATCCGCAACCACATTGTGTTTTCCTTTCTTGTAAATGATCTCATAATCATATCCTAAGAGCTTAGTCACCCATTTTTGTTTCTCTAGTGAGGAAATGTGTTGTTCCAGAAAATACTTGAGGCTTTGATGATCTGTCTTTATTTGAAACTGTTGACCCAATATATAAGGGCACCAAAGATCAATGACATGCATAATAGACAACATTTCCTTTTCATAGATTAATTTGCCCAAATTTTGTTCAGACAATTGTTTGCTGGTAAAGGCCAGAGGCCAACCCTCTTGCATAAGGACACCACCAATTCCTTTCCCTGAAGCATCACATTCCAGGACAAAGGTCTTTGTGAAATCAGGAAATGTAATGCCCCCAGCCATCAACCCACTTGTTGGGTAACACTACTACGCGAAATAACACACACACACACACACACACACACACACACACACACACACACACATTTAGATGAATTTAAATTACTTAACACATTTAAATTAACAATACATAGTTAACAAAGGATTACTGCTAACATACAGAAGTAATGGAATTAACAGTAATTCATTATTGCAATGGAATACATGATAATATTGCAAGCGTCACAGAAATGCATTTTTATTAAAATTAAACACATGCATATACTTATCTTTGAAACGATAGAGTCTCCACCAACCACCTACATACCTTCCATGAAACTCCCAGCCTTATACCACGTTGCTCATCATGCTCAGTAGTGGGTCACCCCCGAGATGGGACCAAGCCCCACCCAAGGAAAGGGAATCCTAGAATAGACTGAGGTTACAAGAAAAATGCACAGAGCTACTAGAAGGATTCTCTCTAGGATCCTTCTTACACCCACTACCCACAGACTCCCATTCCCCACATGCCTATTCCACCCGGGAGTATACACCTTCACAAGCACATTCCATCGATGTTTCACCTCCCTCTCTGGGTCTCAGCAATAGGCCGGATCAAGAATTATCAGAGCTCCATAGTTGGTGTTGGACTCTCTCTAGGAGAAAACCACTTCCCAACAGACTCTCTCACCTAGAGAGAATTGCTCACAGACCTGAAAACCTGCCTCTTCTACCATAGGCCTAACAACCCACTTCTTCAACCAGCTTCAGCCCAATTCCCATAAGGTGAGGATAACAACAACAAAAAATGGTCAATTCCACTCAGGAAACATAGAAGGCAACAACCCAAGTTAGTTCAGGTATGGGCTTGACTCTTCATAAGCGGATAGGCTGGGCTCACATAACACACAGGTGACACGGCTCAATCCATGGGTTTACCACTGGTTTTCAAGGTGCGAGAAAAGGAATCCACATAGAGGTCTAACATAGACTCAATGGTTCCGATAGAGGTGTATCGACCTCTCAAGAAAAAATTACAGGCTTCGATTTCAGAGTTGCATGAGGCATGCAAAGATCAGACGTTGAGATCCCTCAGTTCAGATAGCAGCGGTAGAATGGAGGACGAACCCCCATCACAGATCAATTATTGAGTTAAATTGCATGTGCTTGGGCCGACACATGTTGCCCATGAAGCTGCATGCACTCCATCAAGCATGTGTTCCCTTTTGCACATGCTAGATCTATATGCATTGCCTTTCCCGGGACTTAGGATTAAAAAAATGTTTGTCCCACAACTTTAGGATAATAATAAAATATTATTCTAAAGGACTTAAGACCCTAAGCTTAGCCCCTCTTTCCAAACTTTCAAGCCCTTTTTCCCTTACCCACCTTGTGGAATCTTAGTCCCCCATCACTCTTTCTTCATGGTCGGTCTGCACGCAACGATGTTTATATATTATATTAATAGTATTCATAATTACATATACAAAATTAGGCTCTTGGCGTTTAACACTTAGGCTCTCCGGCCTAATAAACACATAAGCCCACTAGCTTATCAATACTTGGCTCACAAGCCTACAATTCATAAACATGATTTACAATTCACAAACATGATTACAACAGGGATTGTCCTTGGGGATATTACAATCCCCTCCCCTTATTTTTGCACTGTCGTCAGTGCAACTTTCACACAACATCAGCACAATTTTCAAAATATTCAAAAAGATGCGGGTATTCTACCCACATAGAATCTTCATGTTCCCAAGTCGTATCCTTAGGACCGTACCGGATCCACTGGACCTTTACAAGCCCTATGGCTCGATTCTGGAGCTGTTTGCTTTTCCGGTCCAATATGCACACAGGATGCACTTGCAGGACACCTTCTGGTTCCACCTGAATCACATTCCAATCAATTACATGATTAGCATCAGGTATATGTTTCTTAAGAAATGAAACATGAAACACATTATGTATGGTCATGGATGCAGGTAATGCAAGCATATATGCAACTGGCCCAATCCTTTCTAGGGTTTCAAATGGCCCACAAAATCTGGTCGCCAACTTGGTGGAGTTTCCCAGCTTCAGGGAACTTCTGTTAGCTTTCACTTTCAGGAAAACATGGTGACCTGTTTTAAACTCTATGTGGGTTCTATTTTTATCAGCATACTATTTCTTCCTGTCTTGGGCAACCTTTAAATTATGCTTAGTTTTTAGCATTTATTCTTCCATTTCCTTGAGAAACTCTGTCCCAACTACTTCCCTATCAGCTAGATTATCCCAACTTACTGGAGTATTGCACTTTTTTCCATAAAGTGCTTCAAATGGGCTCATTTTCAATGATGCTTGATACCCATTATTGTAGGCGAATTCTACCAAGTGTAGGTAGTCTTCCCATTTCGATGGTTTATCCATCACATACATCCTTAGCATGTCTTCTATTACTCAATTCACCCTCTTAGTTTGTCCATTAGAATCAGGTTTATAGGCTGTGTTGAAGTTCAGATTCGTTCTGAACCCCTTCTAGAACTTAGAGGTAAATTTCAGGTCTCGATCAGACACAATTATCTTGGGAATTTCGTGCAATCGTGCCACTTCCTTCATAAAGATGTCGACAATATTAGTTTCCTTGTGAGTAGTCTTTAATGTAATGAAATGGGCAGCTTTCATAAGCTTGTCCACTACCACCATGATTGAATCATGTTGTTTTCCTGTTCTGGGCAATCCTGTGATGAAATCCATTGTCACCACTTCCCATTTCCACTCAGGAATGGGTAAAGGTTGCAACAACCCTGTTGGGTGTCTATGCTCAGCTTTAACCTTCTGTCACTCCATACATCTGGCGATGTATTCAACACTATCTTTCTTCATACCTGGCCAAAAGTAATGGCTCTTGATTGCTGCCATAGTCTTCTGATATCCAGGGTGCCCTTCATATGGCACATTATGCATTTCATGCAAAATAGTACATTTCAAGTCCTGGACATTAGGTATATAAATCATGTTCTTGTACAGAACTATTCCATCGATTTCCAATTTATAGTTTTCCACTTTCTGTGGCATCTCACTTTGTTGTAGCTTTGCTACCAGTTCCCTGTACTGCAAATCTGTATTTGCAGCTTCCAAAATTCTGCCTTTAATATTAGTTCGGTACATGCTAATGGTTGTAGCATGTAATTCATACACTCTCCTACTGAGTGCATCAACCACTTTATTTTCCTTTCCTTTGATATGCTTGATATCAAAATCGTACTCACAGAGAAACTTCAACTACCCACTCTGTCTAGCGTTCAAGGTTGGCTGATCAAACAAATACTTCATACCATTATGGTCTATCCTCAGTTCGAACCTCCTTCCCATGAGATAATGCCTTTGTTTCTTTAGAGCGTGTACTATGGCTGCCAACTCTAAATCATGAGTTGCATAGTTCCTTTCATGCTCTTTCAACTTTTTGGATTCATAACAAATTATGAACCCATTCTGACTGAGGAATCCACCCAGTCCTTCTTTGCATGCATCTGTACACACTACAAATTCTTCATTCAGATCTGCAATCCTCAGGATTGGAGCACTGGTTAACAGTTGCTTCAATTGCTGGAAGCTTCTCTCACAATAATTTGTCCACTGAAACTTCTTCTCCTTCCTTTGCAAGGAAGTGATAGGGTGAGTTGTCCTCGAGAACCCTATGATAAACCTTCTGTAATAACCAGCTAGACCCATAAAGGATCTGACTTTCGTCACGTTCTTTGGTGATGACCATTCTCTAATGGCCTCAGTCTGCTTAGGATCTACATCTATCCCATCCTTCGAAATAATATGCCCCAAGTAATGGATATGATCCTGATAAAACGAGAAATTGCTCAACTTGGCATACAGTTGGTTCTCTCTTAGCACCTGCAACACCATCCTCAGATGTTGTTCATTCTCTTCCTTCGACTTGGAATACAGCAGGATTTCATCCAAAAAGACTACGACAAACTTCTCTAGATAGTCCCTGAATACACCATTCATTAAGCACATAAAAACAACGGGTGCGTTTGACAGTCCAAACGGCACCACTGTGAACTTGTAATGACCATACCTTATTCTAAAGGTGGTCTTGTTGATGTCTTCATCCTTTATCCTTACCTAGTGATATCCCAACCTGAGGTCTATCTTCGAAAATATCTTCGCATCCTTCAACTGATCGAAGAGGTCATCAATCCTTGGCAGAGGTTATTTTTTCTTTACAGTTACTTTGTTCAATTGTCTGAAATAAATACACAATCTCAACGTCCCGTCCTTCTTCTTCACGAACATGACCGGGGTACCCCAAGGTGACACGCTTGGGCATATGTACCCCTTCTTAATAATCTCTTCAAGCTGCAATTGCAGTTCTTTCATCTCTGGCATACTCATTATGTAAGGAGCTTTTGACACTGGATCTACTCTAGGCATCAAGTGTACCGCATACCGGAGGTATTCCAGGTACCTCCTAGAATACATCCTCAAACTCCTTTAGTACCGCATGATCTCCAATACTTGACACCTTATCCTTAGGTGTTTCCTCCACATGGGATGCAAATAATTGACAGGCTTTCCTGTAGTACTTCTTCAACTACATTGCTAAGATTTTTCTGATAGAAATAGTTCTGTGAATTCCTTGGACTGTTCTCTGATTCCCTTCCTCATCCAGGTAGGTGAATGCCTTTCTACGACAGTCGAAGATGGCATGGTGCTAGTCCAACCAGCCCATCCCAATTAGACAGTCATAAGAACCTAAAGGCAGAATGTTCAATTCAACCTTTGTGCTCAGTCCATTCATGTCCACTGGACAAGACTTAACTAACTCAGTGAATATTCTCTTGGTTCCTGTAGCCAACTACACTAGCAAAGAATTTTCATGTTTTCTTCTTGGAAAATGAAAACTTCCCACCACTCTAGGATCTATATAACTAAGGCTAGCCCTTGAATCAATTAAAATAGTAAATGGTTGGTTGTTAATCATACCTTCCACTACAATCATGTGCGGCTGAAATTCATCTTGCTTGTTGTCTAGGGATGCATAGTTCCTTGGCATTCTACTGCCCATGTCCTCCATTGTTTCAGCTTGCTGAACATTATGGACAACTCTCACTTTGCCATTTTTGTGGGGACAATCTCTATACTTATGGTTTCCCTGACAACCCCAACACTGAATGGGAGTCTTCCTTGGCCTTTGTTCCCCTACGTCAGCCATTCTCGACTCTCTAAATGATGGTTGTCCTTGAGGACTGTTTCTGAAAAAGGGTGGCTTAGTTCCCTTCTTCCTCTAATCCATCTGGAATTTCTTCTTGTCATCCCAAGCCTTCCAAAAGATAGGCTTTTCTCCTTTCTTCTCATATAATCATTTCACTCTTCTTATAGTTTCTTCCATAGTCTTCGGGTCATCATACTGAATCTTGTCACCGATGAAAAGTGGCAGTTCACTCAGATACCTTTGAATATTGACAGTCTCATTTTTGATGAACGAAACATACTTCAGTAACTCCAAAAACCTACGTTCATACTCATCAATGGTCATGCTACCCATCTTGAGTTCAAAGAACTCTTTCATCTTTCTGTCATAGTATCTTTTAGTCAATTATTTATTCTCGAAATACCTCTTGAATTCTTTCCAAGTGATATCTTTCTCTCTAATTTGCTACACCTGCAAAAGTTGATCCCACCACATGGATGCTTTTCCTTTTAGTTGATACATCATAATTCTTCCTTTTGCATGAGAGGAATAATTCCGCAGTTGGAAATATTTCCTCATGCCAAGAAACCATGCCTCAACATCTTCCTCCTTCTTATGTTCTCCATCAAATGTAGGAGGATTAATCTTATTCATTTCTCCTTTCAGTTCACCCACTCCAGACCTCTTATGCTTTCTGGTAGGAGATGGGCTTGAACTACTGCGTGCTTCTTTATTGGAATGATTTGGGGAGTGATGTCGATGTCTGCTAACACTTCTTGATCTCCTTTTCTTCTCAGGGGTCCTACGACTCCCTATTTTTCTTGATTCACTATCCTTTTCCAATTTCTTTTTGATTCTTTCCAAACTCTTTAACAACTTTATGTTGAATTCACCTTCTTTTTTTTTCTTGAGCTTTCTTGAGCTTTCAACTATCTTATTGGTGAGTTTTGGCATCTTTCTACAATCTTTCAATGATTTGCATCATGTTTCCCTCCTTATCTATCTCTTCTCCATGCCCATTGGAGTTCGACCCTTCAACTCCCAAATGAACATCCATTCCTTTTGCTTCATTCTATGAATTGGAAGCAGTCTGTGCCTCTTCCATTTCTTTTGCACTCAGTGGCAATTCTATTCAGTTCTGGCACCTGTTGAACTTCTGCATCACAATGTGAAAACAACTAGAATTTATCAGGTCATTATTCCTTAAAAATTCCCATAGCATTCAAAAACCAACATGATTTAAGAAAACGTTCAGTTTTCATGAATTTTCTGAGCTCTGCTCAGCTCTGTAAAAATTTCAGGCCTTAGCCCTTTTCTCTTAGTCTCAACCCCTGCAACCATGGGTTGTGACCAAATGCTAGACCAATAGGTTCTTAATCAGGACTTCGCAATTTCGAGGTTTTGGGTGTCGGAATCCTTCATGCTTACTTCCTTCCCATCTCGCGACTTCCAAACTTCCAAATCCTCTATCCTCCGGGCCCACAACACAGTTATCACCCACCATGGTGGTGACACATGGTGCACTTAGGAAGGTCCACATCATCCCAGGCGATGTCATCCTTCCCCACTGGCACTTGGAACACGTCCCATGTGTCCATGTCCATCCAAGTGGCGTTAGCATGACCCACTACTTCGACCCTTCGGGACTTCATAATTTTGAGCTTCAGAAGTTTGTGCGTCAGCACATCCCACTTCTCCCAACAAACGAACTCCCGAAATTACAATCTGTTCTTCTACTTGATCCAACGGTCAATCTCTTTTTCCCAGATCTACGGTGTATATCTCCTCGAGATTTTAGAGTTTCAGGTTTCAGAGATTTGTGCCTCGGCGCATCCCGCTGCTCCCGATTGTCGAACTCTGAAAGGCTTCTAGGATAACCATCTTGTACCTTCTCCAAATCTGATGGTCGTAAAGGTATTTCCTCTCCTTTTGAACAGATCCTATGGCTCCAATACCCCAAGTGTTGAGATCTCTCTCTCTCTCTGGTTAGATACCACATCGACTGTAGTTTTATTCTACCACTACTCCTCGTGAGCTTCGTAACACAACTAAGTAACCCCTTAGCACTCAGAAAAATTCTAAGGTTTGAAATTGGTTCCGTCCGAACACCACTTCCACATGAAACCTTGGGTCCAAAGACCACTTATCTGGCCCATCCAGGCTCAGTGTGGAAACTATGGCTCTGATACCATATTGTAATGCCCTCGACCATCAACCCACTTGTCGGGTAATGCTACTACGCGGAATAACNTTAAATTAACAATACAGAGTTAACACATGATTACTGCTAACATACATAAGTAATGGAATTAAGAGTAATTGATTGTTGCAATAGAATACATGATAATATTGCAAGTGTCACAGACATGCATTTTTATTGTAATTAAAACATGCATATACTTATCTTTGAAACGATAGTATCTCCACCAACCACGTCTAGACCTTCCACTAACCTCCTAGCCTTAGACCACGTTGCTCATCACGCTCAGTAGTGGGTTACCCCCGAGATGGGACCAAGCCCCACCCAAGGCAAGGGAATCCTAGACTAGGTTAAGGTTACATGAAAACTGCATAGAGCTACCAGAAGGATTCTCTCCAGGAGCCTTCTTACGTCCACTACTCACAGAATCTCATTCCCCACATGCATGTTCCACCCGGGAGTATACACCTTCAAAAGAACAGTCCATCAGTGATTCACCTCCCTCTATGGGTCTCGGCAACAAGCTAAATCAACAATTCTCAGAGATTCGTAGGTGGTGTTGGAATCTCTCTCGGAGAAAACCACTTCCCAATAGACTCTCTCACCTAGAGAGAGTTGCTCATAGGCCTGACAACCTGCCTCTTCTACCACGGGCCTAATAGCCTGCTTCTTCAACCAGTTTCAGCCCAATTCCCATAAGGTGAGGATAACATCAACAAAAACTAGTCAATTCCACTCAGGAAACACATAAGGCATCAACCCAAGTCAGTTCAAGTATGGTCTCGACTTTGCATGAGTGGATAGGCTGGGCTCACAGAACACACACATGACATTGCTCAATCCATGGGTTTGCCACTAGTTTTGAGGGTGCGAGACAAGGAATCCACATAGAGGTCGAACATAGACTCAATGGTTCTGAAAGAGGTGTATCGGCCTCTCAAGAAAACATTACAGGCTTCGGTTTTAGAGATTCCTGAGGCATGCAAAGATCATAGGTCGAGATCCCTCAGTTTAGACAGCAGTGGAAAAATGGAGGACGAACCCCCATCACGGCTCAATTCTTGAGTTAAATTGCATGCGCTTGGGCTGACACATGTCTCCCATGAAGTTGCATGCACTCCATCAAGCATGCGTTCCCTTTTTCACATGTTGGATTTGTATGCGTTGCCTCTCCTAGGACTTAGGATAAAAAACATTTTTGTCGCACAACTTTAGAACAATAATAAAATATTATTCTCAAGGACTTAAGATCCTAATCTTAGACCCTATTTCCAACCTTTCAACCCCTTTTTCTCTTACCCACCTTGTGGAAGCTTAGTCCCCCATCACTCTTTATTCGTGGTCGGTCTGTACGCAGCGGTGTTTATATATTATATTAATAATCTGCATACTTACATATACAAAATCAGGCTCCTGGCCTTTAACACTTAGGCTCTCCAGCCTAATAAACACATAAGACCACCAACTTATCAATACTTGTATCACCATCCTACAATTCATAAACATGATTTACAATTCATAAACATGATTACAACAAGGCTCATCCTTGGGGATATTACAGGACGGGCTAGGACTAGAGTGGTGCACATGGCCATCTTCAAGGTTTGAAAAGCCCGAGTAGCTGCTGGAGTCCAAGTGAAAGAATTATTTTTAAGGAGTGCAGTGAGAGGTGCCGCAATCTTTCCATAATTCTTAACAAACTTGCGATAATAACATGTTAAGCCCATAAATCCACGCAAGATTTTGAGAGTCTTTGGGTGTGGCTAGTCTTGCATAGCTTTAATATTTTTAGGATCCACCTTGACGCCATCCTTGCCAACAAGATGACCCAAGTACTCTATTTCAGAGGCGCCAAAATCACATTTAGATTGTTTCAGGAAAAGATGGTGTTGAGAGAGTAGATGGAGAACTTGATCCACATGAGCAAGATGGTCTATCCAGGTTTTGCTATAGATGACGATATCATCAAAGAAAACTAAGAAAAAATGACTGAGAAAAGGATGGAAGACATGATTCACGAGGCTTTGGAAGGTGGAGGGGGCATTACACAAGCCAAAGGGCATGACCAAAAACTCATAGTGGCCCTCATGAGTTCTAAAGGTAGTCTTAGGAATGTATTCCTCTTTCATATGGATCTGGTGGTAGCCAGAACGAAGATCAAGTTTAGTAAATAACTGGGCGCCACTGAATTCATCCAAGAGGTCATCAATGACAGAAATGGAAAATTTGTCTTTAATGGTGAGTTTGTTGAGGGCGCGTAAATCAAGACACATGCTCCAAGAAATTTATTTATTTAGGACCATGACCACGGGAGAAGAGTAGTGACTCACACTAGGGAGGATAACACCCGCGTTAAGCAGTTCTTGAACCATTTTCTCAATTTCATTCTTTTGGGAAAAGGGGTGACGATAGGGACGAATATTGGGAGGAAGGCTTCCTGGGACAAGGGGAATAGAATGATCATGAACACCACGGGAAGGAGGGAGTCCCTGGGAGTTGAAAATACCACTTGATGTTTAGAGAGGATGGATTGGAGGTCCTGCAGAATAGAGGGTGTCTCAGTTGCTTGTATGGCATGGAGTTGGGAAATAATGCCAGAATGACCTTTTTTGAGAAGATTTTCCATGCGATGAGAAATAATGATATCAGGGGAATCGACGATGATGCCTTGGAACTTATATTGTTGGCCCTACTAGTCAAATTGCATGGTTAATTCCTTAAAATCCATGAGAATGGGACCCAAAGTCCTTAGCCAGTCTACACCCAACACAATGTCACAATCACCCATGTCGATAGAAAACATATGAGATTTCAGGTGGTAGTCACCAATTTGGGGACACACATTTTCACAACTCCCTCCACATTTCATGGATCCACCATTGGCAATCATAATTTGGAAATTATTGATTGCATGGATATAGAAATGAGTTTCTTGGGCAATGCGGCGATGAATAAAAGTATGGGTGCTTCTACTATTAAAAAGAATGATGACCTTCCGATGCTTGATGTAACCAATTAGCTTGAGAGTTTGGGGAGCAGATAAGCCAGTGAGAGCATTTAGGGAAATGATTGGTTCTACTTCGGGAGGTTCTGAGGGAGGAGTTATGTCAGAGGGTTGAGGTGACACAGATATAAGGGGAGCTTCAACCTCCTCTTCCGAAACATCCTCCGAGATGGCCATAAAAATCTTTTGTTCCTTACACTTGCATCCCGGAAAATATTTGTCATCACAATTATAATAAAGGCCTTTGATTTGGCGTTCATCCATTTCATCTCTGGTCAATTTTTGGATCTTTAGTGCAGTAGAAGGAGGGGTGAGATTTACGGTTTTAGTGCGAGGAATGAAAGGGGGTTTCCAGTTTTGAGAAGAGACAACCTGTTGTGCTTCCTTAGCCATTTTAGTAGCCTCCACCCAACTCTAAGGCCGATCCATGAGGACATGGGCACAAATTTCATCCTTGAGGCCACTGATAAAACATTCTCTGAAAAAAGCATCAAACATGCCCTCTGTACGAAAAGCTAGTCGCTCAAAAGCACCTATAAAGTCTTCCACTATTCCAGATTGTTTCAACTTTGTCAAACGGCCTAAATGGTTGGTGTCAGTGTCAAAGCGTTCATAAAGCTCTGCCACAAAGTGTGTCCAAGCAACATACCCTTGACGAGCAGTTTTTTCTCCATTGCCACCATTGCCAACGTTCTTGATCTAGATGGAGAACACCATACCGGAGTTTGGCCAAATAATCCGTAATGTCGTACAAAGAGAAATAATGTTCCATTTGAGTTAGCCAACCAGTGGGATGTGAGCCATCAAATTTGGTCACATCCACACGTGGAAGGAGTAGGTCATGATGAAAGTGATGGGGAGGAAAATTATGGGAATGAGAGGAAGTTTCAGCTTCGGTATGCACAGGTGGGTCAGATAAAGGGGGATATGCAAGGATATGCAGCTTGGTGCAGATCATCGAAGCGACAGATTCAAGATGGGTAGTAATGTCTTGTTTGAGGTCTTCTTTGAGTTCCTCGATTGAGGCGGTGATGGAGGAATGCATGTTTTTATTGATGGTGGAAATATTGGCACTGAGCTGTCTCACTTCTTGTTGGGTCTCTGTGAAATTGGATTGCAAGGTATTGAAGCGAGCTTCCAAGTCTTGGCTATGGGTATGGGCCATGATGACGGGAGGACTGAAAAGGGGCGGGTGGGGTAAAAAATTTTGATGAAAAATGATAGGTATGAATGTGATAAGGGTGAAGAGATAAATCTAATGGAATAGGTCTCAAATAATGGGGCAACAAAATCCAGATTTTTTTTTTTTACACCTATAGAGTTATACTCCGGTCTGAAGAATAATGTAGTGATAAAATGCCCAAATGATTAACCAGGAAGAAGTGTGTAGTGATTTGGCAACTCAAATGCAGGAGTCACAGTTGCGCGGCAATAGATCTTGTTTGTTTTAATTTTTTTGTTTCCGTCCCCAAAGGTTAGGTATTCAAGGGTTCTACAGACAAGGGTTTGCCCTGTGCTATAGCTCTCTGATATACGTGCGAGTTCCAATAGTAGTACTCAACCCAATATCTCAGGGTACCAACTAAGGAGGCTAGATCGTGTCCTTAGCCGTACTACCTGACTACCCAGGTACTAGAGAGTATCTTCCAGAGTGTTGTTCTCAGTGGCACTATAGCAGTCAGGCGACCGATCGGTTTATCTAAAGAGGGCTTCAAGAAATCTAGGTCGATCCATATATAGGTGTTGTTTGATGCGCTACCACTCGAAGGGGTACCAACAAGGGTTACAAGGGTGGCCAACATATGTGATATTAAGAGGCACTTGTATTTCATGCATGCATGAATCCCTCAAACGCAGGTTTATGCACGTAACGACAGATCTTTGTAGCTTAAAGGCGTCGGAATACGTCTCTACCCTGAAAAAAATTAACAAACAATTTTCTGCCGAGGAAAGTGCTCTGATACTACTTGTAATATTCCAGATATAAAAAGTATGCAGAACAGAAATAAAATGCTAGCAATGGCAGATAAACAACAATATAACCAGAACAACACCACAATAATACTGAAAAGATATCAGAATAACACTAGAAAGAGCACTTTGATTCTGAGAGTAAAGTTCACTTGCCTCTTCGAGGGGGCAACCTCTAGTTGAGAAAAGCTCTATTACAATAATATCCAAGACAATCATTCTCATACCCTCGACTCCTATTTATACTAAACATGTCTATCAAAAGAACCATCTAGAGGAAGATCCTTCTAGAAGCAAAAGCTTCTATTAGGTCTTCTTACATTCTTCCTTATTCTTCCTTATTGCTAGGAATTATTAATATTGACCTTTATTACATCGGAATATATTATTCTACCTGTGTGAGGGGTTAGGTCCCTAACAGCCTAACATTTATCATATACATGTATAGCATGAAAAAAGATACGTATTAGTTATGCAATAAAGGTTTAACATGAGATGTAGAGAGTTTCATAAATATAAAAACACTTTGGCATATAGATAAACTACTCTTATTAGACTTTGGCATATAGGTAAATTAGTATTATCCTTAGTGGTAAGATAAATGTTATACAAATGGCTATTTTTATTGGTTTTTTTGAACTTTCATGTAATTAGATTTTTTCTTTACCTTTGATTAAAATTTCTAAAACTACAATCCACCATACAAAAATTGGAATTTCATCGTTTCATAACAACAATTTAAGAGGTTTTTCGGTCTTAAATTGCAAATTTCTTTATTGCAAATTTGTTTATCACTCTAATAAGTATTAAGAAAGCACCATCTACACATATCACTCTATGACACTAATCACTAACTATATTAATAACTTATTTGAATAAAAATTATATAGTATTAATCCTATTATGAAAAACTAAAAATTAGATAATATTATAAGTTGATGATAATAAATATAAAAAAAATCTTAAATCTATCTCAAGTCTTTTTCCATACTAAGTAACAATTTTTTTTTATATATACAATTAACATAAAAAAGTATGAATAATTTATTGTCCAAATAACTTTATTAATTGAAAAAAATAATTTTTTTATTTTTATTAGTTACCACAAACTAAAATATAATTATATAATCATTTGCAAAGTAATCCATATAGTCTATTTACACCATTCTCTTTTCATTTAAACATTAAAAAATATAAATATTTTAGACAGTAAATGGAAAAAAAAAACCACTTTTGACCTGTCAAATAGTGTTGTATTCTTCTCAGAAAAATCTCCACCTTTCTTTCAATTACAGAAAGCTTGAAGGCAATCATTAACCAATTTACATATTTTCTACCCCGTATTTTGAAGCGACAAAGCATATATTATGCTTCAATGAGAAAAGCCCTTGATAAAAAATTAACAATTTTTTAGAAAAATAAAAATGTTAAAATGACAAAGACCTATCAAAACCTGACTTGTATAAAATTTCCTTCCCATCACATGTCACTTTAGATCTGGGAGAGAATTTGAGAGATGCATAATGAGCACCTGTCTTAATAATGGTAGGCCTATCTAGGGTGCTTATTATTGGGTAGACAAGGAATCAATGATCAGAGCCTGCTTAATGGGTAGATGAGAAACCTGAAGTGATATGATGCTCAGTGGGTGGGTGAGGAACCAATGATGGTACTTCCCACTGGACTTGTATGATACAAATATTTTAGGCAGCATAGTTTACATTTACTTATGAAGTTCGATGAATTGTAAGGTATTAACTTGATGAATTGTATTTGAAGTTTATCAAACTAGATCTGGCAGCACCTTTCTTAAATTCAAAGGACTAAAACATGGGTGAATTGGAACTGATCATTGTTTTCTGTGTTTGGCACGCGTGGTCGAACCAAATCATTCTGCCCAACAAACTCTTATCAGCAAACATAATTATTGAATGTTGCTATTTTTATTCAGTGTTGCCCACTGCCCATTACCAGAAATCGTTGTTAGATTCCTTGCAGAATTGGAAACATGTTGGCATGCAAGCTCAAGCTGATCTTCTGGCTCCTCCCTCTCTCACTGCAACTCTCTGCAATATCGTCCAGAAAAGAGAATGATGATAACAATGGAATCGTAATGACTCTTCATCACATGAGAAACGAAGAAGGATTTGTGCCCGCCGACCAGCGGCTGACCAAGATGGTGCAGGCCTCCAAGTATCGTGCTTCGGCACTGAAGCGAGGGATGCATATGAAGTCTGTAACCGGGGAGGGTTCTCTGTACGCCCGCAGCGACGTGATCGAGTACTACATCAAATTGTCGGTAGGCAGTCCTCCACAAGATCTATTGGTTGTCATGGACACGGGCAGTGATGTAGTGTGGTTACCTTGCACCAGAAAGTATACGTGTAATTATTGCCCTCAATACGGCAGGGTTTTTCTTCCCAGAAAGTCATCGTCTGCTGTTCCTGTAAAGTGTGCAGATCCAAAGTGCAAAGACCTGTGTCAGAATGTGGGCTGCGTCCGAAGCATCCAGAACTGTCCAGAGTATGAGCTTCAGTATGGCACAGGAACTGCTCGCGGGCGTCTACTGAGTGAGACCTTGACTTTGCCATTGGAAGACGGAGGAACACAAGAAGTAAAGAACTTCGGAGTCGGATGTTCAGTGGTTTCGTCTATCATTTCTGGTATTGCAGGATTTGGCAGAGGAGGACTGTCCATGCCTTCCCAGCTCAGTCCCCTTATGGGCGATAGATTTGCGTATTGCCTTCAGAGCCACCGGTTATTCGACGACAAAAACAAGAGCAGCAGAATGATACTCGGCGACAAGGCGGTCCCCAAGGATATCCGTTTGAATTATACTCCCTTTCTAAATAACTCCAGAGCACCTTCTTTTCCATACAGCATATACTATTACATTGGTCTCACAGGGATCAGTATTGGCGGAAAGCGCTTGAAGCTGCCCTCTCACTTATTGAGATTTGACACCAAAGGGAATGGTGGAACCATAATAGATTCGGGCGCTTCTGTCACTCTCTT
>SNQJ01S0008934.1:201882-217181 GCA_010110895.2 Picea sitchensis | reverse complement strand
TTAAATTAACAATACAGAGTTAACACATGATTACTGCTAACATACATAAGTAATGGAATTAAGAGTAATTGATTGTTGCAATAGAATACATGATAATATTGCAAGTGTCACAGACATGCATTTTTATTGTAATTAAAACATGCATATACTTATCTTTGAAACGATAGTATCTCCACCAACCACGTCTAGACCTTCCACTAACCTCCTAGCCTTAGACCACGTTGCTCATCACGCTCAGTAGTGGGTTACCCCCGAGATGGGACCAAGCCCCACCCAAGGCAAGGGAATCCTAGACTAGGTTAAGGTTACATGAAAACTGCATAGAGCTACCAGAAGGATTCTCTCCAGGAGCCTTCTTACGTCCACTACTCACAGAATCTCATTCCCCACATGCATGTTCCACCCGGGAGTATACACCTTCAAAAGAACAGTCCATCAGTGATTCACCTCCCTCTATGGGTCTCGGCAACAAGCTAAATCAACAATTCTCAGAGATTCGTAGGTGGTGTTGGAATCTCTCTCGGAGAAAACCACTTCCCAATAGACTCTCTCACCTAGAGAGAGTTGCTCATAGGCCTGACAACCTGCCTCTTCTACCACGGGCCTAATAGCCTGCTTCTTCAACCAGTTTCAGCCCAATTCCCATAAGGTGAGGATAACATCAACAAAAACTAGTCAATTCCACTCAGGAAACACATAAGGCATCAACCCAAGTCAGTTCAAGTATGGTCTCGACTTTGCATGAGTGGATAGGCTGGGCTCACAGAACACACACATGACATTGCTCAATCCATGGGTTTGCCACTAGTTTTGAGGGTGCGAGACAAGGAATCCACATAGAGGTCGAACATAGACTCAATGGTTCTGAAAGAGGTGTATCGGCCTCTCAAGAAAACATTACAGGCTTCGGTTTTAGAGATTCCTGAGGCATGCAAAGATCATAGGTCGAGATCCCTCAGTTTAGACAGCAGTGGAAAAATGGAGGACGAACCCCCATCACGGCTCAATTCTTGAGTTAAATTGCATGCGCTTGGGCTGACACATGTCTCCCATGAAGTTGCATGCACTCCATCAAGCATGCGTTCCCTTTTTCACATGTTGGATTTGTATGCGTTGCCTCTCCTAGGACTTAGGATAAAAAACATTTTTGTCGCACAACTTTAGAACAATAATAAAATATTATTCTCAAGGACTTAAGATCCTAATCTTAGACCCTATTTCCAACCTTTCAACCCCTTTTTCTCTTACCCACCTTGTGGAAGCTTAGTCCCCCATCACTCTTTATTCGTGGTCGGTCTGTACGCAGCGGTGTTTATATATTATATTAATAATCTGCATACTTACATATACAAAATCAGGCTCCTGGCCTTTAACACTTAGGCTCTCCAGCCTAATAAACACATAAGACCACCAACTTATCAATACTTGTATCACCATCCTACAATTCATAAACATGATTTACAATTCATAAACATGATTACAACAAGGCTCATCCTTGGGGATATTACAGGACGGGCTAGGACTAGAGTGGTGCACATGGCCATCTTCAAGGTTTGAAAAGCCCGAGTAGCTGCTGGAGTCCAAGTGAAAGAATTATTTTTAAGGAGTGCAGTGAGAGGTGCCGCAATCTTTCCATAATTCTTAACAAACTTGCGATAATAACATGTTAAGCCCATAAATCCACGCAAGATTTTGAGAGTCTTTGGGTGTGGCTAGTCTTGCATAGCTTTAATATTTTTAGGATCCACCTTGACGCCATCCTTGCCAACAAGATGACCCAAGTACTCTATTTCAGAGGCGCCAAAATCACATTTAGATTGTTTCAGGAAAAGATGGTGTTGAGAGAGTAGATGGAGAACTTGATCCACATGAGCAAGATGGTCTATCCAGGTTTTGCTATAGATGACGATATCATCAAAGAAAACTAAGAAAAAATGACTGAGAAAAGGATGGAAGACATGATTCACGAGGCTTTGGAAGGTGGAGGGGGCATTACACAAGCCAAAGGGCATGACCAAAAACTCATAGTGGCCCTCATGAGTTCTAAAGGTAGTCTTAGGAATGTATTCCTCTTTCATATGGATCTGGTGGTAGCCAGAACGAAGATCAAGTTTAGTAAATAACTGGGCGCCACTGAATTCATCCAAGAGGTCATCAATGACAGAAATGGAAAATTTGTCTTTAATGGTGAGTTTGTTGAGGGCGCGTAAATCAAGACACATGCTCCAAGAAATTTATTTATTTAGGACCATGACCACGGGAGAAGAGTAGTGACTCACACTAGGGAGGATAACACCCGCGTTAAGCAGTTCTTGAACCATTTTCTCAATTTCATTCTTTTGGGAAAAGGGGTGACGATAGGGACGAATATTGGGAGGAAGGCTTCCTGGGACAAGGGGAATAGAATGATCATGAACACCACGGGAAGGAGGGAGTCCCTGGGAGTTGAAAATACCACTTGATGTTTAGAGAGGATGGATTGGAGGTCCTGCAGAATAGAGGGTGTCTCAGTTGCTTGTATGGCATGGAGTTGGGAAATAATGCCAGAATGACCTTTTTTGAGAAGATTTTCCATGCGATGAGAAATAATGATATCAGGGGAATCGACGATGATGCCTTGGAACTTATATTGTTGGCCCTACTAGTCAAATTGCATGGTTAATTCCTTAAAATCCATGAGAATGGGACCCAAAGTCCTTAGCCAGTCTACACCCAACACAATGTCACAATCACCCATGTCGATAGAAAACATATGAGATTTCAGGTGGTAGTCACCAATTTGGGGACACACATTTTCACAACTCCCTCCACATTTCATGGATCCACCATTGGCAATCATAATTTGGAAATTATTGATTGCATGGATATAGAAATGAGTTTCTTGGGCAATGCGGCGATGAATAAAAGTATGGGTGCTTCTACTATTAAAAAGAATGATGACCTTCCGATGCTTGATGTAACCAATTAGCTTGAGAGTTTGGGGAGCAGATAAGCCAGTGAGAGCATTTAGGGAAATGATTGGTTCTACTTCGGGAGGTTCTGAGGGAGGAGTTATGTCAGAGGGTTGAGGTGACACAGATATAAGGGGAGCTTCAACCTCCTCTTCCGAAACATCCTCCGAGATGGCCATAAAAATCTTTTGTTCCTTACACTTGCATCCCGGAAAATATTTGTCATCACAATTATAATAAAGGCCTTTGATTTGGCGTTCATCCATTTCATCTCTGGTCAATTTTTGGATCTTTAGTGCAGTAGAAGGAGGGGTGAGATTTACGGTTTTAGTGCGAGGAATGAAAGGGGGTTTCCAGTTTTGAGAAGAGACAACCTGTTGTGCTTCCTTAGCCATTTTAGTAGCCTCCACCCAACTCTAAGGCCGATCCATGAGGACATGGGCACAAATTTCATCCTTGAGGCCACTGATAAAACATTCTCTGAAAAAAGCATCAAACATGCCCTCTGTACGAAAAGCTAGTCGCTCAAAAGCACCTATAAAGTCTTCCACTATTCCAGATTGTTTCAACTTTGTCAAACGGCCTAAATGGTTGGTGTCAGTGTCAAAGCGTTCATAAAGCTCTGCCACAAAGTGTGTCCAAGCAACATACCCTTGACGAGCAGTTTTTTCTCCATTGCCACCATTGCCAACGTTCTTGATCTAGATGGAGAACACCATACCGGAGTTTGGCCAAATAATCCGTAATGTCGTACAAAGAGAAATAATGTTCCATTTGAGTTAGCCAACCAGTGGGATGTGAGCCATCAAATTTGGTCACATCCACACGTGGAAGGAGTAGGTCATGATGAAAGTGATGGGGAGGAAAATTATGGGAATGAGAGGAAGTTTCAGCTTCGGTATGCACAGGTGGGTCAGATAAAGGGGGATATGCAAGGATATGCAGCTTGGTGCAGATCATCGAAGCGACAGATTCAAGATGGGTAGTAATGTCTTGTTTGAGGTCTTCTTTGAGTTCCTCGATTGAGGCGGTGATGGAGGAATGCATGTTTTTATTGATGGTGGAAATATTGGCACTGAGCTGTCTCACTTCTTGTTGGGTCTCTGTGAAATTGGATTGCAAGGTATTGAAGCGAGCTTCCAAGTCTTGGCTATGGGTATGGGCCATGATGACGGGAGGACTGAAAAGGGGCGGGTGGGGTAAAAAATTTTGATGAAAAATGATAGGTATGAATGTGATAAGGGTGAAGAGATAAATCTAATGGAATAGGTCTCAAATAATGGGGCAACAAAATCCAGATTTTTTTTTTTTACACCTATAGAGTTATACTCCGGTCTGAAGAATAATGTAGTGATAAAATGCCCAAATGATTAACCAGGAAGAAGTGTGTAGTGATTTGGCAACTCAAATGCAGGAGTCACAGTTGCGCGGCAATAGATCTTGTTTGTTTTAATTTTTTTGTTTCCGTCCCCAAAGGTTAGGTATTCAAGGGTTCTACAGACAAGGGTTTGCCCTGTGCTATAGCTCTCTGATATACGTGCGAGTTCCAATAGTAGTACTCAACCCAATATCTCAGGGTACCAACTAAGGAGGCTAGATCGTGTCCTTAGCCGTACTACCTGACTACCCAGGTACTAGAGAGTATCTTCCAGAGTGTTGTTCTCAGTGGCACTATAGCAGTCAGGCGACCGATCGGTTTATCTAAAGAGGGCTTCAAGAAATCTAGGTCGATCCATATATAGGTGTTGTTTGATGCGCTACCACTCGAAGGGGTACCAACAAGGGTTACAAGGGTGGCCAACATATGTGATATTAAGAGGCACTTGTATTTCATGCATGCATGAATCCCTCAAACGCAGGTTTATGCACGTAACGACAGATCTTTGTAGCTTAAAGGCGTCGGAATACGTCTCTACCCTGAAAAAAATTAACAAACAATTTTCTGCCGAGGAAAGTGCTCTGATACTACTTGTAATATTCCAGATATAAAAAGTATGCAGAACAGAAATAAAATGCTAGCAATGGCAGATAAACAACAATATAACCAGAACAACACCACAATAATACTGAAAAGATATCAGAATAACACTAGAAAGAGCACTTTGATTCTGAGAGTAAAGTTCACTTGCCTCTTCGAGGGGGCAACCTCTAGTTGAGAAAAGCTCTATTACAATAATATCCAAGACAATCATTCTCATACCCTCGACTCCTATTTATACTAAACATGTCTATCAAAAGAACCATCTAGAGGAAGATCCTTCTAGAAGCAAAAGCTTCTATTAGGTCTTCTTACATTCTTCCTTATTCTTCCTTATTGCTAGGAATTATTAATATTGACCTTTATTACATCGGAATATATTATTCTACCTGTGTGAGGGGTTAGGTCCCTAACAGCCTAACATTTATCATATACATGTATAGCATGAAAAAAGATACGTATTAGTTATGCAATAAAGGTTTAACATGAGATGTAGAGAGTTTCATAAATATAAAAACACTTTGGCATATAGATAAACTACTCTTATTAGACTTTGGCATATAGGTAAATTAGTATTATCCTTAGTGGTAAGATAAATGTTATACAAATGGCTATTTTTATTGGTTTTTTTGAACTTTCATGTAATTAGATTTTTTCTTTACCTTTGATTAAAATTTCTAAAACTACAATCCACCATACAAAAATTGGAATTTCATCGTTTCATAACAACAATTTAAGAGGTTTTTCGGTCTTAAATTGCAAATTTCTTTATTGCAAATTTGTTTATCACTCTAATAAGTATTAAGAAAGCACCATCTACACATATCACTCTATGACACTAATCACTAACTATATTAATAACTTATTTGAATAAAAATTATATAGTATTAATCCTATTATGAAAAACTAAAAATTAGATAATATTATAAGTTGATGATAATAAATATAAAAAAAATCTTAAATCTATCTCAAGTCTTTTTCCATACTAAGTAACAATTTTTTTTTATATATACAATTAACATAAAAAAGTATGAATAATTTATTGTCCAAATAACTTTATTAATTGAAAAAAATAATTTTTTTATTTTTATTAGTTACCACAAACTAAAATATAATTATATAATCATTTGCAAAGTAATCCATATAGTCTATTTACACCATTCTCTTTTCATTTAAACATTAAAAAATATAAATATTTTAGACAGTAAATGGAAAAAAAAAACCACTTTTGACCTGTCAAATAGTGTTGTATTCTTCTCAGAAAAATCTCCACCTTTCTTTCAATTACAGAAAGCTTGAAGGCAATCATTAACCAATTTACATATTTTCTACCCCGTATTTTGAAGCGACAAAGCATATATTATGCTTCAATGAGAAAAGCCCTTGATAAAAAATTAACAATTTTTTAGAAAAATAAAAATGTTAAAATGACAAAGACCTATCAAAACCTGACTTGTATAAAATTTCCTTCCCATCACATGTCACTTTAGATCTGGGAGAGAATTTGAGAGATGCATAATGAGCACCTGTCTTAATAATGGTAGGCCTATCTAGGGTGCTTATTATTGGGTAGACAAGGAATCAATGATCAGAGCCTGCTTAATGGGTAGATGAGAAACCTGAAGTGATATGATGCTCAGTGGGTGGGTGAGGAACCAATGATGGTACTTCCCACTGGACTTGTATGATACAAATATTTTAGGCAGCATAGTTTACATTTACTTATGAAGTTCGATGAATTGTAAGGTATTAACTTGATGAATTGTATTTGAAGTTTATCAAACTAGATCTGGCAGCACCTTTCTTAAATTCAAAGGACTAAAACATGGGTGAATTGGAACTGATCATTGTTTTCTGTGTTTGGCACGCGTGGTCGAACCAAATCATTCTGCCCAACAAACTCTTATCAGCAAACATAATTATTGAATGTTGCTATTTTTATTCAGTGTTGCCCACTGCCCATTACCAGAAATCGTTGTTAGATTCCTTGCAGAATTGGAAACATGTTGGCATGCAAGCTCAAGCTGATCTTCTGGCTCCTCCCTCTCTCACTGCAACTCTCTGCAATATCGTCCAGAAAAGAGAATGATGATAACAATGGAATCGTAATGACTCTTCATCACATGAGAAACGAAGAAGGATTTGTGCCCGCCGACCAGCGGCTGACCAAGATGGTGCAGGCCTCCAAGTATCGTGCTTCGGCACTGAAGCGAGGGATGCATATGAAGTCTGTAACCGGGGAGGGTTCTCTGTACGCCCGCAGCGACGTGATCGAGTACTACATCAAATTGTCGGTAGGCAGTCCTCCACAAGATCTATTGGTTGTCATGGACACGGGCAGTGATGTAGTGTGGTTACCTTGCACCAGAAAGTATACGTGTAATTATTGCCCTCAATACGGCAGGGTTTTTCTTCCCAGAAAGTCATCGTCTGCTGTTCCTGTAAAGTGTGCAGATCCAAAGTGCAAAGACCTGTGTCAGAATGTGGGCTGCGTCCGAAGCATCCAGAACTGTCCAGAGTATGAGCTTCAGTATGGCACAGGAACTGCTCGCGGGCGTCTACTGAGTGAGACCTTGACTTTGCCATTGGAAGACGGAGGAACACAAGAAGTAAAGAACTTCGGAGTCGGATGTTCAGTGGTTTCGTCTATCATTTCTGGTATTGCAGGATTTGGCAGAGGAGGACTGTCCATGCCTTCCCAGCTCAGTCCCCTTATGGGCGATAGATTTGCGTATTGCCTTCAGAGCCACCGGTTATTCGACGACAAAAACAAGAGCAGCAGAATGATACTCGGCGACAAGGCGGTCCCCAAGGATATCCGTTTGAATTATACTCCCTTTCTAAATAACTCCAGAGCACCTTCTTTTCCATACAGCATATACTATTACATTGGTCTCACAGGGATCAGTATTGGCGGAAAGCGCTTGAAGCTGCCCTCTCACTTATTGAGATTTGACACCAAAGGGAATGGTGGAACCATAATAGATTCGGGCGCTTCTGTCACTCTCTTTCCCGATGCAATCTATAACCAGATTGTGGGTGAGTTTACTTCTCAGATTGGATATAGAAGAAGCCGTGAAATCGAAGCTCTAACTGGCTCTGGATTGTGTTACAATGTCTCTGGTGTGGACAATATTCAATTCCCTGAGTTTGCATTCCATTTCAAGGGTGGCTCAGACATGGTACTGCCTTATCAGAATACTTTCCATTGGGTTTCTCATACATACTGCTTGGCAATGATCAACAGCAGTGTTTTGGAAATCGATATTGGACCGGCTGTGCTCTTAGGAAACTATCAACAGCAGAACTTTTATATTTTATATGATAGAAAGAAGAATCGTTTGGGCTTCACTCGGAAGACCTGCAAGGCATTTGGCTGATCCATGGACCACTCTACTGATAACGTCTATGTATTATGTATTATGCATTTAGTTTAACCATGAATTTTTCATGGTTTAAATATTATAGTTGTACCTAAATAAGGTATAGAAATGATTATAGACAAAGTATTTCCATGGAGATAGTAATACTTAACGGTGAATTCTTTTTGAGATGCAAAACTCTCCCATAAAGCAGGGATTTCCTGAAAAAAAAAAAAAATCTTTGCATGTTTTTGGATATTTTATTAGCCATTTTGTAGGTTTGATATACAATATGAGCCTGTTATCTCTGATAAGATCAAGGATGAAATTTGATAGGTAAATTGCTTGAATCATTTGTTCCATCAATTACAATTAAAAATTTCCAATGACCATCATTAACAATGAAATTTGATAGGTAAATTGCTTGAATCATTTGCTCCATCAATTACAATTAAAAATTTCCAATGACCATCATTAACAATCTTTGTTGAAACTGTAAAATAAATATTAAAATTTTCAAGACTATTCAATTGAACTAACGATTTCATTTTGAAATTCAAACTGATTCATTTTGAAATTCCAACCTTGCTACTGTAAACTCAACCCTCCCTACAATTATGTAATTATGTCAATTATAAGTTAAAGTAAATTTAATCTAATACTGTTAAAAATTTCCAATGACTGTCATCAACAATCTTTGTTGAAACTGTGAAATAGATACTAAAATTTTCAAGACTATCAAATTAGATTAACCATTTCATTTTGAAATTCAAACTGTTTTATTTTGAAATTCCAACCTTATTACTGTAAACTCAACCTTCCCTACAATTATATAACTTTCAACTATGTAACTATGTAATTATGTTAATTATAAGTTAAAGTAAATTTAATATAATACTGTTAAAAATTTCCAATGACCGTCATCAACAATCTTTGTTGAAACTGTGAAATAAATACTAAAATTTTCAAGAATATCACATTTTACTAACCATTTCATTTTGAAATTCCAACCTTACAAACCCAACCCTCCTTACAATCATGTAACTTTTAACCATGTAATTATGTCAATTAAAGTTTAATGTCAAGTTATCCTTGCTGGACTATAAATAAACATCAAAATCTAGGAGATCTATCCTTATCCATAATTCATGATATGTGATATATTAAATTAATAAATTTTCAAAGAACAAATTTTTAATAAACATAAATAAAGAATGTTTTAAAATCTTGAATTTTTAGTATGACAACCAACATCAAACAAAGATGATAACAATCTCTTATGATCCATGTTGATTACTGCATGTTATTATTCTCTCAGATATCATAAGGTCCAGACACTTTATTGACTTTTAAATGGAGTTTAGATAATAATTATGTATGTCTCTTTTGCGACTTTCGGTCAAATTTATTATTTCTCTATTTCTGCGGAGCCCACTTGGCTGCCCACTTGGTACTTCCCGCCTCTGATTCTCCTTTAATGTATGGCGGATTATTCCACTCATATGGGAAGGGATTTTCAAAGGAATGGAAAGTCTGGTTTCAAAGGAAGGATAAATTTTCATCGTATGAGATTTTCAAAGGAATGGAAAGTCTGGTTTCAAAGGAGGGATAACTGTCATTGTATTGAATTGAGTAATCTGGTTTTTATATTTAGAACATTTAAATACATATTAATATTAATGTGCATTAATATGTATGTTGATTTTTTAATAAGAAAAAATAAAATATGATTAATAAAAAATAAAAATTATTTATTTATAATAAAAGATAAAATAATGTTCTTGAGGTGTAGGATAGTGGGTAAAGAAGTGTGCTGTTAAAACACTTTGTGATGTTAAAATTATTGGTTAGAAACCTCCAGGAACAAACGTCCAATCATATAAAAAAAATAAAAATAAAAGATAAAGTAATTTATAAAAGTATTTGGTTTTCTTCAATCTCTTATTAAATATAATATATATTTTTTTCTTTATATATTTTATTAATTTTGAAAAAAATTGATATTATAAATTTTTAATAATGTAAATTTTAATATATTTAATTAAATTTAGAAAAAATAATTCAAAAAATTAATGTCTCAATTAGAATTATTGGTGAATCAGAAAATTTAAGAACATTTGTAAATAATTTTATAAATAAAATTATTGGTTAATAGAAAATTTAAAAATCTTTGTAAATCATTTTATAAATATAATTAAGAAACATCATCTAAATTAATAGGTTTTATTAACTAATAATTTTATAAATTAATATTAAAAAACTAAAAGTCATTTGTAAATCATTCTAGAAATATAATTAGAAAACACCATCCAAATTAATGGTTTCTATTAACTAATAATTTTATAAATAAATATATAAAAAAAAACTCTTAAAAACACCATCTAGTTAATATTTATATTTCAAAAAAGAAATATACATATTAGAGTCTCAATGGGACTTCAAAAGAGAAACAAGCTAAGACAAAACACGTTCTTTCCTTGTCCTCCATACTTATTCTTGACATGTTCAATACAGAAAATAAACTAAGTTTGCACATACTTCACAACACATTATTACTATTCTTTGCGATCATACTTAAAATATTAAAAAAAAAAAAGGAAAAATCCTAATGATTTGGCCATCATAGAACTCCTAAGAGATGAGAGTCCCATTAATTAGAGTTGGGGAATCTTTGGATAGCTCATCCACCTTTATGTTGAGCTCTCTCTATATATGAGTGAAAGAATTTCACTCAAAATCCTTGATATATTTTTTAATATGGCTCAACAAGGACTTAAGACAAACGGTGATTTGTAAAATTTTATGGATATTCCTCTGGATACTAAAATATTTTCTATGAAGGTTAATTTCTTTTAGATCTCAAATTCTTTAATTACTTGTTTTCTTCTTAAAACTATATGAAATTTAGCTGAAATGAAAGAAATAGAGAACAAAAATAATACACACCCCATCCACAAATAAACACAAGATATGACCTGAGAAACCCTAGGAAACTCAAAACGAGATAAAACCCAGCTAGAGGGTGAGGTTGCTCTGCTCTCTTTTCTTCAAATGCAAGTACAAATAAAGATGCACTCTTTGTGGACTTGCCTTTGACACTGTGTCCTATATAGTTTGATACAAAAACTCTCATCCTCTGTTCTGCTCACAAAATATCAGTCTCATATGGTTTGCTCAATTATGGAACATGATACAATGCAAAACAATGGAACACCTTCTCCTCCTAGTGGCCCCATATTTAACATAGCTCGATAGCCATCTAGGGTTAGGGTATTGACTTCCTCAACCCTTAATTAGTGATCAAGTTTGGACCTTCTAGAATGTTCTAGAAAATCCACTGCATGGCTAGCCCCACACGTTTAAGTAATGGGTGTTGACATAGCATCCACTTGCACCATGGTGATCAATATGGTAGGTCAAATTGCGAGAGGCATAACTTTCGCATACAAACTCTGATTAAGGTGATTCTTACACAGTTGGAGAGGTCTTGGTATGTAGAATATAGTTGTTTTCTCCATAGTAAGGTTTGGACCATAAAAAAATGTTTTTTGATGCATCAAAATGGATCTAGAATATTTCATACAATTGTTTGGACCCAAATTTTCAAATTGGGACCAGTCGCTTAAATGGCTCTGCAAGTTGATTCCTACAAATGTTTTCACCCATAGAGCATCGAGATAGATGAAAAATAATATAGTGATCTAATATAGATCTTACCTCCCCATTTAGGGATGTTTTTGGTACCCAAAATATTTATTGAATGAAGTGAGGAAATGTTTCCTCTACCTTCTCCCTAGAGTACCATTTTGCTTTACTTGGAAGTTTTCCTTTCAACCCAATCTTCCAAAGGTCATGTTTCCCCTGTCTTGTAGTTTTTGACCACTTCTGCAAAAATGTGTCCTCTGCCAACTCTGCCTAAGCATCTGGTGTTAATTCCTCTATGGAAGGTAGGACCTACTCCTCCAATGTTTGAGATTCTCCACATTAACTATTCATTAAATGTGCATGTATGGGGGTAGAATGATTTTGTAGGTGTTATCTCCCACTTTCTCCAATATATCTAAAGGGCCATACCACAGATCCTTAATATTCTTACTGAGACCCTCTAGTATTTTCTTGTTCAGTTGTAACCACAAAACTCTATCTCCCACTTTGAATTGCTTTTCTATTCTGTGTTGATCATGTCTAACCTTGTATTTTTCCTGTGACTTCTTCAATGTATTATGTACTTGCAACTGGATTTTCCTAATATTCTAAAAACAAAAATTGGTTCTCAATGCATCTTCCATGAGGTCCTCCCCCACCCCTCCTTGTTTTCCATATACAACATCCAAGGGTGAAGGTGGAAAACATCCAAAGCAAGTTTCAAAAGGTGACATACCAATTGAAGTGTGGACTACTCTATTATAAGAGTGATGTATGTATATTAGATTTTCATCCCAGGTCTTTAGATGCTTTTGATTTTAACCCCTCAAAAGTACATCAAAGTCATGTTAACTAATTATGCTTGTGAATTTTTCTATGGATAGAATGTTGTAGATATATTCAACTTAGCATCTATCTTCTCCCATAATGTAGTCCAAAATGCACTAAGAAATATGGTATCCATGTCTGAGATTATGCTCATTGGTATCCTAAAGTGCACCCAGACCCGTTCAAAGAACATGTTAGTTTCTTGTTGTCCTTTGATGGTATTTTTACAAGGCATGAGAATGCACATTTTTGAACCTGTCAACTACCACAAATACATAGTCATGTCCCTTCCTGGTTGTTGGTAAACTTCCCACAAAATCCATGGAAATACTTTCCTAAGGTCGAGTGGGTACAGGTAAGGGATAATATAGACCTTGCTTGTTGTTACCGAGCCTGTTGGTACAAAAAAATATACATCATCTAATATATTGTGCTACATCCTTTTGAATTCCGGGCCCAGTACACATACCTTTATAAGTTGGCAATTGTCTTCCCAACACCAAAATCTCTCGCAACCTTGGAGGTGTGATCTTCTCTGATAAGACGTAGTCGTTCACCTTTAGCGACATGGAGCTTGTTGGTCTTGTAGAGTAACCCATTTTGGAAATTATAGTCATCCTTTCCGTCACCTTCTTCTATATGAATTTGGATCTGTAGTTGTTGAAACACCTTCTTGAAGTATTCATATTCTATGTATGCTTCTCTAAATGCACCATGGGTAAAAGGCTCCATTTGCATCAGAGTTCCCAAAGTTGTAATATTGGATGTAGGTGGCCTTGAAAGCATGTCTACTAACATGTGTTTGTTTCCCTTCTTATACTTGATGACTAGATGAAATTGTTGTAAAAACCCCATCCACTTTTAATGTCTGGTTTGTTGTAGCTTACTATAGGCCTACAAATACTATAGCAACTGGTGATCTATGTGGATGATGGTCTCATTTTCCATGAGATAGTGCTTCCACTTCTTGACAACTTTAACTAGGGCATATAGTTCCTCATCATAGGTAGGGTAGTTGAGAACTTCCCCATGAAATATTTTAGAATGATATCATATATCCTTGCATCAAAACTACTCCCATGGCATACCCACTTGCATATGTGTCCACTTCGAAAGGATTTTTCAAGTTTGGTAATGTGAGAATTGGTTCTTGAATGATATTTCTTTTTAGCTCATTGAAAACCTTATGTTGATTCTTCCCCCATTGGAAACTCTTACCACTCATTTTTATGGCATGGAGTGGTGCAAATACTATTGAAAATGAAGCTATGAACTTCTGTAAGTGCTTTTCTACCCAAAAAAACTCCTAACTTCAGTGACATTTGTAGGAATTGGTCATTTCACGATGGCCTCCATCTTTTCATCATCTATTTTTAGCTCCCCTCCATCGATCACATACCCCAAATACACCAAAGAATATTGAGTAAACTCACATTTATTGAGGTTAGCTCGAAGTTGGTGCTTCTTCAAAGTCTCTAATGCTTGCATGATATGTGAGATGTGCTCCTCCCAGGTAGCACTATAAACCAGTATATTGTCCAAATAGACTATGACAAATGAATCTAGATATGGATGTAATACTGTAAGTTTTAAACCTGCGAAGTAAAGCAATGCATATATATTCTTAAGCAATACATAAATTAATCAATGGCTCATACACAGAGTACACAGAGATTTTATACCTGAAACCCTCAACCGGGAAAACCTTTCTTCTATTCATTATATCAAATTTCACCATTTGCCATACAATATATACAATGTTTTTAGGTATTATGTAGATACCAAAACCCTAATCCCTTAATCCGAGATTAATTTACAAATCCGCTAAAAATAGAAAAAACCACCCAAAAAAAAATTTCGAGGCGCTGCCCCGGGCTACCGCCCGTTGCCGAACGCTGCGTGTAACTAGGGGGGGCATACCTGCCCTCCCCTAGGACCCCCCTAGGAAAGCACCTGATGCACACGATAGGGCTCTAGGTGAAGGGATCGTCAGAAGCAGTTGTTGTATCTGACGCGCCCACACACACACACATGCAAAGAATATAACACATACCCAACATTCTCCCACTTGTTGTTTTCTTTGCATATAGGGGTCCAGGGGATTATATAGTCAACAATCCAGGGCAACAATGCCCATTGTTACTTTACACCAGGAGAACTTTTCTGTGCTCACAGACTTTGTCAATGAATCTGCAACATTCTTCAAAGTGTCAACCTTTTCTAGTTACACCTTATTTTCCTCAACCATGTCTCTCACAAAGTGATATTGAACATCAATATGCTTTGTCTTCGAATGATAAGTTGGGTTCTTTGCCAGGAATATTGCACCTATACTGTCACACTCTAATCTCATTGCTTGTTGTACCAACCCAATACCTGGACACAATCTTTGTAGCCATATTGCTTCCTTTCTTATATGAGTGGCTACCATGTATTCAACTTCTGTAGTTGAGAGTGCCACTACAGCCTGTCTTTTTCTCATCCAACTGATTGCTCCTCCAAATAGGTTAAACACATACCCACTTGTAGATCTTC
>SNQJ01S0008934.1:161337-193739 GCA_010110895.2 Picea sitchensis | reverse complement strand
CCTTTCTTGATTATGGAACATTTTCAACATAGTTACCAACTTAACGAGAACTCTACAGAGTTATCGTTTTTTGGGGGGTTAAGTTTTTTACCTCGTTTTTAAAAATGGTGCTACCAGTAGCACCCCCCTCCATTTTTAGGTGGGTTTTTGATATTTTAAATTTTCTGATACATAAGATTTCCACTTCGTTTTTTTAAATGCTTGTTTNCCGTTTTAAAAAATGGTGCTACCGGTAGCACCACTTTTTGATTTGGGGGTTGATTTTGATGTTTTTTATGCAAAAATATGGGTTTTTTGGGCCAGAGTTCTTGTTTTGAGGTCACAGTTCTCATTAAGTTGGTAACTATGTTTTTCTTGGAAATTATATCTTTTTCCTAATATCACCTTGGTGGTTGACATGGTATCCTAGTAAGTTGGTCACCCTCGGGAAAAGTGTTACTACTGGGAGTCTCCTTAAAGGTTCATTGTATCATTCCTATTTATTCTTAACAATTTCCATACTTCTTCCCAGTCATTTCCTCATATTTTGGATCTTCAAGTTCATTGACCCCAAGAAGTGATTGTACCTCATTTCATGGGAAGAAGAGGCTAAAGGCCTAGAGTTGTAGCAACTAGCACTGTAAAAAAAAAAATCCATAATCTATCCTTCTAGATGCTCACCCTAAGGTATTGAGAGCCATAAATCACTTCTCTATTAAAAATAAAGGACCTTTTAAAAAAATAAAATTAAAAAATGTCTCACTTGATGGGGGAATGCATTGCATTGTTCTTTAATTTCACGTTCCCATATCACTCAATGTATTCTAACTTCAAGTGGAATTGTGGTGCTCATTTTCTTTCCATTTCACATATCACTCAATGTTCTGACCATAAAATATAAAGGAAAATAAAGGGCTTGGAAAAATGTTGCATTGCAAACGAAGGGATGCAACACACCCTCGACAAACGCACCCATAGATGAGACAATACAAGCCTTTGATATGTCAAGAACCCCATTCCCAAGAGTACCTCCCCAATCCACCTCATACTCATTACATGGTCTAGAAAGGGTCTTCTTTGGAAACATTCCTTGACTTGGGGATTGGCCTACCCAATAGGGCACCATGACACCCCTCCCATACCTAAATTTGGAAAAGTTTATAAGGTCTTTGAGCATTTGTTTAATTTGAAGAGGGGGGACTTAATGTACTTTTTTTGGAAGTTATTTTATTAAATTTTTCTTGCTTTCCATGATTCATATGACTTGTGGACCCTTGGAGGGCATATTTACTTGTCTTTGCAGGACCTTTCCTGGTGAAAGTCATTCATGAAGGGACTAAGCACTTGAACCTTCATAGGGGCTTGGAATCCAATTGGATGGATGTTATGCCCCACATATTGGATTCCTAGTATGATGAGAGTTGTACCTTGGATGACGTCTTTGGGACATGAACGAGACCCAAAACTACGAAGAGGAGATGATGTCACCCTCCTATGCCCAAATGTCCCTCTCTTGTAGCATGATGTCACACATTGAGGAGATCGTTGGGTGTATTTTGTGCACTTCGTGGTGTTGTGGGCTTGTGACCCCACACTTTTTCTTGATTTGGAGTGGCACATTTCTAGCATGCCATCCTAGCCTTTGGAGGATTAAATTCACATGTTCCACCTTGGATAAAAGTATTGTGAGCTTACATGCCATTATTTTATCATTTTTTATCATATTGTATCCTAGGTGGGAAAAAAGAGCAAAACGTTTTGCTAATTAAGCATTGTAACTTTGGTTTTGAAATAAAATTAGGGATTTGATTCTAAATGTGGAAAAACATGACTTGGGTTTTCCTCTATAAACAGAGTAAAGTCATTTTCATTTGGATATAACTCACTTGTGAGGGTTCTCCCTCTCTAAGGAAAATTTCGGCCTCTTTATTTTCTCTTGTGCATTTTGGAAAAAGGCTTGTCTTTGGAATTTTGGAGAAAAATGATTTCTCTTTAGGATTTGTCTTGGATGAATGTGGATGATCTTTGGTAAAGAATAGTTTTTGGCATATATATTCTTGTATTTTGTGAGTATATTTCTACAATTGCTTATCTGTGTTCAAGGATTTTAAATTTTATACCCTAGGAGAAGTACAAGGGTGTACACCCTCCACTAGAGATCTTTCATTGTTTGTCTCAAAATTGTTCAAGCCTTGTTATAGGAAGTAAAAGGGATTACACCCTTGTTGAAAAGGATTGTCTAGGGTTAATATTATAGGAATTAATAGGGTTTACACCCCTAGAAGATCTCTCCCTAGTTAAATTTAAATCACTAGAACATCTTGAGGAAAGGGGGACAACTTGGTTCAAAACCAAGGTTCAAGTTGCTCTCCCTCTTGATATTTTTGCTATTATTTGACTCCATTTCCCAAGGATAAATTGTCTTAATTGCATTGGAGAATGTAAATTGTTTCATTGGAATACATGAAATAAGCTCATTTTGAAATCGTTCTAATTTGGCTTGATTGCACTCACCATAAGCTATTCTCCCTAACCAAGGAATTTTGGTTGAAGGGGATTTACTTACTACTTTAATTAAATTAATTTTACAACCACTAGGGATGAAGAAAAACACTCTCTTAAAGTGGTATTTCTCTCAATTCTGACAGTTGAACGTTGCATACAAATATTGGAAACTAATATACAAGTTACAGGACTTTCATTGGAATATTTGTTTGTTGATTTTAATGGTTAGAATTTGCTGTTGTAGAAAAATTTGGTTACGACCATATACGGATGTCATAAAATTATTTATAACACTTGGTTTATATCCCTTTAAACCGTCAGAATTATTGTTTGAATGTTGACATGTTATCTACTAATCAAGGGTTTTTGTTTCAAGATATTACTTGCTGATTTTGAAGGTGATTTATTTTAGTTGTTAACATTTCCTTATTGTTGATATAAATTACACTCTGCTGCAATTTTTGGGAAAATAATGTTTCTTTTTGTTTCCCTTAGTGTTTTGGAATTTATTTTCATGATACTGGGTCTTGGGATAGTGGTTCTAATGCTTTTTTTGCAGGTTATTAATCAACCTCTTTCTTCCCTTCACCGAATTCATCATTATTCAAACCCTAAGCACTCTCATACTGTGATCAATAGGGTTTTTCCTTTCACTGCTTTCTTTTCCCCCTCATTCCCTCGAAGGTCACCCTGGACTCTTCCCTTGTGTATTTATCCATCACTAAAAAAGGGGATCATTTATGTAAGGTGACAATGGGTAGACACTCCCAAGTTGTCACACATTTGTGGGTTGATATTGGATTTTCTAAACCTACATCTCATGCAATAACATAACATATATGTTGTGATGAACTATTCCAATGCAATATCCATGGAAATTTATAGATCATATTGGCATCATAGAAGGTTTTTCTTTTGGCTATTTGTGGGAAGTTGCAGGATCCAGGAATTGGCTTAAAGAGAATTCATAGAAACCCTATCCATGGAAGACGAGTTTGTTCATAGTAACCCTCGAGATCTAGAAGAAGAGAGATTTGAGCAGTTGGAAGTGCAATTTTTCAAAATTAGTCACAATATGAACCTCCTCATGGTGGCTCTAGCAAGCAATCTCATACCGTTCAGAGATGATGGAGGCTCTAACTCATAGATTAGATCAGAGGGAAAATCGAGAGATCGGGAAGACTCTGGAAAAGAGTCGTGAAACGAATTTGAGAAAGAGTAGCCAAGTTAGAGTTCCATTAACCCTTCATAGTCCCTATTTAAGATGTAAAATAAAGTGGACATAAATCCATACCAAGGTGATATCAATGCATTAAAAATGAATCATTGGTTGCAACATCTAGACGTTTATTTTAGCGTTCACCATATAGATGAAGGGAAGTAGATTTTATTTTCCATATTGAAGTTAGAGGGCCATGATTTAACATGGTGGGAAATCCACATGGAAACACTTAGGATGAAGGGTGATACACCAATAAATAGGTGGGAGGACTTCAAAACCATCATCAAGTCCTAATTATACTCTATCGGGTATGTAGAGGACCAATAGATCCGATGGCACTAATTTAGGAAGAGGAAATGACATAGTGTACAAGAGTACACCACTAAGATCCAAAATATGTCCATCATGCTAGGTATCTCTCCCAAGAACCCAAATGTACTCCTCAAGTATCTGGGGGTGTACAAAATCATTGAAGAAAGAAGGTGATGCTCTTCAAGCCAAGGCTAGTGGATGAGGCATGTGTACATGCACAATACCTGGAAAATATAGGCCAAACAAAGAGGCAATCAAGTGATTCGAAGATGCAAGAGCACCAGGAAAGGGGGAAAAGATAAGAATAGAAAAACCACTACAAATTAGTGCAAAGATCCCAACAACCATTGTAATCACTGCAACATTGATGGACACATCGAGGAAATTTTTTGAAAACTAAATCCAGAGTTGAACCAAAAGAAGGATGGAAAGAGAAAGAACCTTATAGGCACATATTCAAGAAATTATGTTGAAATTAGATCAGATGTGGATGAAAATATTTTTTGCACATATGTGTATAAGGAGGTGAATATGAGTAGCCTTCACTAGGAAGAGAAGGAAATGACCAAGCTCTTCCACAACAATATTCAAGTCAAGAAGACCAAGATATATGATTTGTTTGAATTTGGTTCACAAGCTAATCTAATAGAAGTGGATCTAGTCAACAATCTTGGTTTGGAGGTTCATGATCATCCTAGCCCCTATCCATTAGGTTGGGTAAACAAGGATGTAGAGATAAAGGTAACGAAGCAGTGTAAGATTAAATTTGTTTGTTGTAAGTGATGATTTTATCGTTGAAGTGGAATTGGATGTAGTACCCATTGATGTATGTGGAGTAGTTTTTGGAAGCCCCTGCATGTATACGAGGGATGAAATATCCATGCAGAGATCCAAATAGTATCAACTGATCAAGGATGAGAAGTCCTACATCATCAATTCACATAAAGGAGAGTCAAAGATATCACTAGTAAGTGCCAACCAAGCCAAGAAGTTGATTAGTTTTAGTAAAAAATATTTTTTTCTTTTCTTAAGAGAAAATTAATTTGATGACAAGTCAATGAGAGTGAAGGAATCTTTGGAGGGGTGTACTAAAGAGTAGAAAAATGAATTGAAGGAGTTGCTAAAGGAATACAGGGGAGTGTTCCAGGAGCTTAAAGGAATACCACCTAAGAGGGAAATGGAGCATGAAATCCAATTACTGCCAGACTCCCCCTTGCTGGATATTGGGTTGTATAGATAGTCTTTTCTAGAAGCAAATGAAGTAAATAAGTAGTTGCAGTAGTTGTTGAAGTAGGGTGTGATTCGACCAAGTAACTCACCTTGTGGGTCACTCATCATAATTATACCTAATAAGGATGGGACTTGGAGAATGTGTATCGATTACAGGAAATTGAACAAGATTACATTAAAGAATCGATACCCTCTGCCTAAGATCAATGATCTGTTGGAATAGCTACAACATGACACATACTTCACTAAGCTAGATTCAAAATCCGGGTATCTCTAGGTATGAGTCAAAGAAAAAGATACCTGGAAGATTGGATTCAAGACAAGGAAAGGTTTGTATGAGTGGTTGGTTATGCCATTTGGTTTATACAATGCACCAACTACATTTATGAGACTAATGAATGATGTTTTATACCCTCATCTAGATTCATTTGTTATTGTCTATTTTTATTATATACTAGTTTATAGTGTTACCTAGGAGGAGCACATATCACATCTTATGCATGTGTTAGAGACTTTGAAAAAGCACCAACTACTGGCCAATATCAAGAAATATGAATTTTCTTAGCAATGTTTGTTGTATTTGGGGTATGTGATTGATGGAGGGGAACTCAAGGTAGATCCCAGAAATATAGAGGCCATCATGAAATTGCCAGTTACTACAAATGTCACTAAACTTATGAGTTTGTTTGGGGAAACACAATACTTGTGGAATTCCATAGCTTAATTTTCAGTTGTAGTTGCACCACTCCATGACGTAATATACAATGGTAAGAGTTTTCAATGGGGGAAGAACCAACAAAAGGCCTTTGATGAGATGAAAAGAAAGATCAGTCAAGAACCAATTCTCGCACTAGCAAACTTGCAGAATCTGTTCTAAATGGAGATAGATGAAAGTGTTTATGCCATGGGAGAATTTTTTATGCACGGAGGAAGGATGATATGTTATCATTCTAAAATATTACACGGGGCAATTCTCAACTACCCTACTTGTTACAAGGAACTCTATGCCTTGGTTCAAGCTGTCAAGAAGTAGAAGCACTATCTGATGGGAAAGGAGACCATCATCCACATAGATCACCAACCACTACAATATTTGCAGGCCCAGAGTAAGCTACAACAAACCAAACATTACAAGTGGATGGGGTTCTTACAACAATTTCATCTAGTCATCAAGTATAAGAAGGGTAGCTCAGATTAGTTAGAAAACATGATTTCACGAAGACCCACATCCAAGATTACAACTTTTGGAACTATGATGTACATGGATCCTTTTACCTATGATGCATAGAAATAAGCATACAAAGAAGATGAGGAATTTAAGGAGGTGTTTCAACATCTGCAGGTTCAAATTCATATAGAATAAGGTGACGAAAAGGATGACTATCATTTCCAGAATGGTTTACTCTACAAGCCAGAAAATATGTATGTCCCTAAACGTGAATGAATACAGATTATGAGAGAGGCTCACACCTTCAAGTTTGTAGGAAATTTTGGTGTTGGGAAGAAAGTTTCCAATTTACAAAGGTATGTGTACTGGCCTAGAATGCAAGCAGATGTAACATTGTCTATTATAGGATGTATACTTTGTTGTACCAACAAGACCAACAACAAGAAGCAAGGTCTATATCATCCCTTACCTGTACCCACTTGACATTGGGAAAGAATTTCCATGGATTTTGTGGGAGGTTTAACAACCACATGGAAGGAAATGAATATTTATTTGTGGTAGTTGACATGTTCAACAAAATGTGCATTCTCATTCCTTGTAAAAATACCATCAAGAGACATGAAGCAACAAATTTGTTCTTTGAGTAGGTCTAGGTTCACTTTGGGATACCAAGGAGCATCATCTCAGATAGGGATACCAAATTTCTCAGTGCATTTTGTACTACATTGGGGGAGAATATGGATAGTAAGTTGAAGAGGTATACAACATTCCATCCACAGAAAAATGGGAAGAAAAAGTAATCAACAGGAATTCGGTGTAGATTTTGAGGGGTTACAATCAGAAGAATCTGAATACCTGGGCTAAAATTATAATCTATATGCATCACTCTTATAATAGAGTAGTCAACACTTCTACTGGTAAGTCACCTTTTGAAACTTTCTTTGAATATTTTCCACCTTCACCCCTAGATGTTGTATATGGAAAACAAGAAGTAGTGAGGGAGGAACTCACATGAGATGCATTAAAAGAGAAAAAAATTGTTGAGAAGATTAGGCAGATCCATTTGAAAGTACAAGAGACATTGAAGAAGTCACAGGAAAAGTTCAAGGGTATACATGACCAACACTCAATAGAGATAACATTTATAGTGGGAGACAAAGTATGGTTACAATTGAATAAGGAAATGATACAAGGTCCTAGTAAGAAGATCAAGGATCTGTGGTATGGTTTTTTTGAGGTATTGGAAAAGGTTGGAGATAAACCTACAGACTCAGTCTACCCCCATACATGAGAGTAAATTAGTAGTGAATGTGGAGAAGATCAAAATCTATGAGCCTTCCATGTTGGATTAGGAGGAGGAGTAGGTCCTACCTTCTGTAGAGAAATTAGCACCAGATGCTTAGGAAAAGTTGGAAGAGGATACAATTTTGCAGAAGTGTTCTAGAACTACGATACAAGGGCATTAGGCATATTGGGTTGAAAGGAAAATTCCAAGAGTGGTACTCCAGGGAGAAGGTAGAATAAATTTTTCCTCACCTCATTTAGTAAATCTTTTGGGGACCAAAAACCTCCTTGAATGGGGAGGTATGATCCATATTAAATCATTATATTGTTTTTCATCTATCTCGACCCCTTTAGAGTAGAAACAATTGGAGGATTCAACTTGCACGAACATTTTAATGGCAAGTCCTAGTTTGGAAAATTGAGGCCCGAAACCTTCCAGATCCATTTGAGGAATTAAATTCTATTTTTTGGGGTTAGAATGTATAAACCTTGCACCCACCCCCTTGATGATGTTATACACTCCAATACCTTTCCAACGGTGTAGACTGTGTTTCAATCAGAGTTCATATGAAAAAGTTATTCCTCCCACAAGTTGACCTACCGTGTTGACCATTGTGGTATGAGAGGATGCCATATTAGCCCCAATTACTCACACATATGGGGCTATCCACGTATGTAATTTAAAGAATATTCTAGAAAGTCCAAAACCCTATTACGATTGAGGGTTGAGGAAGCCAAAAACCTACCCCGAGATGGCTATCCGACAATGTTAAATATCGGGCCACTAGGAGGATAAGGGGTTCCATTCTTTTGCATTGTATCTTGTTCCATAACTAGGAAACACTTTTGAGAGTGGTATTCTATGAGCATAAAAGAGCAGGAGAGATTCTTGTTGTGGGGTATTCTACCCTACGGACTAATAAGCTAGGGCTCTAAACTTATACGCAGAAAATGACCCTTAAGACTTAACTTTTGACCTTCTACCCGAATCTGAAACCTCCTTCTTCACATGCATACAAGAGAAGGATTACCCGACCTGAAACCTCCTTCACATGCATACAAGAGAAGGATAAACTAACCTTTTTCCCATCTACCGGGCGAAATCCTCCCAAGGAGTTTCTTTGTCCTTTGTCAAGGTCGCCCTTCCACAAAGCTTCCGGCTAATCAAACAATACTTCATGCATGCATGCTAACGATCTATTATAGGTTAGAGATAAAAACATAAATCAAATATCATAGATGAGACTCATGTATGCTGGGATTCGTGAAAAGTATCTTTTTCATTAACTTCAATATAAATCAACTTACAAAGATTTCTGAGATCGGCCACCGTCCACGATCCTGATCCTTCCGGTTTCCTTTCCTCTCTTTTGTCCTCCAACCACGCTTCTTGAGTTTCTCCTAAAGCTTGAGGCAAAGCTAAAGGGTTGGGACAAAACCGACTTGGCACTAGCAGAAGTTCCACTATAATTCTTTTCCTCCTTTTGATTAGTACCTCACCCTCCCTTTATAGGCTAGAAGAGCTAGGTTTTAGTCGAACTCGCCATGGATGGCGAGAGCTCTTTAACTGACAAAAGCCCCGAAGTCTCGGGCGAAACTTCGATTTTTTGCATTGTTAGGTACCTCGGCCGGGCTAGCCCAGATAACGCTGCAGTAAAGAGGACAAGAGCGCCGCCCGCTCCGAGAAGCAGCTGGTTGTTTGTTTTACGGTTTTTGAGGAAATACTCAAAGATGGCTTTTATTAGAAGAGGCCCGAGTTGGTCTGCCGCCGTAAACCTCGCATGGTGCATTTTAGGTTATAACAGATGCCCTAATGTGTGAGTCAAGAGACCGATGGTCAAATACATTACCACCTCTACTAACTGCATCGATATGTCAATATGAGCCTGTGAATCGTGAACGGAAGTGCCGCCTCGCAAAATATCAAATGTCTCAATCGAAGCGGCATACCCATGTCGGATAAAATAAAACGACGGCTACCAATCAAATACATCAGATCCATGTCATATAACTATAAAGAGTAGCCGGAATAATACACAATGAAAGCTACATCTCAAATCGTGAAGATATACAAAGAAAGTATCCATCTCCTCGGTTGATTTCGCCCGATGGTCAGTAATTCTCGTGAGCTCGAGAAACAACTTCAAAATCTTCTAAACTTGGTTAGGAGTGTATGAGTGTACCAATCAAGATCTACCGAGGTTCCCACTGCTCGCCGGTTTTGGACTTGATAATCTTGATGATCTAACTAAAGGCTTCAGTGATTTCAAAAAAAAGACTTTACTGACCGCTAGATGCGCATGCATTTAAGTGACATATTGGGTAATATACCGACTGTGCCAAGTAAAAACTTCCCGACAACAGTACGACAAATGATACACTTCAGCACACTGCGAATCTCAAGTTCACGCATGATAAACGAAAACTGGTATATAAGTCAGAGAACTAAACGCAGGAGGACAACTCAGAATTCAGCAAAGCTTCCTATGGTCAGACTTACATCCCATAGTCCCAGCTGCATCAAAATGCATGTGATGTGTTTTGTCCAAGGGTGACTCATAATGCCGCCAACGAAGAAAATACTTTTCCCATCCTCTTTTGGGGTATATTTGATTTTTTTGTTCTTTTGAATATTTGGAAAAAGAATAAAAGAATATTAATGCTACAAGGAGGAACGAGGATCGCAACATACAAGTTCAAGGTGTAAAGACAAGACTGACGTTCTAAGAAATGATACTCGAAAACCCTCCGCCAAAGTGGTGCTAAAATCCAGACGCAAACTCCGCCATTAGTCGATGGGTAGCGACGCAAAATGTGATTGATAGAACACTACTGCTGGTAACGTCCTTCAATGTAAGTTTAACGAGCCTGTTAGCGGAAGTCGCGTGATTTTCACATTGCAGGAAATCAAAAATCATAGAAGGAAACTCCATTGGGGTGCCCTTTTCGCCAATAGTCTAGTTGGTTCAAAAGGTAAACTAGCACCAACTAGACGTCGATTCAAAACCATTTTAACGAGTGTGACAAGGAAAAGATCACTCCTACTATTTTTTCAATTTTAAGGAGTCCTAAAAAGCTTAACTATGGACTCCGGCCAAATGTTCTTCCGGACCGCTTAACGAAAAGAATAAGGTCACTGACAATCTTCAAATTTTAGAAATTCAAAAGAGCGTTAAACCCACCTCGTGTTTCTTTTCGAAACAGTCCCTCAGTTCAAAAGGAATTAAAATTATAATTCGAGGGGATACTCTTCTGCTGCATCGAAGATTCAATAGAGTATGCCCCTTTTGTTCGCATAGCTTGACCGAACAAAAGGTAAAACCACTGAAAGATCGGACTTCAAATTTCGGCTTAACGAAGGAAGGGTCACAAGACGCCGCAATCTTTTTTCATGTTTAGATGGTCCGAAAAGGGCTTAAAAGGAGACTCTCTTAAAGGAACGCTCACTCGACCGCTTTAACGAGTGCAGCGAGAACAAGGTCCCTCGGTAATATTTTCATCTTTAAGGAGTCTGAAAAGGCTTAAAGAAGACTCCATAATAGTTAATTTTCTCAGTTAATCCCGACGAGATTCAAAAGCATACAGCCTCATTGATGTTTTTACCGTGCCTACTTTAAATAAATACCAGCAGAGCTCACGACCACACTCCTTTGTGGGTCGGCGTCGTATCGCTCGTAAGACCAGCAAAACATCAGCGAATTTTAAAAAGCGATCCGTGTAACTGAATCTCTTTCGTAGCAATCATTCCTCGACGAAGACATTTCCACGATGTCAAAAGTGAGATATTGATAGGGCATTGTTTCAGCCGATATCGCCATGTTGCCCCGCATGTTCGACCTGCCGCTATGCCATTTGACAAGGCTGGATCTCCCGCCATGGTGATGAATTCTCCCACGCATTCGTAACTCGAGAAAAGTATGATCTATGATGAAGATCTTCCTAAGGTTTGTCCGTGACTACCATTGTTTCGATTATAGCTTCTCACGGAAGGTGACTAAGTCGTTCTAATCAATGTCGACAAGAGAATCGAGCCCATAGGTTTTCAAAGAGTGGATCCGTTCCCGTGGTAAATCGATCCATAGCCGGGTTATTGCTGAACCATAGAGTACGCTTCTTCAGCAACCGACAAGGCCACATGCCCGTCAGTCAGTCGCGATCCATCGTGGTTCCGGGATGGGAAGGAAGAATCCACGGATCATTAAAGTAAGTCGTGGGGAACGTATCGAAACATGGTAATTCAAATTTCTGTGGTGAGTCGATATAAACTTGACACGCCATGAGGAGGTGGGTAATCAAAAATACCCATCAAATATGGGCACAAAAAAAAACCCTATGCTGACTATGCCTGGTTGGGGATTAAAAATCATCGGGACTGTGGATACCACCGATGAAGGGTCAGGACGAGAGAAAGACAATCGATCAATGGTCACTATCCGCCTTCATGTGTGGAGTCAATATGACGCCGAAAATTGTAGCTAATTCACCGCTGCATAGCATAAGTCCAACTACTTACCTACCAAGAGATTGTAATCGATCGGGGCATCGACTACTTCTAAATTTTACCACGCTTCCCCTTAACCGCATTGTGGAAAGAAGGATGATGCCGTAAGGTCGGAAAGAAATCCACTGCATCAACGCAGCAGAGAAGAGTAGGTGATTCGAGACAACTCAAAGCTGACCAACGGCCCAAACACGCCAAACCATAACGTATTGAAGCTACTGCCTACCACCGCGGAAGATGTTTCGCGGTAAAGGTTTTCGTGGGTGGAGCCACTACTATCCAACGCGACATGGTAAGGCAAACGAGGCTCAAACGCACCAACAGATCTAACATGATCGCTCCTGGGTTATAGGTCTCAGTAGAGCCTAGAGCAATTAACAAGGCTTTCCTCAGAGCAGGGAAACTTTGGAGGAATCCTCCAAAGTGGGATATAGCATTAGCAAGGTTTGTGACAAATCTTCCACCACAGTAGTTCCATGGCTCCTTTGCGCTTGGATTATGCGAGAAGCTCTTTTGAACGCACCTTTTGGGAATGCGCCATTGTTTCACCCAACGCCTTCTCGATTTGTAGAGGAAGAAATGGGATCTCGCTTCTTTGCCTTTTTCAGAGGTGTTTGGTTTGCTATAATCATGAGCTCTAGCGGCGAAAGCCGCCACTTTTCATCATGTAGTATACGCTCGCTGAAGATGAAGCCAGCTTTTGGGAAGGACAGGGCTGCGGATCGCCCTTCTCCGTACCCGCAGAGGTTTGAGTTAGATTCTTCCCATGCTGAAAGGCATTAGTCAACACGGCTTGCTGTCGTTGTCGCTGATTAAACTTCTCGGCCTCCGCAAGTCGAGGGCATAAATGAGTTGATGATCTTCCGCATAAAGATTGCACGGATAACTTGCCTTTCTCTTTTCTGTGGTGCCCTCGCTAGTATTATCAGTGGGTTTTTATCCCCTTTACCCTTCTTACGTTGTTTCTTCTTGCCCCTCCGCCGGTTGGCCTTTAAACTGGCCCAGACAGAAAGTGTAATTCGCCGCTGAGTAGGAGGGGCGCCTGCAAAGGTATCCCGGTCGTGGTCACCGAAAGTGTTGTGACGGATAATCGCTGCAATTGTTTCGTCAATTGCTCGTATTAGTTTGTGCTGAACCAACTATACCATCGCGGTACTGGTCCCATTTCACCGCTTTTTGTCTAGAATCGGGATCGGTGCATCCTGCTGGATGTTGTATAATAAACTAGATCGAGAATAGATAAGCTCAAATTGTTGAGCTCTCATGATGGCTTTTCCTTCGAACCCCAAGCTTACTTTGGATAACTGAGGGAACAAAGAGTTGATGAACCACTCCAACAGGAATGCTCGAGGGACGGGTACTTTGATATGACTCTTTCTATTGGCCGCCACTCTCAATATGATCGAGATATGGTCCACATCGCCTCGTTCGGAAATTGGCTAGCAATTTCGGTACAGCCAGATTCACGTAACCGAAATGGTTAAGGAAAGCCATAAAGGCTCGGCCAAAAGGAGGGATCGTGAACGATCGAAATTTATAAAATTCATTTCGCTGCACTCCATAAGAGGGCGCTTGAAACACCGCAGACCGGACGGAGTCATTTTCAATGAATTAGATGAACACCAAGGAAAAGTGGTCACGGATCACCCGGATCTCGCTAATGAAGCCAACTTTGGGATGTCCGGCAACTTTGTTTCCGCGATAGGAGGCCAACGCTGATCGCGGATGTGATGGGATCGTTTAACAACTTTGTTAAATCCGGCAAGTGTAACGCTGCTAAGAAAGGTAGTTTAGGTTTCTACTGATAACCTGGGAAAAAAAGGTCCTGGAGTTTGAATTGCACCAAGTTTCCAAGAAAAGTTACATTGCTAGCCTGGGTTCTGGTAAAAAAACATGGCCATGACCAACATACAGATTCTTCATTTGAGGAGACATCATTTGTTGATTCCCCAAGGCGACATAGGATTTTGGGCATTCATCATGTGTTGCGGACTTTGAAGGATTATTCCATGCCGGTCAAGTGGGGAGAGGCATAGTAGCTTTGTCCGGTTCCATTGATTATGGCGCACTTTAATCCATCTGGTATGATTTCGATCCTTGTCCCGAAGTTCCGTTGTCCGGTACGCCTCAAGAATAGTACCGTATTGATTTGACCGTCTAGCATAGAGTGCCCCTGATGGGAAAGCACTCGCCAGAGTGTAAGTTGTTAATAAAGTCGCATTGCCTAAAACGAATCCAAGGATGCATCTACCATTAAAGCTTTTCTGCGCAGTTGTCCTTGGATCTACCCAAGTAAACTTGTGGGTGTGCTGGTTGCCCGCACCACGACAGCGGACCACCGAGCTTAAGGGGACGGCGAGGAGATGACCTCCAAATGTAAGGAAACGCTGCTGAAAAGGGCATGGAGTACCCTGTGCTGGCTCTAGCGCATTTGAGCTTCCCTCGCCTCGCACTCCAAAGTCTCTCGGAAATGGAAGAAGTGAGTGCAGGAACAGCATTCGAACTAGGCATCCCGTATGAAAACGGAGCTCCTGTCGCACTAGATGTAAGGGATTTGTGGGTCATTTAATGATAGATGAGGTCGGTCCACTTTGTGACGAAGTTGCGGCCAGGTCCATGGTGGTCCTGACCGCTGACTGTATGTTAGGAGAGGCTTCTCCCGTGGTGACAATAGTGATAGGAATGGAGGTGGTCCCAGTCGAAATGATTTGTTCCATAACTGGTCAGGCGAAAATAGGCGCTCGTAGTGATTCGACCGGGAAATTATAACGCCCACCCAAAATCGTTTTGAGGTTTCCAACCAAGACAGCTACGATTCCGTAGGGTTGTTCGATCGAAGCCCCGGCTGCTTCCGGAAGACCTGGCGATACCATCTTCCGGCAGCGGTACCGTTAACCGCTGCGCCCGTAAGCCTTCGGTGATCATGGAGCTCTGAATCCTCCACGGTGAGAGAGAATTCACGACACGCTTAAGGGTATTCTACACGAAAAAAATCAGCAACACGCACTAAAAGATGTACTCTAGAAGATAGATCAAGCAATCAATAATATTAGTAGGAAGAGCGCTACCAACCAACACTAGAGTACCTAATCGCGCAAGTGCAACTGAATATCGGAAGCAATTCTCCGGCTCCATACTGCAGCTGGTCCTAAGTCCTACTTAGGTACCACTTCCAGATAAATTTCACAAATAATTGCATGTTCCTAGAAAGATAGGGTACTCTAGTTCGCCATCGCACCATCAGCGGTACGACAACCGGGACCACAATGAGCAGGTATCGGTTCAAACCCGGCCAAGGGTATCGAGAGCGCACCGGAAGGATCACCGAGACTGAACGGATTTGAGATCCACGGCTCCGCGGGTGCTAACGATGGAATTCCTTAACATATCCTCTATATGTTTTCTCCACCACGCTCAGTCCAGCCTTGGAGGGGTTATCCCCCAACGCTTCTCTTTACGTAATCTCGTTTAACCCTGTGTTATAGGGTCCTTGGAAGAGCTCAAACCGACTTCTTCACTCCCTAAATGATACCTAATGTTTGGTTTGGGTGGCCTGGAGAATTTACTCCAACCTATTCCAAGGCCCTATCCCTTGGTAGCCAATGTGTGCACCTACAAACAAAGCTCACTTTGATTTTATTAAGCGCTATTTTTAGTGGCTTTTTAAACTTCATAAAGTGGAATGAAACCAATGATGTGTGGAATAGACTCAAAGCAAAATGCAAAGGAATGTTGAAAACAAACTTTTTTTCTCAAATGCAAAACCAACAAATTTTAATAAAAAGACGCTTTTCTTTCATCACTTAAGATTTTATGCGCAAGTAGCGAAGAGGAATTCTCACCAACCATGAAGCCACTTATACTAGACATGTAATCAGAAAACTTATGTTAAAGAACTTCTTTCCTAGCTACCGATGCAACAACCAAATTTCAAATCAAGAAGGAAATGAAAGGTATATATATATATTTTTTTATTTCAAGTAAAATCACACAATGTTGGAAAATGATGACAAGATCAAAACCAAGAGAATGGCAAGAAAACTCTGGCTTAAAGCAAAGATCGCAAAAGAATCAGAGCACAAAAATGCTTTTTTGCATTTTTGTGCTTTGATTCTAACACTTGCCTAAAACCATGAAATAAATGGGTGTTTTTTCTTCTTTATGTTTTCTATCAAAAATCCAAAAAGCACAAGCTTGGCGGGAAGAAAAGCCTCAAATCTCTACCACCGTGGCAAATTCCGCACTCTAAAACCGATAAGAGCTCTTCTCACCACAGTAAGGGATGACTGCCCCACCAAAGTCAAGAATCGCCCAATGTAATCAATGCCGACAACAGCGTATCCGCGTCGCTCTACGAAGGTAAAAAGTGTATCCGCTGCTGCCTGGCAGCCGCTGGTATATCCAAATACCGAGAAAAATGATTAATACGTACCAATCTATCCCGAAAGGTTTCCAACGGGAGCAACCGGTGAGTCTCAATGTATCGAAGATGCTACCACCCAAAAACAAAAGAAAATTTTAAACAAGAAACAAATGAATGACCTATTAATTACCACATAAACCGGTAATAGTAGTATGTACTTGAGTCCCATAACTCTGATGAACCGAGAGTCCTTGAATATGGACTAAGGACAAGTTGTTGGCCTACCCCTCAGGCATGAACTATCTCACTAATATTAAATCATATTGTCGACACTTGCAAAACAGACTGAAGAACAAGACAATCAACCAACAGAACCCAGACACGATCCAGAAATCCCCCTGAGAAGGTAACCATTGCAGGAAGAGGGGATCGCCTTTAGCTTCCCCGAAAACTACATCGGCCATCGAATTACTATAGCCCGCTGGATACCCGCGGCGACAGCTGGTTACCCGCTGCGCCTTCCGCAGCCGCGTACTGCGGTGTCCTAAAAGAAAATGTCGAAAGGCCAAAAAGCGAGAACCTATTGATAACTGTGCTCTCACAGCCACCAACGTAAACAAAAATTAAGCAAAGACACAGAAATTTAATTCTAAACTACCAAAATCTTTCACCAAACCAGAGAATCTTTGAGTAAAATATCCCCAGTGAGTCGCCAATTCGCTGTGGCATTCACCACGGACTAATAAATGAAATTTAAACTTATACGCTGAAAATGACCCTTAAGACTTAAATTTCAACCTTCTACCCGGACCCAAACTCCTTCTTCTACATGCACATACAAGAGAAGTTGATAAACCAACCTTTTTCCCACGTACTCAAGTAGATCCTCCGCTGAGTTTCTTGTCCTTTTGCTGCCGCTTCTCCTTCCACAAAGCTTCCTGTAATCAAGACAAAACTACGAATGCATTCTATTGTTCTACTAGGGGATTAGAGTTTTAACACAAATCACATAAAACATGTTAGACTCATGTATTTGGGACGGGTAAAGTATCTTTTTCATTAACTTTAATATAAATCAACTTACAAAGATTTCTGAGATCGGCCACCGCTCCACGATTCTGATCCTCGGCTCTTCCTCTTCTTTGTCCTCCGCTAACCATCGCTTCTTGAGTTTCTCCCAAAGCTTATACAGCTAAAGGGTTGGGACAAACCGGACTTGGCAATTTGGCAAAGAAACTCTGCCAAAATAACCAAGCCCATTATTGTCCACACCCTTTAGCATTGCCTTAAGCTTCAGGAGAACTAGGGTTTTAGGCGAACTCTCAGCCATGCATGGTGGAGAGTTTCCGTTAACTGACAAAAAAGCCTCGAGTCTCGGCGGAAACTTCCCCGATTTTTTGCTTTGTTAGGTACTCGTGGGTTGTTTTGGGTTAGCCTGCGGATATCCGTGTGCAGTATAAGGACAGTAAGCGGTTGCCTGCGCCCAGTGTGAAGTTAGGGCTCGGGTTGTTTGTTTTAAGTGGTTTTTGAGGAAATACTCGCGATGGCTTTGGCTAGGAAGAGGCCCTGAGTTGGCCTGATGCCAGGTAAACCTGTATGGTGCATTTTAGGGTTATAACAATTCTGTAGTAGCCATACATGCCACAACTTAAAGGAAAATCCATAGAGAGTGCTCTTTCTTTATACTTGTATCATTTCTATACCAGAGAAAAGAGAGCATAACAACCTCACCTTCTAGTTGGGATTTGTCCCGTATTGGGTTTCTCAAGTCATATATTGTGTTTATTTTTGGATGGTATGTTTATTTATTTATGTTATCTATTTTTTTTCATTTGAACTATTTCATACATTTTTTCTTAAGAAGAAAGCTAGTAATCAGGAGTTTGATATCTAAAGGAAAAATAACCTTATTAGTAAATATTTCAGTTATTTATTAGATCTATTGTGATGATCCATTCTAGTGGAATATCCATGAAAATTTACAGATCAATTCAGCTATAGATATAGTTTCCAACACTTTCCCTAAGCATGAACATCAATATTTCAATGGTTTCAATGGTTTCTAGGATCCTTGCACTGATGTGTAGTGGTTTGTGTCTTCTTATCCTTAACTCCTTTCCACTTCTTCTTCCCCTCCCTGGAATATTCACAGTGCTCTTTTTTCTTGGAATCACTTGGATGCCCTTTCTTGTGGCCTATATTTTCTAGATATTGTTCTTGAACACATGCCTCATCCACTATCCTTGGCTTGAAAAGAACCACTTGCTTTTGTAGATGATTATGTAGACACCCCAGATACTTGAGGAGTACATATGGGTTCTTAGGAGAGATACCCAATATGATGGCCATGTTTCTAAACTCAGTGGTGTCCTGCACACTCTACCCTTCGATTTTCCTGGAGTATTACATGGTATAAAAAAATATTTAAATCTGTGTATAATTCGTAGTTTATAAGCTACCAGAATTTAGTTAATCGAAAATTTTCAAATTTATCTGTACTTTCTGCAAGTAATGTTCTTCAATTAAGTTGGGGGATGTTACAGAATGGTATAAGATATTTTGGTTCAACACTGGACTTTTATGAGCCAGAGATTAACATGAATTTGGTAAATTCATTGTCTCTGCGTTTGATTTGTGGAGAGTTTGGGGAAAACAGTGAAATCTGAGTGAAATTTAAAAATTTCTAAGCAAATTCAAGTCAAAATTATACTCAGAATGGATTTAATGGAGGTGTCATTTTGACTTCCAAGTGAATGAATTTGTCTTAGACAGGCGAGTCAAGCATTTCCATGATGGTCGTGATGGTTACGAGTTGGAATTATAGAAAAAAAATAGCTATGCAAAGAAAGGATTTGCTTATGCTAAGTAGTGGTGATGCACATAAAATAATGGTGTGCGGGTGTGCGCACTAAATTTTGGCGTTGTGCAGTGCAAAGCTAGTAATGCGCAAAAAAAAATGTTGCGAGGGTGTGTGCACTAAATTTTGGTGTTGCGCAGTGTAGAGCTAGTAATGCACAAAATATAATGGTGCACAGGTTTGCGCACTAAAAAATGGCGTTCCACAGAGCAGAGCTTGTGGTGCACGCGTAGTGTTGTTGCACAGTGCGTGCACGATGAATATTCACACCATGTGGAGTGGAATTATGGTGCGTGTTGAATATTGGTGCGCGACATAAAATGTTGTGCACATTGAATATTGGTGCGCGACACAAAACATTGTGTGCACCGAATATTGGTGTGCAACACAAAAAAATGTGTGCATTATATATGGGTGCACAATGTAGAAATTGCATGCATTGAATATGGTGTGTGGCATAAAAAGTTGTGCGCACTAGATTTTGGTGTTGTGCAGTATAAAAGTTTGAGTGCACTGGATATTGTTGCATGGTATAAAAATTGCGCATACTTAATATCGGTGTGCAATATAAAAGTTGTGCGTGATAAATATTGGTGCGCAGTATTAAAGTTGTGAACACTAAATATTGGTGCAAAGTATAAAATTTGTGTGGGTTGAAGATTGGTGTGTAGTATTAAAGTTGTGAAAATTGTATATTGAGGCACGATATAAAACTTGTGAGCATTGAATATTGGTGTGCGATGGATGCATTAAATATTGGTGTTTCACATTGTGGAACTGGTACATGTTTAATATTGATGCATAATACAATATTGGTGCATGCGCAAACTTTGAAAGAAGATAAAAGAGGAGGAGGAAAAGGGAAGGAGAAATATGCCTTTTTACAAAAAGGAATTTTTTTTTTGAGCCCAAAACGTGTTTTGGGAATAACAGGAGTAGTTTAACTTGAATATGGATGAAATTTTAGTTTTTTTTTTTTTTTTGGCTTTAGTGACGAGGGATACAAGAATTCCAGTGAGGGTCATAAGCTAATTTTTCTTCCATTTTCCAAGAAATAGTGACTTTTGAAGGTGTGGGTCGTGCTCAGTAACCAAGGCCTATATAAGGGTGAAAATTGTATAGAAAAATAAAAAAGCAGGCATGAAGATACACGTTTGGTCTCACAACATAATTAAAAGGGATTTAGTGTGGAGATGCCCAAATAGAGGAAAATCCATTATTTTTGGGCGCATTATGGGGATTTTTTGAAAAGTTCGGAGGAAGAAAAGGGACTCTAAATCACCTATCAAGAAAAAATTATTGACTCGACATTTTATATACTCATAAATCCATACAAATTTGGTTTAGTGAAGTTTTTACAGAAGTGCACAGTTTGGGAGATAGCCAATTTGGCTAAAAATTCCAAGTCTAGGAAAATGAGTGAAAAAGGACAAAGTTTTCATTTCCAAATAGTTACAGTTTTTAATTGGAGCATCAATTTAGCATTTTGATAATTTTTATGGATTATAAGTCATCATTTTTATCTATGTCTCATACAAAAATTTACTTGGTTCTTGCAAAATTTACCTCCGCAAATGGAAAAAGTTGGTGTTTGAAATTATTTTGCACTTGGGAGAAGGTGGACAAAAGGGGTAAATTGGAAATATTCAATTGCCCCATAAATTTCTACTTAGTGCTCAGAATTGAGAAAGAAAGTAGCCATTGGAAATATATAGGAGAATCCAAATATCCGCCCAAGATTTAGTTTTGAGACAAATAATTCTCAAGGAATCAGAAGTAAAGTTATTGGTGGACTTGAAGGATACCATTGAGCAAAATGGGAATGTCAGGAAGCCATAATTTGTTTCTCATAAATCATATTGAAGCATTAGTATGGTGTTTGGAAATTTAATCTAGGGGAAAACATGATAGAAATAGTATTTTCTCGTAGAAGGAATTTGGTTATGTTATAACTCTACAAGAAAAAGGGAAATTAGACTCTATGCACCATATAATTGTTCAATATGAAAGTTTTCCAAAACAAGTTAATTTTGGGAAAAAAATTCCAAATGTTAGAGGTACATGCCAAAGGTGAATACTAGTTCAAAAGAAGAGTATTGATGCCTATGATAGTGCCTATGCAGTGGTGTAGAGGCACCTTGGGAAGTGAAACCCCTTGGCAATAAAAGAGGTTGATCTTAATAACAAGGAATTGTTAGTAAGTAGAAAATCACTCAAGAAGAGAGTGTTATGTGAAGGGACTACTAGCATGAGCATAAGATTCCATAAATGAAGATTGTGTGGGTCTGTTTTAGATTTAATCCTAGGGTCCATTGGACATGAAAGCATGTCAAGCTTATATAGTTGGCTGAAGCATCAAAGAGATGCATAGGGAAGTGCAGGGATACATAGCAAGTATTGAAAGGTTGAAAAAGGATTCAAGAAGAGGTGAGAAGGATTAATATTTAGCTTCTGTAGAATTTGAATGGATTGCAAAGGAGAATCAATAGATATTCTCACATGAAAATGAAGCTATTAGGTGAAGAATGTCAATTGTATTCATAAGGAGTTAAGGGGGAATCCATATCCTTGAAGGTAGAGATGTGGTGAAGGTGGCAAGGTTTGTTGCAAAAGAAAAGAAAGAGTCTCATGAGGTGAGGTGTGACTCATGGAGTGGATGAGTAATCTCTATGTCCATGCATAGGAATGCAAGAACAAGGAATTGTTAATCTATGTCTTATCTAATTGCATCTAAAAGTACCAAGTCAAGAAACCCACTTATGTTATCATAGTGCGTAGTGAAATATTAGTGCATGTGAAAGGATGTATGGAATAATGAAGGTCCAATTTCATTTCTAAGTATCAATGGAAAAATATAACATTCCATTTCAAGTAGTTTAGTCTTCAGTAGATGAATAGGGAATTGCAAGAAAATTTATATGTTGCTAAAGGGTTAAGCAGGTTAAAAAATATTGCAGCACTAAAAGGTGGAATGTTAAAAATAACATCATTCCAATGCCCAGGCTGAATTATATCAGGGTAAAGTTGGGGAATTTTTTCTTTATTGAGTGGGAGTAGTCACCAATAAGGCATATTGGTTGGGAATGATTAATAGTCAAGCTAGACTTGGATGGAATATGTGTAGGAAGAAGAATCAATGGTGCAAAGATGACCAGAATGGAGGTGCGAAGAAGAAAGGGTCTACAAGAATTCAAGGACAACCATCTACAACAACAACAAATAATAAATAAATAAATAGAGCTGAAATAATTATGCATTGGAGTGCATAATGTAAGTAATTCATAATGCATATACGAATGATAGAATGCACGTGCATGAAGTGGGAATACTAATATTTAATGATTAGTGCATATTGATGTGTGTTTGTGCATATGGACATGCCTGGACATGATTATGAAATTCTTGTAGACCAAGAGTAGTTTGTTGATATATATACATGAATTAACGACGGTGTGATGTTGAATAAGACTAATGATGGATTGCATATCCAGGAAATTGTTTATAGCATGGTTTAAGATGTTGATTTTGTTGTTGCATATGATATTCATCCATGAGAAAATGAATGAGAATGGTAAGATGTTTATAAATAGGTCAATGAAGGGAGCCTGCAAGCTGCCAAAACAATACCAACTGGTCAGGTAGCATCAATTAATGCAATAATAGCCATGTAGGTATGCATTTGGGGTTGTTATGATGCATAAATGTTGAAGGGAATTGAGGTAATAATTCCCTTAGCTAAATTTTCAAATATTTAAAATTGTTGTAAAGGCTAAGGGCCCTGAGTATACAAAAATTATCGATGCTTGAATGCATTCATGAAAAATTTAATTGCATATTGTGTTATGTTGGTTATGAGATTATAACCACGTTAAGTAAGGAGGAATTACTCCTGTTGTAGCAATGGATTCCATTAGAAATGGTCATTTGCGAGACCATGAAGTGGTTGGAAGTGGAAGAGATATAGCACCATCCAAGTACTTAATGGTCTTCCCATGTATAACCGATGTTTGGGCTGTAACTTCTTTGTTGCCACGTGAGAACACTAAGGGAATTAGATTCCTAGTGTTTTGTATGGGTCGAAGAGGAAGGTATCCAAATGATCAAGGAAGTAATTGGTAAATAGTTTGGATAATGTGTTGAGGAGCTGGATATACCTTCTAACTCACATGGAGGAATACATGAAATGAACACATGGTATTCCAAAGTCAATGCAAGGATGCATTGTGTAGATGTGGCCATGATTAATTGGAGCATTGGTTTCATTCATGGGTAATGTTTGATTTCATTATGAAAATCTTGGTGTGATGATAAGGCATGTACAATGAATAATAGTTTAATTCTAGATGATATGATGAATAGTTGAATTCCATTTTTAAATAAGAAAGGGCTTGAAATGATTGAATTGCTAGTAAAATGGAATTTTGATATCATTTCATGAATTGTTGAAATTGTGCATGAGTACTAACAATATGTTTGGTTGATTTAAAGTTGAGAAAATGCAGAGAGAATTGTTTTTATAGGGAATGGATGTAATCCCATAAATAAGATTATTGTCAGTTGTTGTGCAAGCCAAACATAATGAGCAACAATCTCATTCCTAGGAAATTTTATTTTCTTATATAAAACTGTTTTGAAAATTTATAATTTAAAATTTCTAAAAATTTGTTTGGATGCATTAAAGTTGAGAAAACGTAGGGAGAATGGTATTGGATATGGCATGGATGTAAACTCATAACCAATACCAATGCTTTCTATCACGTGATCCAAACATAATGAGAATAAAACTCGTGCATGAAAAAATTATTTTCCTATGTAAAACAAATTTGAGAAATAAATATTTTTAAATTGTTATGATATGCTAACAATGTATTTGGCTACATGCGAATTGATAAAACTGCAAGAAGAATGGTCTTGGATATGGAAGGGATGTAAGACCATAAAGAACTCTGATGCTTTCTATCACGTGAGCCAAAAATAATGAGCATAAAACTCATGTTTTGGAAATTATGTTTTCCTATATAAAATAGATTTGAAAATTTATAATTGAAAATTGTATTAAGATGTCTTGTATTGATTGCATGCATATGATGCAGATGGGATGGTTTCCATAGGTTGCAKATAGCTAGTGGAAGTATAACATTGAGTTGGCATTCRTCTACGCAAGAGCACTGATTTTGATTTATAAATGGATGAAATGAAATACAGATGTATAGCAAAGAAACACACAAAGATACAATAAAATGTGACTTCTATTAATAAAGAGAACTTTTTGAAACTRTAAAAATGCATATTGAAACAAACTTGCTCGAATGGTGGCAGCTTATCTTTGAGAAGAGATGTGACAGTTATGCTCATTTGCAAGAAKATGAGTACAAGGARGCTCCAAAGGCTTTTCTAACATTAAAAATAAATGAGAAAACCCTAAACATCCAAAACCCTAACCACAGAAGATGAAACACCAGAATTTTTGTAGACCCTGATAGGGGTAGTTGATACRTCAACTTCTCGAGGGCATAAATTTTTAATATGATCTTCGTTGGGGGTGCTCGATACACTGTTGGAAAGGTATAGTCAAGGATTACATATTATATTCATCCTAACATGTGTCTCTGGCTACATTCTAGGCACTTCCGAGCCAAAAAAAACGTTGTTTAGGCCCTCAAAATGGATCTAGAAGTTTGGGATCCGAAAAACTATTAAAAACTGCCAAAATGGAAATTGTTCTTTGAGCTAGTGGAATAGGCAGGTGGCCACCAATATCCAGTTGGATCATTTCTCCCCCCTTAGGAAGCAATGGTCTCCATTGCATTGATTTCCCTCATTAAATGGGGAAACTTCTGTTGACCTTAGTCTCAGGTGAGCGACTTTCCTTGGTGCAATAGATACCATGCTATAAAAACTTGATAAAGTTGGATACTCTGTTGGTGAGTTCCATTAATATAAGTGTCCCTGACCGGACCAATGGTTTCCTGTTCCTTGTAGTAAAGGTTGAGATTTCTCGGTGTCAACTTCTCTGCGATCTCCAAATATTCTGATTGAGCTATGAAGGGTTCTATTGTAGTTATGTTGAACATAAGGGAGAATCTCATCTCATGTGTGTAGATGTTTGGAGTTGTACATGCACAATATATGCACGATCATTTTGTTGACAACCTATGTCTAGCCATCAATTTGAGGGTGGAAGGTAGTGAATTTGTTGATCTTGGTGTCCAACAGTGACTAGAGGTTGGATCAAAATGTTCTGAGAAACCTGATGTCTCGATATGATATGATGGTTTGTGGTACCCCAAGGTGTATCCACATCCATTCAAATAAGATATTGGTAGTGGCCTCTATTGCGATATTATTCTTGCAATTTGTTAGGATGGACATCTTAGAAAACCGATCAACCACAACAAAAACACATTCATTTCCCTACTTAGTTGAAGGAAGGACTGACATGTAGTCTATCGAGATGGATTCCCATGGCTTGTCAGGAGTAGGAAGAGGGGCACACATGCCTTTCTTCTTAGTGGCTAATTTGGAAATGGCGCAGGAAGTGGAGGACCTAATATACTTGTTGATGTCCTGACATAGTTTTAGCCAATAAAAATTCTTCTGTAGTACTGCCATGGTATTTTCCATGCCAAAATGTCCTACCATCCGATTGTAGTGAGCTTCCCAAATCAGATTTGCATGCTCACTTGAATGAACACAAAGCTGGTATAGATAGAATAACAGTCAGTCGTAAAGATGAAAGTCAATGACAGTCACGTCTGTGACCAACATTTGGTAAATGGTAGTGAATTCAGGACTCTTGTAGAGATGGGGCCACTTCTATGTCTCATGGCCATAGGAGTGGAGCATCGTGGTTAAGGATGGAACTGGAGGTCTAATGAGGAAGTAAACGACACAATTGATGCTCCATGTCTTATATTTGATGTTGATATAGAAATGTTGCAAGTATGTGGACCACTTTTGATGGCGATTGTTCTACAATTTTCCTTGTGTCTGCATGAACTATAGAGGTTTTTGATCAGTGTGGATGGATTTCTCCTTCCTGGGAATGTAGTGCTTCCATTGTTGATATKCTTGTACAATGGAATACATTTCTTTATCATAGGGGGGGTAATTACAAATGACATATGATTGTGTCTCACTATGATATTCCACTAGATGACTATGCTGAGTGAGAACTGTGCCCACGTCATAGTCTGAGGCATTGGTCTCAATATCAAAAGGTTGTTGCAGATCAGGTAAGGAGAGTACTGGAGTTGAGCACAAGTGATTTTTCAGATCATCGAATTCTTGCTGTTGTGACTTCCCCCACATGAACTTTGCCTTGCCACCACCCTTGGTCACTTGGTTGAGGGCCCATGCAATATGGGAGAATCCCAACACGAACTTGCGATAGAAGTTGGAAAGTCCTAATAAACTTAGAAGCTCRGTTAGTGTGCTCGGGGATGGCCAGTCATGAATGACTTGGATCTTTGATGGATCCACATGCACACCATGCTCATCAAATATCATGTAGYCTAGGTATTATACCTTGTTCATACCGAAGGAGCATTTTTCCAAGTTAGSATATATCTTATGTTGTCGTAGAGACTGAAGGACCTACTGAATATGCTTCAATTGTTCTACCCAACTATTTTTGAAGATTATGATATCATCCATATATACCACCACAAAAGAATTTGTGAAAGGCCACAATATATCGTCCATCAATCTCATGAAAATTGTTGGATCATTTTTCAAACCAAAGGGCATGACTAGCCATTCGAAAATACCTTCTTTGGATTTGAAAGAAGTCTTCCACACATCAGTTTGTTCTATTGGGACCTAGTGGTATCCAAAATTTAGGTCAATATTACTAAAAAACTTGGCTCCCTTGAGTTGGTCAAGAGGGTCGTCAATTGGGGGAATTGGGTATCGATTCCTGAATGTGATTTTGTTTAGGGCCCTGTAATCAATGTAAAGTCACCAAGTCCCATATTTCTTCTGTATGAGTACAATTGGGCTCTCGAAGGGTGAGGAGATGGGTCGAATGTGCCCATTTTGAAGAAGATATTTCATTTGTCACTTGATTTCCTCATTTTCCATCATAGAGTGATGGTAGACTAGCCCATTGGGTAGAGTTTCATCGAGGTTTAGATCGATTGAATGCTTCACTTGATAGTGTAGCGTTACCCCAGTGGGTGAAGAGAAGATGTATTTTTATTCTTCCATGATCTTTTCCACTTTCTTCTGTTGCATGGAGAGGCCATATGCAGAGGCCATGGATGTGGCTGTGAATTTCTATTCACCTTGAGAGAGAATAATGAAGAAGAAAATTTCCCTTTCTAGGAAATGACCTTCCCGCATTGCTTAACAAAGATAAAAGAAATGGTGTTAGGTAGAGATACCTCTGGTATCCTATACAATTTTCTACCCAAAGTAATAATAACACTACGAGGTATAGACTCATATACAACATGTCATTTCCACAAGTATGCTTGGCCTAAAATAACATCACAAACTACAAGGGGGGAAATATCACACAATACCTCATCCTTGAAGGGATTGATTCCGTAGGGTAGAAGACATTGTTGGTTGACACAAAGATCTCTTCCTTGGAGGAGATACCTGATGGTGTAGGGTTGCAGGTGTAGTGTTGTCAACAGGTTCAACTGCTTGACGACTACTACTGAGATCAGGTTCTTTTGACTTTCACTATCGACAATAAAATTTAGTGGAGCACCCTTCACCCACATCTACGAGTTAAAAATGTGTTCACCTTCCTATGGTTCTTCTAGTTCAGTTGGATGGACCTTGGTGGTAGCGATAGTGGCACTAGTTTATGTATCAATGATCTAATTCAGAGGCAGAACCTATAAGTATAGGTCTTTCATCTCGACCACCAATGATCTCTTCGAGCGACATTCATCGGTGTTATTCTAGGGCATTTTATAGAATTCACACCACTTCCCAGTGTCTTTCTTCATCTTCACATTACCCTTCTTTGTTTGCGGCTTGGAGTGGTTGTCTTGAGGGGTTCCATCCTTTCCCTTTCCTTTGTTTTGTAGGTTGAGGATGCCTTTTCCATACTTCTGCTGTGAGGAATTTTCATATTTAAACTCCTTCTTCTTATGTTTAAATTTCTTCTCTATTTTGATAGCATATCGATAAGTCGTGCCCAATGATGAGACGTCCAAAAAATATTTTTTTGTTTGGATGTACCTATGCAGAAAGTCGTAGTACTTCAACACCAAATTTTGTTTGGAGTCTTTGATACCCATCTTGGTGCACAAGGTATGGAAGATATTTGTGAACTATGGTATTGTCTGGTCCCTTTCCTATCATAGTGTGGTCCATTTCGTATACCGGTCATCGTATCTTCCAACAAGGTAATATTGTTCCTTAATATCATCCCTAAAATAATCCCAAGTGGTTGCAATCGAAAATATTGCATATTCCTCAGTTTTCCTTTTCTCACAGTAAGTCTCCCACCAATCCTTTACATTTGGGAAAACCTTAAGGAGCGCAAAGGTAATACTTTCTCTATTGGAAAAATTATCGACTGAAAAATACCCTTCTACCAAATTCAACCATTTATCTACAACATCCGCATCTATCTGGCCTTCAAATAAGGGGATATCAAAATTGACTTGTACCTTGAAGGGGGCAGCGCCTCTAAAGTGGTCACTTTATGAAGATGCGTCACTTGTTGGTAGTCGTCAAAGGATCTGTGGAAATTATCCATAATCGCATTCCTTTGTCGCACGAGGGCTTCCTTGAGAAATGGTTTAAAAGGATCTCCTGGTCCATCGTATCTCCTTTATTCTGCCATGGTAGGTCGTCGTGATTGGCGACGACATTCTTGCAAGGGATCAAGTACTTCAAGTCCCAACTCCATGTACCCTAACCTCACTGGGGACATGCACAAAGAAACAAATAAATAGAAGACTACTTTGATACCATTGATACATATTTATAAATGGAACAAAATGAAATACAAATGTATAGAAAAGAAAAAAATAGAGATACAATAAAACTTGACTTCTATTAATAAAGAGAACTTGTTGAAACTGTAAAATGCAGGCTTAAACAAACTTGCTCGAATGGTGGAAGCTTATCTCTGACAAGAGATGTGAAGGCTACGCTCATTCGAAAGAAGATGAGTACAGTGAGGCTCCAAAGACATTTATAACATTAAACATAAATGAGAAAACCCTAAACATCGAAAACCCTAACCCTGGGAAATGAAATGCAAAAAGGTTTAGGGACCCCGATGGGGATAGTTGATACGTCAACTTCCTGAGGGAGTAACGTTTGCATACGATGTTTTTTTGGGGTGATCGATACACCATTGGAAAGGTATAGTCGAGGAGTACATTTTATGTTCGGCCTAACCTGTGCCTCTAGCTACATGTTAGGTGTTGTCGACCCCAAAAAACGTCGTTTAGGACCTCAAAACAACCCCGAAAGTTTGGGACCCAAAAAACTGTAAAAAAACCGCCAAAATAGAAACTCTTTGTTTGAGCCAATGGAATAGGTGGGTGGCCATCGATATCCACCTCGATCAAACACCTGGAAAATGATGGATCACTTAAGGAACTATATAAATGTGAAAGGGAGTCTTGAGCCTAGAGGGTGAGTATAGCATGAAGAACCAGGTTGTCACACCTAAAGTGAACTCCTATGTAGGAGATTCATTTTCAAAGAACCAAGTTATCAGGCCTAAAGAGTGAACTCTCGTATGATTTGCACTAGAGAAGCAAGGTTGTTGCTGGCTATTTATTGGTATTTTTTCTAAAAGGGAGTCCCTTGACATCCCAATAGTGATAGTCCTAGTCACCTATGCCAGAGAGAACCTGCTAAATGAATGTTGCGGCCTGATGGACTTAGGATAGTGAAGGGGGAACATTCCTCGGGTCGACCCTAATAAATGAATGATAAATTCCTTGGGTTATCCTTGATAAACAAATGACACATTCCTTGGGTTGGGTAGGTCGACAGGAAGAGTGTCGGTGGAAATTAGGATAGCTGCAGGAGACTGCCAGTGGGATAGATAACCATGTTTTGGGGTTGGAGTGCCTATGTATCTATGTTTTGGGTACAAATTGCCTATTAATATATGTTTTTGGGTCAGATATCCCATGTATTTATGGATTTTTGGGCCAGAGTACTCATGTATTTATGGTTTTGGGGTCATAATGCCTATGTGTTATTGGTTTTGGGTCTGTAGTGCCTATGTATTTATAATTAGGCTAGAATGTCTATGTGATGTTGATTAAAGGTCAGATAGCCTAGCATTGTAATTGTATGTACACCGGGTGGTATTTTTCACTGAGGACAATGGAAAAATAATGGGGAAGGGAATGTAACCTCCCTAGTTTTAGTCCCTACAAATTGTGATGTAATTGTATAAATGGGAATTAGGCTGGTGAGCCAATATGATTGGGGAAAATAACCCATATTGATTAATATGGTTAAGGGCTAAATTGTATATTATGAACATTGAAATGATTAATAAAAAAATAATTCTTGGATGCGATATGAGAGGGATGAAAATGATGGGGGGATATGATTCCACAAGAGAGAGGGGTCCAAGGGGGATTTATTCATGGGTATTAATCCAACCCACTTTCCTAAATTATTATCATTGTGTATAACCTTGTATTTATTGTTGAGTGTTCTCAAATCCAATAATTAAACTCATGTAAGAGAGTGAGTGTGAGGAGTCACATCCCATAGTTATTGGGAGTATGGGGCTGAAGTACAATCATCTTTGGGAAGAGTGTAAGTCAAGTAAGCAAGGGAAAGAGAAGGAAATTCATATGCATACAGTGGATAGTTTTTACATACATATTTTGGGCAGCTTGAGGAAAGAATAGTATTGGGAAGAACACCAGCCATGCTATGCTTTAAGGAATCCATGGTTTGGCTATGTATTATGTTGAGAGAGAGTTCTATGTGTCTATAAAATGGCTTGTAATCCTGTAGTGTGTTTTCCTGTTAAGGAAAAGTCTCAAGAGCCTTGTGAAGGATGATTTGAGCACTCTTGAAGCAACTGATAGTTTTGGAAGTCCCCAGTTAATAGTTTCATGGCTGAATGAGTGCACTGGAATCACTGATAAATTAATGGTAGAACCCAAGTGTCTAAGAGTAGTGAAGGGGGTACATTCCTTGGGTTGTGCAGGTTGCGGGGAAGAGAGAGCTAGTGGATTAGAACTATTGTATGAGTAGAACCTAGGTTTTTTGTTGTTGAGTGTGTAGAGTGGACAACCAGAGGGTCATATCTCCTTGTGGAATCATAGCCTCGGCTCAAGGGTGTTACCCATGATTTTGGTCATCATGATCGTGTACTCAGGCTCTTCATAAGAACTTTCTCCTGAGAAAAGTTACTTTCATCTCTTCCCAGAAAACTCACTTTTGAAGAAGGTTCACAGGCTGCTAGTATACCGGAATGCGAGAATGACCCATTCTCACAGGCTGCCTTAAGCCAAGGTGCGAACTTCTCACACTGTGCTGAATAGCTAGGGTGCGAACTCGTCCTAAAGCATTGAAAAAGATGAATTCTCGATGGTTCTAGAAGGGAATCTTCTAGAAGAATGGGATTGCATTCGAATGGTTATCCTTGTACTGGATTCCCTGATATTGTGGGATCATTCTTATTCAAGTAACTATATCATTCTCTCCTATATATTGAGGGAATTCTCATGGAAAAGGTTAAGCAAGATTCATTGGAGAATTGGTGAAAGAATTGTGTGAAGGACTTAGCTTGAATAGTAGCTTGGAGACTCTAGAAAAGTCTATCAAGAGGTTTTGATCTTCTTCATGGAAGGATTGAGAAAGTGTGTGTGTTGGAGCCAAAAGCCATCGAAAGGAAGCTTGCGACATCAAGGCGATTAGGTTGTAATCTTTAATTTCAATTAATATGATACAGTGGCATGTCCCTTTCCCATAAAGCTATTCTCACTTTATTGTGTAATTCCTTGATCATACACATAAGTTGACAGT
>SNQJ01S0008934.1:134801-156381 GCA_010110895.2 Picea sitchensis | reverse complement strand
CCTACTAGCTAATTCAATGGTCAAAGCTTAGGGAAAGAGTCATGTCCTGTCCTGTTTTGTTCTAGATCCAGGTGGATCTAGGGAGATCTGTTAGTGTCTGCACCTACCGATTAGTCCGATAACAGAGGGTGTCATTTTGTTGAGAGAAAATGAAAACCAATGCCTATGGCTAGGGGGTTCAACATTCATATGCAACCAGTTGGTTATATTTATAAATAAATAAGTGTTTTTTTTTATTATGATTATTCCACCATGTAAATGAATATTTGAATGTTGTGTGTTTTTTATCTTCTTACTGGATGTATTCACTTTTTTATATATGTTTTTAGATGCATGGGAACATCAACATGTTATTGGATTTAATTTTTAATGGATTGTTGCCCCTTGGTTTATTTTATATGTATGGGGCATATTTAAATTTGTATTTAGCATGCAAGGTTGTTCTTGGAGTGAAGGGACTCATATTGAAGCTTGGGTACATTACATATTCTAGCGTGATGATCAAATCATCCTGCGCACTGCGAATATTTGTTGCGTGTAGTACAAAGTCGATTGTGTGCATGTTGTGAATAGTTACTATGCCCAGTACAAAGGATATTATGCACATGGTTTGTATTAGTGAGGGTGCGACATTCATGTTGGTTGACATGATGTAGATAGATTTAATTATATGGTATTAGAAAATAGTTAAACCTGTGTACAATTCGTGGCTACTAAGCTACAAGAATTTAGTTAACCAAAAATTATTGAATTTATGTGTATTTTCCACAAGTAATGTTCTTTAGTTAAGATGAGGGACATTTCACTAATGAATGAGACCTATTTGCCAAATATTTTGCAGTGTCGACTACCTCTGCCTATAATTCTTATGCGAGCCTCACACCACTGAGCATACTCCTTACTTTTCCATCAAAATCCTATTCATTCTTTCAAAAATTCCATTTTGTTGTGGGGTATATGGTGTGGTATTTTGGCATGCCATGCTACATTTCTTGAAGAAATAATCAAAATCCTTTCCAAAAAACTCACCTACATTGCCAATTCTCAATACCTTGGTATTTTTATCTGTTTGGTTTTCCAGAAGAGATTTAAACTCTTTGAAATTCTCCAAAACCTTTGATTTGTTCCTCAGTAAATATAGCCATGTCTTCCTGGAACAATCATCTATGAAGGAGACATAATATAGAGATCCACCAAGTGAAGGGACCAATATAGACCCAAACACATCACTACGTATCAATTCGAGAATCCCTTTTTCCCTTGTATCTCCATATGGGAATCTAACCTGTTTTTTTTTTCCATATATGAAATGTTCACAAATATAAACTTCTAAATTACAATCAAGAAAACCTTCAACCATACCTTTGTTTTCAATAGATTGGGTTCATTTTTCTCCAATATGTCCCATTCTCTAGTGCCATAACATGGTCGGGTCGACTCAATGAAGAATATTCAATTCAATTTGTATCAACTCAACCTAGGTCGAGTTGAGTCGATTCATAGTCAAGTTGAATTAGGAAAAAACAATTTTGTTGCATCGAGTCCAGTTCACATTCCTTAACAATTTGTATAGGGTTCCAATCCGAACTCATTTCATAAAAACCATCTCTCCCTTGACCATTTTTCATGTATCCTTATGAAATAAAGTGTGCATACCTAAATCACTCATTTTATTGACAATTATCATATTTATTTCCAAACCTAGAATATGCAACACACCTGGAAGGGTTCTACTCCTCCCATCTTGCGATATCGGTCAAACTCTTCCTCATCCAACAATTTTGGTTGTCAAGTCATCCCCCAAGAATACATCTCTTCAGTCATATCATTCATATTCACAAAACCATTCCTTGTGAGGTGTCATATCATTATGAAAATCTTGGTGTGATGATAAGGCATGTACAATGAATAATAGTTTAATTATAGATGATATGATGAATAGTTGAATTCCATTTTTAAATAAGCAAGGGCTGGAAATGATTGAATTGCTAGTAAAATGGAATTTTGATATCATTTCATGAACTGTTGAAATTGTGCATGAGCAATAACAATATGTTTGGTTGATTTAAAGGTGAGAAGATGCAGGGAGATTTTTTTTTATATGGAATTGATGTAATCCCATAAATAAGATCGATGTTAGTTGTCGCGCAAACCAAACATAATGAGCAACAATCTCATTACTAGGAAATTTTATTTTCCTATATAAAACTGTTTTGAAAATTTATAATTTAAAATTTCTAAAAATTTGTTTGGATGAGTTAAAGTTGAGAAAATGTAGGGAGAATGGTCTTGGATATGGCATGGATGTAAACCCATAAACAATACCGATGATTTCTATCACGCGAGCCAAACATAATGAGAAGAAAAATCATGCATGAAAAAAATATTTTCCTATGTAAAACAAATTTGAGAAATTAATATTTTCAAATTGTTATGATATGCTAACAATGTATTTGGCTACATGCGAATTGATAAAACTGTAGGAAGAATGGTCTTGGATATGGAAGGGATGTAAGACCATAAAGAACACTGATGCTTGCTATCATGCGAGCCAAAAATAATGAGCATAAAATTCATGTTTTGGAAATTATGTTTTCCTATATAAAATAGATTTTAAAAATTATAATTGAAAATTGTATTAAGATGTCTCATATTGATTGCATACATATGATGCAGATGGGATGATTTCCATAGGTTGCAGATTGCTAGTGGAAGTCTAGCATCAAGTTGGAATTCGTCTATGCAAGAGCATTGATCTAGATTTATAAATGGAACGAAATGAAATACAAATGTATAGCAAAGAAACACACAGAGATATAGTAAATTGTGACTTCTATTATTAAAGAGAACTTGTTGAAATTGTAAAAGTGCATAGTGAAACAAACTTTCTCGAATGGTGGCAACTTATCTCTGAGAAGAGATGTGACAATTATGCTCATTTACAAGAAGATGAGTAAAAGGAGGCTCCAAAGCCATTTTTAACATAAAAAATAAATGAGAAAACCCTAAACATCCAAATCCCTAACCCCAGAAGATGAAACACCAAAAGTTTTGTAGACCCTGATGGGGGTAGTTGATACATCAACTTCCTGAGGGCGTAAATTTTTCATACGATCTCCGTTAGGGGGGTTCGATACACTATTGGAAAGGTATAGTAGAGGAGTACATATTCTATTAATCCTAACATGTGTCTCTAGCTACATTCTAGGCACTTCCGAGCCAAAACAATGTCGTTTAGGGCCTCAAATTGGCTCTAGAAATTTGGGATCAGAAAAACTGTAAAAACCTGTCTAAATGGAAATTGTTCTTTGAGTTAGTGGAATAGGCGGGTGGCCACCAATATACACTTGGATCATTTCTCCCCCCTTATGAAGCAATGGTCTCCATTGCGTTGATTTCCCTCATTAAATGAGGAAACTTTTGTTGAACTTGGCATCAGGTGAGCTACTTTCCTTGGTGCAATAGCTATCATGCTATGGAAACTTGATAAAGTTGGATCCTCTGTTGGTGAGTGCCATTAATATAAGTGTCCCTAACCAGACCAATGGTTTCTTGTTCCTTGCAGTAAAGGTTGAGCTTTTTCAGTGTCAGCTTCTTTGCAATCTCCGATGTGTCCAATAATCGCAGGAAGTATGGTCGAAGGAGGTCCACATTGAACACTGGGTGTAGGCCAAGGAAAGGAGGAATACTTAGCTCAAAATAATTGTCTCCCACAACCTTGGTGATGGTATAAGGTCCATAGAGAAGTGGATGAATATTCTGATCAGGTCCTATAAAGTGTTATTTCTACAAATGCAACCAGACCTTGTCTCCTACCTAAAACTTGTGTGACACCTGGTGTTGATCATGGCATTGTTTTTACTTATCATTGACTTTCTATAAAATATCATGGAACTATTTTTAGATGTGTTGAATCCATTCAATAAAATTGGTGGCTTTGTCAGCCTCAAATTGATCATGGGATGATTATGCCTTTGTGGATGCAAGGGGTAGCATGACATCAATGGGACCCAATGGTTGAAATCCCAACCCCACCTGAAAGGGACTGTGGTCGGTCGAGATATGAATGGTTCTGTTGTAGCTGTGTTGAGCATAAGGGATACTCTCATCCCATGTGCGTAGATGTTTGGAGTTGTACATGCGCAATACATGCACGATCATTTTGTTGACGACCTATGTCTAGCCATCAATTTGGGGGTGGAAGGCAATGAATTTGTTGAGCTTGGTGTCCAATAGTGACCAGAGGTTGGACCAAAATGTTCTGAGGAACCTGATGCCTCAATATTATATGATGGTTTGTGGTATCCTGAGGTGTATCCACACCCGTTCAAAGAAGAGATTGGTAGTGGCCTCTATTGTAATATTCTTCTTGCAAGTTGTTAGGATGGACATCTTACAAAAATGATCAACCACCACAAAAACACATTCATTTCCCTGCTTATTTGAAGGAAGGACCAACATGTAGTCCATCATGATGGATTCCCATGTGTTGTAATCAGTAGGAAGAGGGGTGTACATGCCTTTCTTCTTAGTGGCTGATTTGGAAATGGTGCAAGAAGTGGAGGACCTGATATACTTGTTGATGTCACGGCATAGTTTCAGCTAATAGAAATGCTTCTATAGTACTGCCATGGTATTTTCCATGCCAAAATGTCCTTCCATCCGATTGTAGTGAGCTTCCCAAATCATCTTCTCACGCTCACTTGAACGAACAGAAAGGTGGGATAGACGGAATAACAGTATGTCTTAAAGATGAAAGTCAATGATAGTCACGTCTGTGCCCAACTTCTGGTAAATGGTAGTGAATTCAAGACTCTCGTAGAGTTGGGGCCACTTTGATGCCTCATGGCCACAGGAGTGGAGCATCGTGGTTAAGGATGCAACTGGAGGTCGACTGAGGATGTCAACGACACAATTACAGATCCATGTCTTATATTTGATGTTGATATGGAAATATTGCAAGTATGTGGACCAATTTTGATGGCGATCATTCTGAAATTTTCCTTGTGTCTGCATGAACTGCAGAGGCTTTTGATTAGTGTGGATGGATTTCTCCTTCCTGAGAACGTAGTGGTTCCATTGTTGACATGCTTGTACAATGGGATAAATTTATTTATCATAGGTGGGGTAATTACAAATGACATATGATAGTGTCTCACTATAATATTCCAATAGGTGACTGTGCTGAGTGAGAACTGTGCCCACGTCATAGTCTGAGGCATTGGTCTCAATCTCAAAAGGTTGTTGTAGATTGGGTAAGGAGAGTACTTGATTTGAGCACAAGTGATTTTTCAGATGATCGAATTCTTGTTGTTGTGACTTCCCCCACATGAGCTTTGCCTTGCCACCAACCTTGGTCACTTGGTTGAGGGCCCATGCAATATGGGAGAATCCCAACACGAACTTGCGATAGAAGTTGGAAAGTCCTAATAAACTTAGAAGCTCAGATAGTGTGGTCGGAGATGGCCAGTCATGAATGACTTGGATCTTGGATGGATCCACATGCACTCCATGCTCATCAAAAATCATGTAGCCTAGGTATTGTACGTTGTTCATGACGAAGGAGCATTTTTCCAAGTTAGCATATAACTTATTTTGTCGTAGAGAGTGAAGGACCTACTGAATATGTTGCAATTGTTCTGCCCAATTATTTTTGAAGATGAGGATATCATCCATATATACCACCACAAAATAATTTGTGAAATCCCACAATATATCATCCATCAATCTCATGAAAATTGTTGGATCATTTGTCAAAACAAAGGGCATGACTAGCCATTCGAAAATACCTTCTTTGGACTTGAAAGAAGTCTTCCACACATCAATTTGTTCTATTGGGACCTAGTGGTATCTAAACTTTAGGTCAATATTACTGAAAAACTTGGCTCCCTTGAGTTGGTCAAGAAGGTTGTCAATTCGGGGAATTAGGTATCGATTCCTGAATGTGATTTTGTTTAGGGACTTGTAATCAATGTAAAGTCACCAAGTCCCATATTTCTTTTGTATGAGTACAATTGGACTCCCGAAGGGTGAGGAGCTGGGTAGAATGTGCCCCTTTTGAAGAATATATTGCATTTGTCACTTGATTTCCTCATTTTCCATCATAGAGCGATGATAGACTATCCCATTGGGTAGAGGTACACTGGGGGTTAGATCGATTGAATGCTTCACCTGATAGTGTAGTGTTACCCCAGTGGGTGAGGAGAAGATGTATTTTTATTCTTCCATGATCTTTTCCACTTTCTTCTGTTGCATGGAGAGGCCATGTGCAGAGGCCATGGATATGGCTGTGAATTTCTATTCACCTTGAGAGAGAATAATGAAGAAGAAAATTTCCCTTTCTGGGAAATGACCTTCCCTCATTGCTTAACAGAGATAAAATAAATGGTGGTAGGTGGAGATACATCTGGTATCCTGTACATTTTTCTACCCAAAGTAATAATAACACTACGAGGTATAGACTCATATACAACATGTCGTTTCCACAAGTATGCTTGGCCTAAAAGAACATCACAAACTACAAGGGGGGAAATATCACACAATACCACATCCTTGAAGGTCTTGATTCCATAGGGTAGAAGACACTGTTGGTTGACACAAATATATATTCCTTGGAGGATCCACCCGATGGTGTAGGGTTGCGGGTGTAGTGTCATTAGTAGGTTCAACTGCTTGACGACCTCTTCTAAGATTAGGTTATTTTGACTTTCACTGTCGACAATAAAATTTAGTGGAGCACCCTTCACCCACATCTACGAGTTAAAAATGTGTTCACCTTCCTATGGTTCTTCTGGTTCACTTAGATGGACCCTGGTGGTAGTGATAATGGCATTGGTTTATGTATCGATGATCTGATTCAGAGTCGAAAACTATACTATAGGTCTTTCATCTCGGCCACCAATGAATTCTTCGAGCAACATTCATTGGTGTTATTCTAGGGGATTTTATGGAATTCACACCACTTCCCAGTGTCTTTATTCATCTTCACATTACCCTTCTTTGTTTACGGCTTGGACTGGTTGTCTTGAGGGGGTCCATCCTTTCCCTTTCCTTTGTTTTGTGGGTTGGGGATGCCTTTTCCATACTTCTGCTGTGAGGAATTTGCATATTCAAAATCATGCTTCTTATGGTTAAATTTCTTCTCTATTTTGATAGAATATCGATAAGTTGTGCCTAGTGATGAGATGTCCAAAACTCTATTTTTGTTTGGATGTACCTATGCAGACAGTCTTAGTACTTGAGCACCAAATTTTGTTTGGAGACTTTGATATCCATCTTGGTGCACAAGGTATGGAAGATATTTATGAACTATGTTATTTTCTTGTCCCTTTCCTATTGGAGTGCAGTCCATTTCGTATACAGGTCATCGTAGCTTCCAACAAGGTAATATTGTTCCTTAATATCATCCCTAAAATAATCCCAAGTGGGTGCAATCGAAAATATTGCATATTATTCAGTGTTCCTTTTCTCACAGTAAGTCTCCCACCAGTCCTTGACATGGGGGACAACCTTAAGGAGCGCAAAGGTAATATTTTCTTTATTGGAAACATTATGGACCGAAAATACCCTTCTAGCATATTTAACCATTTATCTACAACATCCGCATCTATCTTGCCTTCAAATAAGGGGATATCAAAATCGACTTGTACCTTGAAGGGGGCAGTGCCTCCAAAGTGGTCACTTGATGAAGATGCATCCCTTGTTGGTAGTCGTCCAAGGATCTATGCAAATTATCCATAATCTCATTCCTTTGTCATGCAAAGGCTTCCTTGAGCAACAGTTTAAAAGAATCTCCTGCTCCATCGTATCTATTTTCTTCTATCATGGGAGGTCGTCGTGATCGGCGAGGACAATCTTGCAAGGGATCAAGTACTTCAAGTCCCAACTCCATGTACCCTGACCTCATTGGGGACATGCACAAAGAAACGAATAAATAGAAGACTACTCTGATACCATTGATAAATATTTATAAATGGAACAAAATGAAATACAAATGTATAGAAAAGAAAAAATAGATATACAATAAAACTTGACTTCTATTAATAAAGAGAACTTGTTGAAACTGTAAAATGCAGGCTTAAACAAGCTTGCTCGAATGGTGGCATCTTATCTCTAAGAAGATATGTGAAGGCTACACTCATTCGCAAGAACATGAGTATAATGAGGCTCCAAAGACATTTTTAACATTAAACAAAAATGAGAAAACCCTAAACATTCAAAACCCTAACCCCGGGAGATGAAATGCAAAAAGGTTTAGGGACCCCGATGGGGGTAGTTGATATGTCAACTTCTCGAGGGTGTAACGTTTTCATACGATGTTTTTTTGGGGTGCTTGATACACCATTGGAAAGGTATAGCCAAGGAGTACATATTCTGTTCGGCCTAGCATGTGCCTCTAGCTACATGTTAGGTGTTGTCGGGCCCAAAAAACATTGTTTAGGACCTCAAAACAACCCTAAATGTTTGGGACCTGAAAAACTGTAAAAAACCCGCCAAAATAGAAACTGTTCTTTGAGCCAATGGAATAGGTGGGTGGCCACCAATATCCACCTGGATCAAACACTTGGAAAATGATGGATCACCTAAGGAACTATATAAATGTGAAAGGGATTCTTGAGCCTAGAGGGTGAGTATAGCATGAAGAACCAACTTGTCACACCTAAAGAGTGAACTCCTATGTGGGAGTTTGATTTTCGTATAACCAGGTTATCAGGCCTAAAGAGTGAACTCTTGTATGATTTTAACTAGATAAAGAAGGTTGTTGTTAGCTATTTATTGTTATTTTTCCTAAAAGGGAATCCCTTGAGATCCAAATAGTGATATTCCTAGTCACCTATGCCAGAGAGAACCTGATAAATGAATGGTGCGGCCTGATGGACTAAGGATAGTGAAGGGGGAAAATTTCTTGGGTCAACCCTATTAAATGAATGATACATTTCTTGGGTTATCCTTGATAAACAAATGGTACATTCCTTGGGTTGGGTAGGCCGAGAGGAAGAGTGCTGGTGGAAATCAGGATAGTTGTAGGAGAATGCCAGTGGGATACATAACCATGTTTTGGGGTTGGAGTGCCTATGTATCTATGTTTTGGGTACGAAGTGCCTATGAATATATGTTTTTGGGTCCGAGATCCCATGTATTTATGGATTTTGGGGCCAGAGTAGTTATGTATTTATGGTTTTGGGGTCGTGGTGCCTATGTGTTATTGATTTTGGGTCCGGAGTGCCTATGTATTTATAATTAGGCTAGAATGTCTATGTGATGTTGATTAAAGGTCAGAGAGGCTAGCATTGTAATGGTATGTAAAACAGGTGGTATTTTGCACTGAGGACAATGAAACAATAATGGGGAGGGGAATGTAACCTCCCTAGTTTTAGTCCCTGCAAATTGTGATGTAATTGTATAAATGTGAATTAGGCTGTTGAGCCGAAATGATTGGGGAAAATAACCCATATTGATTAATATGGCCAAGGGCCAAATTGTATATTATGAACATTGAAATGATTAATAAAACAATAATTTTTAGATGTTATATGAGAGTGATGAAAATGATGGGGGGATATGATTCCGCAAGAGAGAGGGGCCCAAGGGGGATTTATTCATGGGTATTAATCCAACCCACTTTCCTAAATTATTATCATTGTGTATAACCTTGTATTTATTGTTGAGTGTTCTCAAATCCAATTATTAAACTCATGTAAGAGAGTGAGTGTGAGGAGTCACATCCCATAGTTATTGGGAGTATGGGGCTGAAGTACAATCATTTGGCAAGAGTGTGAGTCACGAAACCAAGGGAAAGAGAAGGAAATTTGTATGCATAAAGTGGATAGTTTTTAGATACATATTTTGGGCAGCTTGAGGAAAGAATAGTATTGGGAAGAACACCAACCATTCTATTCTTTAAGGAAGCCATGGTTTAGCTATGTATTATGTTGAAAGAGAGTTCTATGTGCCTATAAAATGGCTAGTAATCCTGTAGTTTGTTTTCCTGTTAAGGAAATGTCTCAAGAGCCTTGCGAAGGATTATTTGAGCACTCTTGAAGTAGATGATAGTTTTGGAAGTCCCCAGTTAATAGATTCATGGTCGAACGTCTGCACTGGAATCACTGATAAATTAATGGTACAACCCAAGTGTCTAAGAGCAGTGAAGGGGGTACATTCCTTGGGTTGTGTAGGTTGTGTGGAAGAGAGAGCTAGTGGATTATAACTATTGTAGGAGTAGAACCTAGGTTTTGGGTTGTTGAGTGTGGAGAGTGGACAACCAGAGGGTCATATCTCCTTTTGGAATCATAGCCTAGGCTCATGGGTGTCATGTTGTTGAGAGAAAATGGAAACCAATGCCTATGGCTAGGGGGTTCATCGTTCGTATGCAAACAATTGGTTATATTTATAAATAAATAAGTGTTTTTTTATTATTATTATGATTATTCCACCGTGTAAATGAATATTTGAATGTTGTGTGTTTTTTGTCTTCTTACTGGATGTATTCACTTTTTTATATATGTTGTTATATGCATGGGAACATCAACATGTTATTGGATTTAATTTTTATGGGATTGTTTCCCCTTGGTTTCTTTTATATGTATGGGGCATATTTAAATTTGTAAATAGCATGCAAGGTTGTTCTTGCAGTGAAGGGACTCATATTGAAGGTTGGGTACATTCCAGATTCTAGCATGATGATCGAATCGTCCTGGGCGCTGGGAATAGTTGTCATGTGTAGTACAAAGTCGATTGTGTGCATGTTGTGAATAGTTACTATGCCCAGTACAAAGGATGTTGTGAACATGGTTTGTCTTAGTGAGGATGTGACATTCATGTTGTTCGACATGATGTATATAGATTTAATTATATGGTATTAGAAAATAGTTAAACATGTGTATAATTCGTGGTTGCTAAGATACAAGAATTTAGTTAACCAAAAATAATTGAAATTATGTGTATTTTCCACAAGTAATGTTCTTTAGTTAAGATGGGGGACATTTCACTAATGAAGGAGACCTATTTACCAAATATTTTGCAGTGTCGACTGCCTCTGCCTATAATTCTTGTGCGAGCCTCACACCACTGAGCATACTCCTTTCCTTTTCCATCAACATCCTATTCATTCTTTCAACAACTCCATTTTGTTGTGGGGTATATGATGTGGTATTTTGGCATGCCATGCTACATTTCTTGAAGAAATAATCAAAATCCTTTCCAAAAAACTCACCTACATTGCCAATTCTCAATACCTTGGTTATTTTATCTGTTTGGTTTTCCAGAAGGGATTTAAACTCTTTGAACTTCTCCAAAAACTTTGATTTGTTCCTCAGGAAATATATCCATGTCTTCCTGGAACAATCATCTATGAAGGAGACATAATATAGAGATCCACCAAGTGAAGGGACCAGTATAGACCCAAACACATCACTACATATCAATTCGAGAATCCCTTTTCCCCTTGTATCTCTATATGGGAATCTAACCTGATTTTTTTTTCCATATATGAAATGTTCACAAATATAAATTTCTAAATTACAATTAGGAAAACCTTGAACTATACCTTTGTTTTCCATATATTGAGTTCATTTTTCTCCAATATGTCCCATTCTCTGGTGCCATAACATGGTTGGGTCGACTCAACAAAGAATATTCGATTCAATTTGTATCAAATCAACCTAGATCTAGTTGAGTCGATTCATAGTCAAGTTGATTTCAGAAACAACAATGTTGTTGCATCAAGGCCAGTTGACATTCCTTAACAATTTGTATAGGGTTCCAATCCGAACTCATTTCATAAAAACCATCTCTCCCTTGAACATTTTTCATGTATCCTTATGAAATAAAGTGTGCATACCTAAATCACTCATTTTATTGACAATTATCATATTTCTTTCCAAACCCAGAATATGCAACACACCTGGAAGGGTTCTACTCCTCCCATCTTGTGATATCAGTCAAACTCTTCCTCGTCCAACAATTTTGGTTGTAAATTCATCCCCCAAGAATACATCTCTTCCTTCATATCACTCATATTCACAAAACCATTCCTTGTGATGTGTCATATGAAATAATGCACCTAAATAGATCAACCAAACATCATGATTTGACTGCATACTAGTCAATTCTAGATACACATCTCCTCCTTTATCCAGAGTAGTATTTATCTTAGTCAACTTCTTCGCATTGAATCCTAGACTAATATCAGCCACTTTCGAATTGTAATATCTCTTTTGATGTCCTACTTTACCGCATTTCCAACATCTTCTCGTCAACTAAAATAGGGATTTATATATACCCTTTGACTTAGAATTTCTTCTAGACAATTTTCCTTTATCTTTGTTGACCGGTCAACCTCTCACCATCAAGGCATCCTTGGTTGAGCCTTCCATTTTATTACACCTCATTTATTCTAGAAATGGATATGAAACCATGTCTTCAATCATTAATGTGGTCAAATTACTCCCCATAGACACAACTAAGCTATTCGAGGAGTTTGAAAAAGAATATAGAAGGCTAGTACATTTCTCCTCTTTAGTGATTTTAATATCCACAAACAATAAGTAACTTATTACAGTATTGAATGCATTCAAGTGCTTTGTTAATGAGCTCCCATCACTCATCCTCAAAAGATACAGTTTCTTCTGAAGGAACAACTTATTTAGCATGGATTTTGATTTGTATAATCTTCCCAAATTGTCCCACATTTTCTTTGAAAAGTCTTCACCTGATACATTTAGTAGTACCAAATCTACAAGACAAAGTCGAATCATACTCCTTTCCCTCCTCTCTAGTTTCTCCCATTCTTCCTTTGACATACCTTTTGGAATTGTCCAGGGACTCACAACTACCCATTGTTCTCAATCTACAATGATATATTTCATCGTAAGCTTCCAAAAATAAAAATCTTGGCCATTGAATTTTTCAATCTCTACCCTCAAACTACTTGCTATTATTTCAAGAAAAAATTAAATATCACTGACTTACAACTCCTGCTAGACATAGGTTTAGATCAGATATAATATATTCTTAATATTTCTATGATATGACTTGTATAGAGAAACAAAATGAGCTATGATACCAAATGTAGAGAAACTAACATTCACACTAAACCAACTAGGAAAGAGAAGACAAAATTAAGTAGAAAATAAATGATAAACACACACACAATACACATAGATTTTACCATGGAAACCCTTAACTAGGAAAACCAACATTCCTTGAGCATCCTACTCTTTTTTTTTCTTATTCATTCATAGAATAAAGAGTTACATGAATAACCTTGGTCTACACCTAAGACACAATAATCATCCTACTCTCTTGATTTACACAAGAAAAACCCTATATCCAATTCGACTTACATCTACATGACCCTCATGATTCTTATAAACATTAGCAACATCAACATATCGCAATTACAACATGCCATGTTTATAGTCTTCACTACATGAAAAACCCTAAATAATGGTGCCAAAAAATGGTTATAGATCCATGCAGATGATTGGCTACAATCGCATGAATCTTTGGATTTTGTTAAATTTGAATTCCAATCAAATACCAATTGACTACCAAATCGATCTCCAGTCTATCTCCAATCAGCTACCACTCGACCTCCTCTCAACCTCCTATATGTTTACCTTTTGACCTTCTGATTGACCACTTCAACCTTCAAATTAACCATCGACTTGAATTGACATGTCGGTCGATTCATCACCTAGTTGATACACCTGAATTAGACAATCGATTGATTGTTCTTTCACTGCAAATAATATAACAACCCAACATGTTCAACATAGACCCACCATCTTTTGATATTTCTCAATTCACAATATATGATTTAGGAAGAGCGTCACATCAAATGGGTTTCCTATATTCAATAGTTTCATGTAGTGCTCAAATAAAAGAAAGGGTCACATAATCAAATAACATATTTTTTGAGTCACCTGCCTAACCCAATATTGCAACTTTTGGAGGTGAGAGTGCCCACTTTTGATGACTGTAAAAAACAATATTTCATAGATCTAGTATTTTTTCTAATTGTATGTTACCTACAACACCCTTTTATAGTGAATCATACACCAATCTTGGATTACACACTCCAGGAGAGGTAGTTGTATCAATTGAAACAAATTTGTGTACCAAATACTAAGTATCATTTGTTTTTTATTAGGGAAGAACATTATTAAATGGGAGACACTTTAATGTCTCAAATACTCTCTTTCATTTATACGAAAAAAATCTACTGGCCTTATATGTCCTAGAAGATTAGCAACTTGTTGAGGCATCATGCCTTGTGCAACCAAAATAATCTTATCAATTGCAAGCTTTCACTATACTAGCCACTTCCATTCCCAACTTTGCCTTGGGACGATGATCTTATGGATTTTATTTCATGCTTTCCATTGACCCTCCATAAACATGATTCTTTTTTTTGTAGTATGATATCTATTAAGGATGGCATTATTCATGCCTAGAAACAAGTAAATTTTTGCACAACAAACAATACACTTGTGTTTTCCACCATGTTTGGGTAGCATTTAGTCTTCCTCACACTATCACTTATGATAGGGATGCTCATTTTATCAAATTTTTTTTGAAGGAAATTTGGAAAATGTTGGAATGCAAGTTGTAATTCTCTACTATTTTCCACCCACAAGTCGATGGCCAATATGAAATTGTCAATTGTACCTTGGTCCAAATATTCCAGGAAGAATGTTTTGAGAACACACAGTGGTATTAGGTGTTACACATAGTTCACCATTATTAAAACAGAGTAGTGCACTCCATCATGGGATATTCTCCTTTTGAAGTGTGTTATGGGTAACAACCAACTGCCCCTTTTGTATTCCCTACCACCTCACTAACTCCTACTTCACCACAAAATATTAACACCTAGAAGTAGGATGCGACAATTGTGAAATATATGACCAATATTCATCTATAGGTATTCATAACCCCCGAGAGTAAATAAGCACACACCAATATTTTGTGTAATCACCATTGTATCCCTACATCCTTCTATGTTGGTTACAAAGTATGGATATATCTTTAGAAAAAAATATTTCATGGGGATAAACATCATATGATTCATCCACTACATTATGGATCATATCATATCATGTAGAAGATCAATGAAAATGCCTTCCAATTGGAGCTTCCACCACAATTGAGTATTCATCTAGTAGTTAATTTATTCCAGCTCAAGTTGTATGAGCCTTCCCATTTGGATCAAGACATTCCTATCTCTCATCTAGTGAAAAATGTTCCATATTTCTATCCCTTGTTGGACAATGATACCATATTGGAGGTGCACAAATTATGTAATCGTCGTGACATTGCCATTACATAGCTCATGGGATGTAAGGATAGACTTCCTACCTTAGATAAAGTGTTTCTACAAGAAGATTTTTCTACTTATTTTCATCATCTTGTTTCACAAGTGGGGACACTCGTGTCTTCAAATTGGGAGGAAATGGTATGAATTCAAAGAGAGTGAGATGTTGGATAATAGAGTGCTAAAACATAATAGTGTATTTAATTAGTTTGGTTTTATTATTAAAATAAAGGGGATGATATGATCGAAATTAATTGTCCGATTTTGGATCTAACTATGAAAGAAGGTTGTTGGTATGTATTAAAGTAGTTTTTGAGTTAATAGAAGTATTCAATTCTACATTATTTCTTCTATTTATATATCATCTTCCAGAAAAACTATTGTTACAAGCATTTTTCATTTTTTTCGTGTGATTTGAAGGAAAATCCTACCTATTTATTATTTCCAATCCTCGTGAAGATGCGGAACATATATAATCTATTAAAAAATTACTCAAGGAGAGAGTGACTTAGTGAAAATGTCACTCAAGGAAGAGAAAAGGCAAGGTTAGGTATTGAAAAATGCAGACTTTCAATAAAGGCCACTACTGTTTTTAGCATAAAAAATGCCATATTTATTTCTACTCCATCACCACAAGAAACATGTAAGTTTTTAGTAGAGGCCATTCCAAATATGAGATCGATTCAACCTCTAATGGCTCTTTCATTGATTTTTTTTTTACAAGGAAATGATAGAACTTTTGGTTGGAGTAAATTATACTAATAATAGAATTAGAGAGCAACTAGTATAGAACCTTTCACTAAAGAGTTTCCCATGGTCAACCTCTTATTGAATAGTTAGACATTCCTTAAAATATCCATGAGGATGTCAACACTCCTCCCAATTTTGACTTGCAAGGGATTGAAGGGATTTGAACTCCTATGGAAATTCCACAACAAAGTCGTGAAGAGTGCCAAACTACAGGTCATCATCCTTACCTAAACTAAGAAATGTGCACCAAAGAAATCCTAAATGCATTTAGGTGGATGAAGGTGGCCTAGAATTCCTTGAAGGTAAGATATCTAACTAAACTATTCATTAAATGTCATACAAATTTATTAAATAATATTTTGAAAAAAATGCTGATACAACTAAATGTCAATTATTTATATATTTGTTAAAATCTAGGATTTTGGTTGTTATTTGAAAAACGTTAGGCATTAAAATCATTAAAATTAAAAAAATAAGACATCATGTTATTGAAATAATTCTATATGGTATTCATACAATTGGTAATAAATCTCATCCAAAAGACCAAAATGCAGCCTCACATGTATTGTCACAATCAATTGTTAACAAGATCACAGTAAAACAACATTTTCTCAAATAATCTCTCATATCGTTAAATTAAATGTCAAAACCCTTTGAAAGTGTTATATTACAAGGGATGTCATATTTATTTTGTCTTGATTCTTTTTATTTTTTGTAATGTCTAAGGTTCATAGACTAACTAACTACTCTCAGAACAATTACCTAACCTACTTGTCCTAACTAAGTGATTATTTCATTTTTTTTCATTTTCATCTTAATTTTTTTCAAATTTTGTCATTCTTTACAAGATCAAGGGTGGTCCTCTTAGTATTGCACCATGGAATAATTTTTTTATTACTTTTACTTGGATTTCCATGAGTTATAGAACTCCATTATTCTTATGTCCTCAAATACATAAGGTCCAAGAAAAGTTGTTTAAATTTTTCTTGGCTTTCCCTTCACAATCTGGTCATATAGGAGCACTAGGTCTCGATTTGAACATTATTTCTTTCTCAAATGTATGTCATGTCATTCTTTTTGTTTATTTTTTTCTACCCCTTAATGATTTAGGGATACCATTATTTATTCATCTAGCTTTTTTAGTTGGTACAATAAATTCTCTTTTCTTTGTGCTAAATCAAATTCATGTACTCTAACAACTCTATCTGCATCTACTCTAAAATGTAGTGACACTATTACTTCTTTTCCATACACCAATTTGAATGAGAGTTTTCCATTCTATATCTTATAAGTAATTATGTATTCCCAAGGAACAATGAGGACCTTTCCATCCCAATTTTACCTATCTACATTACACAATTTTTTCAATCATATAGTTAAAAAATTATTAAATCCTTTGACTACTCTATTTTCTTGTGGATGATAGGGGAACTCTTACTACCATTTATTAAAAACTCTTTCATTAGTATATCTAATGTTATATTCATAAAATTTGTCCCTTGAGCAGTTATTCATGTATGCTCACAACCAAATATATGTTTTCACATGTAAAGTTGGATGCCACTTCGTTGTTACAATTATTAATTGGTTATGCTTTATCCCATTTTGTCAAGTACTCCATTGACGTGATGATGTATTTTCCTCCTATTCTTCTTCCTCTGATAGGGAATGGCCTTAAAAAATAATTAACCCAAATCTAAAAGAGGTGACTTGGGTTAATCAACTATAAATACATCTCATCTCTATGTAGTGTTCTTCCCATCATTTGGTAGTTTTCGCAGATGTTTACCTTAATTTTGTAATCTTTATTTATGGTACACCACCAAATTCCAGCTTGTAAAATATTTCTTCTTGTGGTGTCTACATGCTAGTGACCTCTTGTTGATCAACATGTTCTTCCTCAATTATATCATATCTTTCATGTTCCAATGCTCATAATCTAAGTACATTATTAAGTCCTATTTTATATAAGCTCTCATTAGTTAGTGTGTGTGGAGAAAAATTCATGGATATTTTTTTTCTCTTATTCTTTGGCATCTATTGAGGATATTTTCCTTCTTATAAGAATGTACAGTTTCTAATGATTATCTAGGGTCATTCAAATTTAAATAGACGAGCATCAGGGAGGTCATCGTCTATCCCAATTGGATCCTCTATAGTCTCAATTATTGAGAGGTTGTCGAGACCTACATGTTCCGTCCCTAGTCTCACTATCACTTCAAACTCAAACTCCTATAATAATAATAACAATCCACAAATCCTCCCTTGATGCAATGATTTGTTGACCAAATACTTCAATGCTATGTGTTTAGTATAACATACAAAAGTGTTAGCCAATAAATATCATTGAAACTTTTTATTTAAATAAAATATAATTCAAATGCTTCTCTTTTTGTAGTCAAGTGATTCCATTCTTCCTTTTTAAGATTTCAATGAGCATAACAATTAGGATGGAAAATACCTTATTCTCTGGGATATGATAAAACAATTGAATTCTATATTTAATGCATTGACATGCACATGGATCTTCTTGATCTAATCCTAAAATCTCAATATATGGGCCTCGACTATTATTTTCTTTAAAATTTCAAAAGATTCATTGGAATCTGAAGTCCAAACAAATTATGCTTCATTATTTAATAATTCATCTAGATGGATAGTTATATTAGAGTAATGTATAGTGAAATTCATATACTAATCATGTATGGCCTGAGATCATTATTATTTATTTAAGGTTTGGGGGGGGTTGGGCCCAAAATAATATTGTTATTTTCCATATCGACCTTAATTCCTTCTTTTCACATTACATGTGCAAGTGGTATGCCAATTAGTGCAACATATATGCATTTACATATGTTTAGAGATACTCTAATATACTTACATCTTTCTAACATCAATATTATCTAGTGCACATGATTCTYGAGAAGGATATATATATAGTCATCAAAATATACACCCATTATTTTCTATATAAACTCTTGGAATGATTTCACTATTATCCTTGAGAAGTTAACAACACAAGAATTCTTTGGCCAAAAGGGCATCACCTTGTATGAAAATGACCCAAACTCTATCTAAAAAAGTGKTCTTCACCTAACCTTCTTTAGTAATAGGTACTTGATTGTATCCAAAGAAGACATCAATAAATGAGTAGCACTCATGGCATGTTACCTCATTTATTATATCATCTTCGAATGGAGTTTGGAAGGGACATGTGATTGTCACCTTATTCATACCTTTAAAATCCACACAAATCCTTTATATCTTAGGTTATTATTTCTTTAGTTGCAACACCATAAGGCTACCCCAGTTAGCTTTGTCTATGGGTATATAATTCATGTTGTAAGTACATTTTCATTTTTATTTATAGACAATCTCCTTGCATTTATGTGAAATTTTATATGGTCTCTTTTCCACAATATTTTCATCTAAAATTAATTTAATATTCATATCTCCAAGATATTTGACTAATCCTTTTAGATCTTTATAGTCCCTTGCAATTACAAATTGATATTCCTTCAACAAATTGACTATCATTCTTGTCTTCTTTTCCAACTAGTAATTATCAATCTTTCCATATTTGGTCTCCCATCAATTGATATGTCAACTTCCACTATATTTATCTCTACATTCATCACTCATGTGCTATTAATTTTTCCAATATACTTTTTCTATATTTCACCTAATTATTCTTGGGAAGTTTATCTTCTCATATTATTATTTAATGGAGCCTTTTAATTTATTCACTTTAGACAGATAATTCACTAGTTTATGAACCTCTTGATGATTCCTCTTCCATTTGGAACTCTTACTAGAATATTTTTTATTTTCTATCTCAATTCTCCATACTATAAATTTTCCTTCTTCTTGATCTCCAAGAAAAATTACGTTGTAGTTTGAAGTCGACCCTATGTTAATGTGTTGGACATTTGGTTTAGATTGATGGACATTTGGTTTGGATATTTGGTTTTCATTGATTTCAACCCTTGGATTATGATATTGTATATTGATTTCAACCCTTAGATATTGATGTCAACCCTTGGATTATGATATTGTATATTGATTTCAACCCTTAGATATTGATGTCAACCCTTGAGTATGTCTGGTAACCCAGAGGTGTGGTTAAAGAACCTAAGTTTGTTTGAGGAATCAAGACACGATGATTAGTGATTTTGCAAGTGAGACTATTGTATGGATAGTACATGTCGTGTTATTTCTAATGATAGGTGGTACGTCACATAACTCCTCATGATTAAGGAGACATGTCCTTGTGAATTTGGAGAACCCTTTAGAGTAATCTAGAAGCCCCTAGAAGGTCATCACAAAGTCACAAGCTTCTAGAAAGTCATAAAGAAGATTCCCTAGTCAAAGTGGTTGCAAAATAAATTAATTAAATAATAAAGTGGTTACAACAAGAAGTTAGTTGAGGGTAAAGACTTTATGATTTGACTAATTAAAGAAAGAGGGTTATCCCTAGAAGATGGAGAAAGGGGTAAAAAAATTACAAGGACACTTCTAGAGGAAGGTACTTGGAAATTATAAGTAGGAGAGAAAGGGACTCATATTAGCACCTATTGAACTTAGTTGAATATATATTTTGTGAAATGTTATTTGCAAATATAATTGACAAATACAAGGTTGTGCGAAGTTGAGGAAGTGAAGAAATTTTGACAACAAAGTTTTAGAGCTACAAAGGGAAAGGGATTTTGAAAATCCCTAATTATTGAGGTCCTCACGGGTCAGCCTATAGGTGTCTAGCGAGGCACTTTCTTGATAGTTAGTTTGTAACAAGTGAGGCACTGGTACAGGTGGGAAAAAGGGATGGGATAGACAACATAAGTTGAGTAAGCCATGGTTATTTGAGATCTAATGTTACATGTCAATGATAGAGCTACAGGTATGAATGTATGTGTGTTTTTAAGGGCTTTTGATAATGGTATATGGTTTAGTTTCAGAGCATATGCTTGCGGCATATATTGAATACATGGTACAAACCCTAGTGTATGGATTGAGGCATTTATGTTAAGGTATATTGTTGGTCATGTAAAGTACTTTATCAGTGAGGTTATGGAACTTTTTTTATGAGGTATATTATGATGATGTGATGTTAGCTAGAAATATATCTTTGATCTATAGATTCACATCCTTGGTACATGATTAGAGGAAATATTGGTTGTATATTACTTGTTGTAGTGAATGGTTTTGAGGTAGATCTGTTAAAGTATATTGTTGGTACATGTCTAAGTTTTATTTGTATATCTTATGGTACATTGTGAGAGGATTTTGTTAGTGAGCTTCATATATGATTGGTACACCTTTAAGGCTACATTAGAGTGAAGTTTTGGCACATGATTTGATGTGAGGGTTTATGGTATTTGGACCATGAATAGTATGATGTATTTATAGCGGAGTTTTGTTGGTTATATTGGTATATGTATTTGGTGTATGGTTGAGTTACATGTTGGACCATATAGTTGATGAGTTGGCACTGTTATCCCCAATTTCTAGGGATAA
>SNQJ01S0008934.1:112536-123102 GCA_010110895.2 Picea sitchensis | reverse complement strand
CTCGATTGGAGGTTGCCCCCTCGAAGAGGCCTGTGAACATTGCTATCTGATTCAAAGTGTTATTTCTGTTGCTATTTCGTATATCATTTCTGTGTATTGTGAAGATTATGCTGGATATTTTACTGTTGTTCTGTCATTTCTAGCATTTCATTTCTGTTCTGCATCTTTTATATATCTGGTATCTTGCAGGGATCAACTCATGTGAACCAAGTTGCTGCCATAGTGATTTGGACATGATGCAAGTGGATGCTCCTTCATCTATGATGTAGTGATGGAACATGATATTCCATATTTTGATAGGAATATGGAATGTGACTAATGATGGTAGTCATGAGTCTTCTCTATCTAAGTCAAACGTGATTAGACAGATGTCTGCAGGATCTACTGCCCCCAATTGTGAAAGTAATTCCTTTCGTTGGGAAGGGTATGTTTGAAGGACTTCCATAACTGACATGGAAGCGGGTTATTAAGAAAGATTGTTAATAAGACTATAGCTATGGGTGAACCTAGCATGAGGGTTATGCACATTCCTATGCAAGTGTGCACGAGGCATGCATGTGATGGCTTCATTGTTTGGATGAGGGATCATCAATGGTTGTCTAGTTGGTGTATGGGGAGAATCTGAAGTGGTAGGTAATGGATCACAAGATGTACCGTATTGGTGAATGTGAGTTTGTAAGAGGATTTCCTCTTAAGTAGTGAGGAGGATACTACGGTTGGTGGTGTTTCCTAGGTGGGGCTATTCAAGTAGAGGAGAATTCCCCTATGGGTGTGGGTGTTGAACACCCTTTTGGTTGAGTATTAATGATTCCTTGATTGGGATAGGGTTTTACAATACCGACAGTGGTGGTGGTGGTATATAAGTGGGATTTCCTTGATTTGGAACTTTGGGGTTGGGATCCTATTGGGGATTCATGGATTCCTTCATCCATTCATAGTCGGTGATTTGAGGGAAATGGTTAGTGTAAAATCCATATTTGCCACATAATGCGCAATGGTAATTGGTTCAAAGGTTGTTATTTCTCCCTTGTCAGGGTTGGCCATTATTATTCCCCCCTTGGTGGTTTTGGTTGGGTTGGCACTGGTTGCCCCTAGCTTGGGGGTTTTGTTGAGGGGGGTTCCCTCCTTGTCCTCGGTTCCTGTTATTTCCTTTCTTCCGATTATTGTTGGGTTGGTGAGATGGATTGGTCATATTCAACGGTTCAAAAGATTGAGCATGTTAAAGAGGGGAAGGTTGGATGAAATTGACCCCCTTCTGGTGTTGTCCATGTGGGGGTGCGACAGGTTGTGGTGGACCTGGGAAGGGATAGTATGGGTTACCTTATGGGGGTCCATATGAGTTGTAAGAATTGGAGGTGGCTCCATTATTACTAGGTGGATATGGCGTTGTTGGTGGAGAAACCTTTTGCGGGATAGGGATTAGTTGGGGAAGGGATGTGGGTAAATGGCTACCCATCGGGGGACGAGGAGGTGCCATGAATGGTGGTGAGGGGGGTGGGGAAGGGTAATATGAAGCTCCCACATATGGTTGAAATTATGGTTTGGTCCCATATGCGGGTATTGACTGTGCATGTGGTTGAGTATGAGCCATGGAGCCAATCAACCCATCAGCACATGTGATGTTCCAGATTTGTCTTGACCAAAGGGGAAAAGATGAGGAGCATCTCAAAGGATAGTGTATAAGTACCCTGATTGGGAGCATATGAGGTTAGACTATTGTTCCTTAGCGATGGATTCATCTTTAGTTTGGGGGAGGGATGTGGCCACATCCTTAGAAAGGGTAGGAATGTGCGATCAAAGGAACCAATCTAGGCTTTGTTGTGGGGTGGTGTCTACTTTACAAAGGTTGTGATGTCTACACCATTCGTGAATATGGTCTGAAATGTGAGTAGTGGTATTTTGTTTGAATTCTGATATAATTTCAGACCCAATATTATGACAGATGGGAAGTTGAAAAAAAGGTAGGAATGCTTTAGGTAATGATTCTACTATTGAGACGGCTCTAGACTTCTCTTCCATGTACCATTTGGTTGTTGTACCAATGAGGGTTCTCTGAAATAACCATATATGAATGGAATCATCTATTATGATATTGGAATAAATCCACAAGTGGAAGGACATGACATGGTTGGCGGGGTCCTCTCCATCTTTCCCTTCAAACTTCAGTATGTTTGAAGGTAGTTTTGTGGCATATTTGGCCAAGTGGGGTTGTGTAGTATGGGATCATTTGTCATTTTAGTTAGATATGGGATATTGAGTGAGCCCAAAAATTTCATGATAGGAGTGGGTCCTGTTATGCTATGGGAGGAAGTGGTTCCTTGGGAGCTTGTAATTTGTGAAAAAGTTTGGGCTCTTCCTCCTTGTGGTGGAGGATTTGTTTGGGAGTTGCTCGGGATATTGGCTCCAAGAAAAGTGGCTCCTAGTAATCCTGAGCCTAGTACCATGGAACTAACTAGTGTATGTGATGGTACTGTTGATGTCTCAACAAAATTAGGAACACAACCCAAAATTGGGGGTAAATTTCTTGAGCGTCTAGAATGGTGGGGATATTGTGGTTCCCCTATGATTTTATCCTAGAAGTGGGTGTGTGTAAATGGTGGTGAAGAATAATAGGACAAACTACTTTCAAATTACTTTAAATAATGTATTCATAAAATTGTATGTACTTCAAGTGGTCAAAATCATACATCAAGACAATGTAAAAAGTGATTTGATATTTTTGTAAATCCTCATGGGGGAAATAACAAGTGCATGTGTCCTATCCAACGTAACTTCCTTCCTCTAACATAATACTAGGCCTCCAAAAACTCTCTCGAAAGTGGGGCCATAAACCACTTGAGGAGAAACTTGTGAAGGGACAAAAAATCAGTTATAATGAGGGATGAAGGGGGCATATCCCCAAAGTACTGGCGATATTTCCTAAAAACCATTGAAAATATGACTGAGGTGCAATTGCAGCCCACAACCACCACCTTGGGTAGATAAATACTAATTTTTTGATACTAAGCTACCTCCTTCAAACACAACATTTATATTTCTGGCCTCAGAAATTGATCATAGGATGGATGCTTTCCAAGGGTTGGGTGACCCAAGGAGGCACACACAAAACAACTAGACCTTGGCCTTCGATCCCTCACAATTGTCTCCCTACCCTATGGTATAGGAATGCTTGAGTTGGAGGATTTTGGTACCCTATTTCAGAACTTTCTAATCTTCAAATGAGAAATGATTATGGGGATTTATTTGGATCCCTATCCCCAAAATTGTAATTTAGACTACCAAATTATTTTATGTTCCTCCTGTGGAGGCTATAAAGTGGGTTGCTTATGGTTGTTTTTAGAATGTGAAAGAGGGTTGTGAATTTGGGGACATGGACCAACTTTGTTCTTTATGAAGGTGTGCACAAAGACCCTTTTCTAAACAAATGAATCCCACGAGAGTTTCAACTATCTAGCAAAAAGGTTTTGGAATAAGTGAGACTGTGTGCAATGAGTGGTGATGGTGAAACAAGTTTTTAATAAATTAAATTCAATATTTTAGCATGGTGGACATCGTGTGGTCCTTTACTTATCTTGTTTAGATAACTTACTATTTTTTTTCAAAATGACCCTTGTAGACAAAAGGAAATCCTAAGCTATCATGGCGGATATGAAAACTAAGGTGTTTTGTAATCTAGAAAACTTGAAACTAGTCCTAGATTCTGAGCACGTGGGCATGTGTGGGCCCTTACAACATTTTTAAACTCCTTAGGTTACTTACTCTAAAAATTTGAAAACTATCCTAGAATTTCATGCATGTGGGCATACGAGCCCTTACAACTCTTTTAAGATTTAATTTTCAACAAGTAAGTTGAGAGGATTGGCCTCTTTTTGAAAGTGATTTTATTTACCAAGGGAGATGGAGACTTATCTAAGAAACCTCTCTTTTTTATTTCCAAGGTCACACTAAGGTGCGAGGAAAGAGAATACTCCAAGGTTTGTTTAGATGGTCTTCTAGTCCTGGTTTAATGTGATGTCTTTGTAAAATGAAATCTTTTTCCTGAAATTCAAATRCAAAATATTTTAAGTCATCCACGTGGAAATAAAGGAAGTCAAAGATATTGTGGTTCCTTTCAATATCCCTAATTATCTATGTGTGATGTGGGGTTTACGTATGAAATAACGAGATCTCAACCAGCTTATACTGGCTTTTACAAAGTGTTAAAATCAAATCTAAACTATTGAGTTGCAGTGGGAAACTCAAGCCTTACAATTTTGCAAAAATAAGACAAGTGCACGATAGAATCAGAAACAGTCATGCATAACATGTAGACCAAATGTTCAGAGAGTTCTGAAAGAGCGCAGATGTGTGTGAAATGCACGTCTATTCATCCCAAACCTTCATGCATAAAAAGATGTTGGCATGTTTTGTGGAAAGAACAGAAGGTGGAGAAGAAGGAAGCGTAAGCTTAGGAGGAGGAGGGAACAATATGCAGAGATCAAAGCTCAGAATAGATAGCACTTTGCGCTTTTCAGAAGTGAAGCCGAGGTCCAAGAGAAGGACTCGCAGGAGGAGCAAAGGTCGAGACCTTTTAACAATCAGAAAATATTCTAAGACAGAGAGATCATAAAGCTCAAGAGGAAGAACGATAGTGGCCATTGGATCACCAATCCTGAATACCTGATGACCATTAGATCAGCGCTTAGTGACCAGAGGAAGTGCAAAGGAGAAGTACAAATCTGATCTGTTGGATCTGAGCACTGAGGATCAACAATCATTGGATCCATAAATAAATGCACGAAGGTTAAGCCTTTGGACGAGCGTAGGAGAGCAGACTTGTGAAAGTCCCAAAGTCCTGAAGTAAGCAGGGACCATCCATTGTCAAGACTCGAAGGTGGCACACGATCCTCAACTTTGGAGAAAATCACGTCGAGGACTTTTTAGTTTGAGACATGAAAAAACCGAAGTCTGGAGAGCCAGAGAGCCGAAGTAAAAGACAATCGTCAGATCAGTTTGAAGTGGAAGGATAGGATAAGTCATCAAAGTTGCATCGCAGAAAGATCGAGCCATCGATCTAAGTTCATGATCAACGAACAATACTCACTTTGGATCTAAAAACGTGAGGAGGTTACACTCTGGAGAGATTGATATTTGAAATTCCTGAAATGCGAATTTTCGTCAGCCATTAGATCATTCCAAGTGGAAGGACGGGATACGCTAGAAGAGATACATCACAAAAAGATCGAGCCATCGATCTAATATTCTGATCAATGAACATGATTCACTTCGGATATAAATATACAAGGAGGTTACGCTACGGAAAGTTTGAGATTGGAAAAACCTAAAGCCCGAAAATCCGAAATGAATAAGGACCATCAGAATTGGAGGACATACAAGGACCATTGGATCAATTTTTTTGGTCAGTAGACCACATCATAAGACCACATCAGAAAATCACTTCAACAAGACTATGTCAGCAAGGACACATGGCGCAATCAGACAATGACAAGTGTCAAGTTGATTTGGCAATTCAGGTACGGGCAAATCACAAATCCTAGTGACATGTGGCAACTACTAGGCTCATGACACGTCATCAAGTGATGTCACCCCGATATTTTTACGTCAAGATTTTAACCATCAGCAGATGCCCTAAGTCCTTAAGTCCTGAATGCCGAAGTCCTGAAGTGGATACGAGTCGTCCGATCTGAAGATCACTTCAGATACATTCTCAATCATTGATCTAGTACAATGGAAGGATAGTGTAGGTGGAAGTGTTAAACGACAGAAAGCGGTTTGCATTGCCCATGACATACTTAGCTGGTGACCACTCTGGAGGAGAATGAAGCAATGATCAACCTAAATTACCGAAGTGTCGAAGTCACTTATGATCATTGATCGTGCAGGAGGGTACATGTCAACGAATCGTGAACTCCGGGTGAAACTAATCCAAGAAAATGCGAAGGAGAAAGGTTTGAGATTTTTGAAGGACAAAGTCCCAGAGCAGAGGATAGCCATTGGATTAAAGGGACATGCATCATTGGATCATAGACTCTGGGTGAAATTCTCTGGGAGAAAGCGGAGTTTGAGAATTGAAACTCCTGAAGCCCGAAAGGAGAAATCAATTTCTTTTGTTGGTTTGGAGGGCCACATGTCACCTGATTGTTGAGACTAAGGATCACGCATGGACAAAGGAAAGAAGTTAGAGCCATCGATTGAAGAGGAAAAATGTCAGTAGAGCTTCCATTGCGGAAGATATCCAATCAGTAGCAATAGGGTTTGAGATCTGAAACGGCCAGAGCCYAGATATCGAAGTAAATCTCAATCGTTGATGTAGGAAGGTGAGATCTAATCCATAGACTTGAGGGGACAKATTTGAACCATCCATTTAGGAGCACCATCAAGATCGTGAGATCGACARTCTTACTCCATTTCGGGGCCAAAACATGCTTGGKTCTTAATTTTTCATGAGCGGACCGCAATTGAAACCACGGTTTTGGAGAAAGGATGTGTGGAAGCTCGTAGTGAATTAGGGGGGGAGAAGTGCGTTTCTCTCAAACCACCTATTGTGTGATCACATGAAGCTCATATCCCAAGGTCATATTGTGAAATGGACCCAACACTCACTAGACAGAAATCGAGAAGTGCCTTTTTGGATAAGCGCTTGGTCATCGCCGATGATCATGTGAGGGAAGGGGATTAGAAGCCAAAGAAGCCATAATTGACTAGATATAATTGCCAGAACAGAGTGATTATATCAACCAAAGAACGCGAGGAGTTGCAGGTTGATCACCAGAGGAGCTAAAGAGCCTCAAGGTAACTACCAGTGGAATGAAGAATGATCATAGAGATAATTGATAGATGGAAAAGTGTCGAAGTTTGTAACTGCAACAAAGAGGATAAGATCAACTGTGACAAAGAAGATGAAGTGTCTCACTACCAGAGAAGGCAATGAATATCAAGATAAGCCACTTATGACAAACATACTTAGTATAACCACCAAAGAAGACGATGAGTTGCATGGATGATCTGGCAGAGGGTTTGGCAAGATAAATATGCACATAATATAAAAGAGATGGTTGTTGTTGTTGAGTGTGATTCATGCGGGTAGAAGCATGTTGTGTGCAGGAGATGAAACACACAAAAGATGCATAGTGCATAGAATGGAAATAAGACATAGAGAATAAAGCATAGAAGAAGCAAGGAACATAAATTCATATCTGAGAGAGGAAGAGAAAGCCAAGGTGCGCATACGGAGATAGAGTAGAAGATCAAAAATCTCAAGAAGATGCTAGAAGGAAGACACTGATGTAGGTAGAGCAGAGCAGTGATGAGACTGGTAAGACATTAATAAATACTGTATCACTGTGATAAAAGTATGAGAAGAAAAGATTTATATTTCAGGGTGGTAGGGAGGTGCTAGGGAGAACTGTTGTCCTCAGAGTTTCAAGTGGGTGCTTGAACACAGGGAGTTGTAGCTTCCATCTGGTTGCAGCCAGAAAAACCAGGGTGGCAGGGTGGTGCAAGGGAGAACTATTTTTCTATGTTATACAGGTTGGTGCCTGTGTAACTATAAGTTGGTTCTTCCATCCAGTTGGTGTTGGAACTCTCATGGAGTTGGTGCTTCCTTCTAGTGGGTGCTATAGAAACCATGGAGTTGGTGCTTCCTTCTAGTGGGTGCTAGAGAAACCAGAGATTTGGTGCTCTTAGTAAGTTGTTGTTTGTAAAACATAGGTGGTAGCATCAAAGGGAGTTGGTGCTCCTAAGAAATATAATGTACAGAAAATAAAGATTACTTATCATATCAAGAAGAAGAGGTTTTTCCCATTATGGGTTTCCTCAGAAAATATCTGTCTCTGTATATTTCATGTGTGTGATTCATGTTGAATATTCTATTTCTTACTTCCTTGCATTGTTGTGATCGTCATTGAGTGTTCTGTAAATATTTTAAAATGGGAATAATTGTTTAAGCACAGTAACAACTGATTCACCCCCCCCCTCAGTTTTCCAATAATGGGCATCAGAGCAAGTTCCCTTTATTTAAGGGTAGATCCTAGAGATTAAACATGACTAGCCATGGAGGCACTTCAACCAGTAAGGCCCCCCTATTCAATGGAACAAACTTTGGCTTTTGGAAAGTTAGGATGAGAACCTACATAATGGCTTTAAGTGCAGATGTCTGGGATGTGGTAGAGACTAGTTATGTAAAGCCGGTTGTACTAGATTCTAAGGATGAAAAGCTAGAATTTAGCTTCAACGATAAGGCTATGAATGCTATTTTGAGTGGGCTTGCAAAAGAAAAATTTGTAAAAGTTATGCACTTATAATATGCCAAATAAATGTGGGACAAACTCATTAGCAGTTATGAAGGAAATGAAAAGGTAAAGAATGCCAAGATTCAAACCTACAGAGTACAGTTTGAACAACTATAGATGAAAGAATATGAAACTGTTGGGAAGTACTTTCTGAGAGTTGAAGAACTAGTAAATGCAATGAAAGTACTTAGTGAAAAAATTGAGGAAGCCTTTTTAGTTCATAAAAGTTTGAGATCTCTGCAAGATAGATTCAACCCAAAGGTCTCTGCTATAGAAGAACTTAATGATCTAAAAGGTTTGGATTTTGATCAACTTCTAGGAACGTTGACTGCATATGAAATGAGGATAGGTAAATATAAATCCACCACTAGAGAGTATTCTTTTAAAGAAGATAAGAATGAGGAATCTGAGCCTAATGAAATTGAAGCAAAATTTGTGAGAAGACTAAAGAAAGTATTAGTTAAGTATCAAGGCATGTTTCCATTCAATTATTTTAACTGTGGAAAGATAGGTCACTTTGAATCTAAGTGTCCACACAAGAAGAAGGACCAGAACTCTGAAGGTGAAGAGAAGTATAAATCCAAGAGACTTGGTAAAAAGAAAATTTTATGTGTAAACAATGATGACTCTTCAGAAGACACATATAGTGACTCTTCCTGTGAAGATAAGGTTAACAACTTTGCGCTTATGCCCAAAGAGGATTATGATAATGAAATCACAGGAAGTGATGTTAATAATCAAGAAGTTGTGGTTGACTTGCAAGGAGAGTTGATCAGTGCTTTAGAAGAGATTGACAGACTCGGACATAAGAAGAGAAAACAAAAATAGTTGTTGATGCATTTTGAAAAGAATGGTAAAGAACCAAGTGAATACTTTGTTTTACTAAAAGTGGAATTAGTAGAGGCAAATAAAATCGAAGACATTCTGAAACAACAATTATCATAAAATAAGGCAAGATGTGAAGCTCTGGAAGAAGAAGTGATGAAAACTAGGAAAGAGTTGGAGAAGTTTCAAGCCTTGTATCACCAGAATCTGTCAAGCATCAAAGCCTCAGAAGGATTAGCCACCATTCTGAATCAACAAAGGAATCCAAAGTTGAAAAATGGCTTGGGTTATGAAGAGGGATCAATTAGTGGTCAGCCAAGAAACAAAGAATCCATCATGTTTGTCAAATCTACAACCAATGAAAACAACAAACCTACATAAACAAAGGAGGATAATCAACTGCCAAGGAGGAGTAAATAAAATACACCTGTAGATCAAAGAAATAATACACCTCCTGCTCAAAGAAATCATCAGCATGGAAGAAATCGACATGCTCAAAGAAGACAACCATTTTCCAGGTACAAATATTTTTTCTATGGATATTGTTTCTACTGTTCTAACTTTGGCCACAAAGTTGTAAAGTGTTCCTTAATATTTAGACATGAGAAATAAAGACACCCAAGGAATAAATACCTACCACAACAAAGAATGAGACAACCAAGTAACAAACAACCACAGATTGAAAATTGTCAAATTAAGTTTAGAGACATGCAACTGAGGAGGTCAAGAAATAATAAACAGTCAATGAGTAGACAACGTTGCAACAATCACTTTGAACTATTGAACAATGAGCTTGAATGCTATAACTGTCATAACTTTGGCCACAAAGCTGCAAAATTCCATCTGAATAATTACAAAGCAGATCCAAGGATAAATCTCTTTGTGAGAAATTCCAGCACATGGAAAAAGAAAGATAGTGAAAAATGTGGTCTAGTACTTTCAACTCAAAAACAAAAGGACTCATGGAATATAGACAGTGGATGTTCCAAGAACATGACTGGAGGCAAGGATAAGATTTTGTCTATAAGTAGAAGAAAAACAAGAAATGTGACCTTTGAAGAAGATTGTAAGGTAAAAAATGTAAACTCAAGACAAGTGGTGGATAAAGGCATAAGGACATATAATGATGTTTATATTGAATCCTCCCATGCAAAAAAATAAGAAGTAGAAGAAGAATCATGTCATAAGATGGAAGTAGAATTTGTGAATCTTAGAAATAAGGTTGAGAAGTCAAACAACCAAATCATGTTCTTGAATAGTTCCATGATCATGGATGAGATCTTGGATAGTCAGAGATCACCAAATGAAAAATATGGTCTTGGATACAACAAGGAAGAAATCAATACTCCTAAGAAACTCGATGCAAGTCCTTCATTTGTAAAAAGGGAAAGTAGGTATGACTCAGGTTCTTCATGTTCAAAGAATGAAAGAAATACTACAATATCTAGAA
>SNQJ01S0008934.1:95351-111371 GCA_010110895.2 Picea sitchensis | reverse complement strand
AGAGATCAGAAAGCTTAGGAGGAAGAACAACAATGGTCGTTGGATCACCAATCCTGAATACTCGATGACTATTAGATCAGCGCCCAGTGACCAGAGGAAGTGCAAAGGAGAAGTACAGATCTGATCTGTTGGATTTGAGCACCAAGGATCAATAGTCGTTGGATCCAAAAATAAATGCACGAAGGTTAATCCTTTGGATGAGCATAGGAGAGAAGAATTTTTAAAGTCCCGAAGTCTTGAAGTAAGCAAGGACCATCCATTGTCAAGACTGACAGGTGGCACACGATCCTAAAATCTGAAGTAAATCACTTCGAGGAATTTTCAGTTTGAGACTTGAAAAACTTGAAGTCCGGAGAGTCAGAGTAAACGACAGTCATCAGATCAGTTTGAAGTGAAAGGAAAGGATAAGTCATCAAAGCCTCATCGCAGAAAGATTGAGCCGTCGATCTAAGTTCATGATCGACAAACGACATTCACTTTAAATCTAAAGACGCGAGGAGGTTACACTCTAGAGAGCTTGAGATTGTAAATTCCCGAAATGCGAATTTCCGTCAGCCGTTGGATCATTCCAAGTGGAAGGACAGGATATGCTAGAAGATCTACATCGCAGAAAGATCAATTCGTCAAACTAATATTCTGATCAACGAACAAGATTCACTTCGGATATAAAGATATGAGGAGGTTATGCTTCAGAAAGTTTGAGATTGGAAAAACCCAAAGCCCGGAAATTTGAAATGAATAAGGACCATCGGATTTGGAGGACATACAAGGACTGTTGGATTAATGTTGTTGGTCAATAGACCACGTCAAAAGACCACATCAACAGATCACGTCAAAAAGGACACATGGCACAATCATACAATGATAAGTGTCGAGTTGATTTGGCACTTCGGGTACGTGCAAATCACAAATCTGAGTGACACGTGGTAGCTACTAGGCTCATGACACATCATCAAGTGATGTAAGTAAGTGATCTCACTCCAAAATTTTTACTTTGGTATTTTTACTTCGAGATTTTTACCACCAACAGATGCCCTAAGTCCCAAAGTGGATACGAGTCATCCGATCTGAAGATCACTTCGGATGCATTCTCAACCGTTGATCTAGTATAGTGGAAGGACACTGTAAGTGGAAGTGTTAACCGACAATAATCGATTTCCACCGCCTATGAATTATTTAGCAGGTAACCACTCCAAAGGAGAATGAAGCAGTGATCAACCTAAATTCTTGAAGTGCCAAAGTCACTTATGATCGTTGATAGTGCAGGAGGGTACGTGTCAACGGATTGTGAACTCCGGGCAAAACTACTACGGGAAAACATGAAGGAGAAAGGTTTGAGATTGTCAAAGGCCAAAGACTCGGAGCAAAGGATAGTCATTGGATTAAAGGGACATGCATTGTTGGATCGTGGACTCCAGGTGAAATGCTCCAGGAGCAAGTGGAGTTTGAGAATCAAAACTTTGGAAGCCCGAAAGGAGAAATCGATCTCGTCCATTGCTTTTGAGGGCCACATGTCACCTGATCATTGAGACTAAGGATCATGGGTGGACAAAGGAAAGAAGGCAGAGCCGTCAATTGAAGAGGACATATGTCATCAAATATTCCATTCCGGAAGATATCCAGTCAGCAAAAACAGGGTTTGAGATTTGAAACTCCCAGAGCCTGGATCATGAAGTAAATCTTAGTCGTTGATGTAGGAAAGTGAGATCTGGTCCACAAAATTGAGAGGACATATCTGAACTGTCCATTCAGGAGCACCATCAATATTGTGAGATCGACGGTCATGCTCCATTGCGGGGCCATAACATGCTCAGTTCTTAATTTTTCATGAGCGGGCCGCAAATGAAACCATGGTTTTGGAGAAAGGACGCGTTGAGGCTTGTAGTGAATTATGGGGAAAAAAGAGGGTTTCTCTCAAACTGCCTATGGATTCACCCACAATCACGTGATCACATGAAGCTCATAGCCCAAGTTCATATCGTGAAATGGAGCCAGTGCTCACTAGACAGAAATCGGGAAGTTCCTTTTTGGATAAGCGTTTGGTCACCTCCAATGATCACATGAGGGAAGGGGATTAGAAGCCAAATAAGCCATAATTGACTGGTTGTAACTGCCAAAACGGAGTGATTGTATCATCCAGAGAACTCGAGGAGATGTAGGGTGATCACCAGAGGAGCTGAAGAGACTCAAGGTAACTGCCAGTGGAATGAAAACTGATCATAAAGACAATTGACAGATGGAAAAGTGTTGAAGTCTGTAACTAAAAAAAAGAGGATAAGCTCAACTGTGACAAAGAAGATGAAGTGTCTCACTACCAGATAAGGAAAAGAATCTCAGGATAAGCCACTAATGACGAACAGACTCAATATAACTACCAAAGAAGATGATGAGTTGCATGGATGATCTGGCAGAGGATTTGGCATGATAAATATATCCAGATCAAAGAAGAGATGGTTGTTGTTGCTGAGTGTGATTCATGTGGGTAGAAGCATGCTATGTGCAGGAGCTGAAATGCACAGAAGAGATGTAGTGCATAGAATGGAAATAAGACACAAAGCATAAAGCACATAAGAAGCAAGGAACATAAATGCATATCTGAGAGAGGAAGAGAAAGTCAAGGTGCACATACAAAGACAGAGCAGAAGATCAGAAAGCTCAAGATGATGCGAGCAGGAAGACACCGATGCAAGCAGAGAAAAGCAGTGTAGCAGAAAAATGATGAGACTGGTAAGCCATTAATAAATATTGTATCACTGTGATAAAATTATGAGAAGCAAAKATTTATATTTCAGGGTGGTAGGGAGGTGCTAGGGAGGACTGTTGTCCTTAGAGTTTCAAGTGGGTTCTTGAACAAAGGGAGTTGTAGCTTCCATCTAGTTGTAGCCAGAAAAACCAGGGTGGAAGGATGGTTCAAGGGAGAACTATTGTTCTCTGTTATACATGTTGGTTCCTGTGTAACTGGAAGTTGGTGATTCCATCCAGTTGGTGTTGTAACTCTCAGGGAGTTGGTTCTTCCTTCTAGTGGGTGCTAGAGAAACCAGGGAGTTGGTGCTTCCTTCTAGTGGGTGCTAGAGAAACCAGAGAGTTGGTGCTCTCAACAAGTTGTTTCTTGTAAAATAGAGGTTGTATCCTCAAAGGGATTTGGTGCTCCTAAGAATGATAATGTACAAAAAATAAAGATTACTTATCATATCAAGAAGAAGAGGTTTTTCCCTTTATGGGTTTCCTTAGGAAATATATGTCTTTGTATATTTCATGTCTGTGATTGATGTTGAATATTATATTGCTTACTTCCCTTCATTATTGTGATCATCATTGAGTGTTCTGTAAAGAGTTTAAAATGGGCATAATTGTTTAAGCACAGTAACAACTGATTCACCCCCCCCCCCTCTCAGTTGTCCAACAAGAGAAGTTGGTGGGACAAAATTTTTGAAACAATTCTCTTACTATGGGGTGAAATCATGCTCTCAAGGGGTGATATTAGGCTGGTTTTGACCCCTGCACATGTAAACAAGTAAGAAAGAAAACTCTAGAAACCTAATTGGGGATAATTTTGATTAAAATCCCTAGTATGGTCATCAATCTGTTGGGTTCCTTTTTTCACAAGGTTGATAAAAAGAAGGTCCCTTAACTATCTAGTTAGGCTATCTAGAAAGCATAGTAGAGAGTTAGTTTGTTAGTGACTCAATTAACATAAATAAACAAGAAATAAAAAAAAATGAAATAAATCTAAACTAAGTAAATAATAAATTGAAATGAATGCACAAATAAAACACAATTGATCTTCGAATTGATTCTCTTTGGAGAAATATGGGAACTTATGAGTCCCCTCTTCCTCCTTGGGAAGGCTCTTAAGTCCCAAAGTACAAAGTATTCTTTCTACTATCAATGGTTAACAAAGGAAAATGGTGAAGAAAAGAATGATGGACTACTCAAGAGGAGAGAATCCTAACACTTTCTATGGATTCCCAAATATTTCTAAGAGGAACATGGCTTCCCAAAGCTAAAAATGAGCAACATAACAATACTCAAATGATTCTTCTTTTTTGCATACAATGACCCTTTATTTATAAGAGGATGGAAAGTTTTTTATTAACTAGTTCCAAATGTGAATGGGAAGCCCTTAAGGGTACTTCCCATCCCTTTCAGTGATCCCAAGGTGAAATTTTGCGGTGATTTTGGRTATGGGGGAGATCCCCTTCATCCCAAAAGTGGTTGAGGCCCGAACAAACTCATCAATGCACCRTTTTTGCATCTGTGCGGGTATTTCGACTGTCAATCGCGCACTCTGTGCACTATGTGCATTGTACACCATTTTATCCCATGAGGATGTGTGTGCACTKCTTTGGATGAATGTGCACGGATTTCTAGAACCACTTTTGCATAGTTTTATGATTGTCTTGCCAAACTGAGTGTAATCTTTCCATGAATATTGGTAGTATGTTGTGTTTGTGTTAATTGTTTCTTCATCCATTGTCTATATGTGTAGTGAGCCATTTTCCAGTGATAACACTATGGTATAAATTTCTCATTATTGATTCACACCCCCCTCTCAGTAATCCAAAAATTGGTATGAGAGAAGTTTCCTTCAAGGAAACAATTTAACCACTGAAAGGAAGATCATGGAGATCAACAATTTGTATAGAAATGGAATACCACAGTTCGATGCTCACAATGGTATGAAGTATGATATGTGGAGAAAAAGAATGAAAACATTTTTAGAGGCACAAGGGTATGATGTTTGGCACTTAGTTGTTACAGGATACAATGCTACAAAGAAACCAAAAACTATATCCAAGAAGGAATTGAAAAGGAAAAACAAAATAACATTGGATTTTATCTTCGAAGGATTACATGATTTAGTAAAGGACAAAATGGGACAGTGTTCAACAACTAAATAACTTTGGGATAAACTACATAATATATATTTTTCTCCCAACACAGAGTCATAGAATGCTAAAGAAGATGCAGGTACAAAACAAGAAGATAGATGTTCATCATGTCAGATAGACTTAGAAGAAGAAGAGAGTGAAGTGGATATTGGGGAAAAATTTAACTGTGTTTTCACTCAATTAAGAAAAGCAAAGAAGGAAAAATAGATCCTCAAGGAAGAATTGATTAATCTAAAGAAAAGCCCTCAAATCTTGGAAGAAGTACATCAGATTATTATAGGTCTACAAGATTAGTTGAAAGAATCTAAAGAAATTGAAGAAATGTTCAAGAGTCGGAAGCAATGTTTGGAAGCCAAAATAGTAGCACATAAGGAAGAAACAGAAAAGAGAGAGAAGATATTGACATATCATCTCAAGGAAATAACTAAGGATTTAAATCATCTTGAAGAAGAATTGAGTAAACAATAAATACAACTTCAAGAAGATATAATCACCTTGAATATCCAACTTGAAGAAGCAAAGAAAGCTAAAGAAGTCATGGAATCTGAAATAATAAAGAAAGAAGAAGAGGTTGAGAAGCTTGAAGAATAATTTTTCACAATAAGAGTCAAAGTCATCAAGCTCAGTAAGAAGGTTGAAGAGAAAGAAACATCCACATCAACAGTAGAGAATGGAGAGAAGCATTCCAGGTTTCCAGAAAATAAGAATGAAGAAAAGAGCAATAGTTATGAAAAAGTACTCAAAGGAAGGAATCATGGTCGACCAGAATCTAATAAAATTGATAAAGATACATATTCAAGAATTCCCTCCACATTCAAGTCAGAAAGAAGCTTCAATCATGATCATCCAAGGAAAGAATTCAACAAGACTACACCATTCACTCCCAAGTATGTAAATTTCTTTTATGGTCATTATTTTTATTATACTAACTTTGGACATAAGGTTACAGATTGCAGGGCTTATGGAAGAAATTTTCAAGCACAAAATGCTTATGTAACCCCACGTAGCATTGAATATTACAAATTTCATAACTATGGACACATATCTCGTGATTGTAAAAGCATGATCGATACTTCCATGAAAGAGAACACTAATATCAAATATAAGAAAGTATGCAAAATAAATCAAGAAGAATAGTCGAACAAATACCAGATCCCAGAGATTGCAATATTGGCAATAATATGAGATGAAGACAAATCTACAAAGAAAAAGGAATATGTCATATACATAAACATTTGGAAAAGAAATGAAAGAAAATAAGAGAAGGTAAATAAATAACAGGCTCAAGAGATTGCACTTTCAGGAATTATAGAGTGAGATCAATCCATAGGAAGAAAAGGAAAATTCAAAGTTCATAGAGATGATGAATCTACAGATGAAGAGGAAGATGACTTTGCATCAGAGCGGGTATTTTTCCAAGCCATCAGGCTTGGAGACTCTCAGGTAATATCAATATTGAACAGGGGAGTCTAGGAAGCATCTCTATAATTCAGAGATTTATCCTTCGAGCAATGTGAAGTGTTTCAGATTGATGTTATAGAGTTAGAGAAGACCAATGGAAACATTTGATATTTGATGATCAGATCTAGTAGTGAAGACTTCATGATAGTACAATGACAAATGAGTCAACATTGTGAAAAGTTGAGTAGTAGAGTCTTAGATAGTATGGAAATAGATGGATTAACATGTTTGGACAAAAATATGACAGTGGATGGGAGCATTGATTCATAGATTGGTTCATAGAATGGTTGATAGATTGATTCATAGATTGGTTAAGAGAATTTTGGATGATTATTTGAATTCTTAAAATTTTAATGTTTAATCTTGAATGCATTTTATATATGTTATTTGATTACATGAGGAAGCACCAATGGACAATAAATCCAAAAGGAGGCAGATACAGGAAGACATATATTGATCTACACAATAACGTGCAGAGAAGTCATCAGAGAGAGAGATTTAGAAATGAATAATAGTAGCATTGAGACAGTTTGACACGCCCAGTACAGGGGGAGATATTATTTTAACCAGGATTGGTTAGATAAGGTACAATGTCATATAGACATGGGGATTTAATCCTTTTTCAAAGGTATATATAGAGAGAGATAGAGTAATAAGAAGCATGAAGATAAGAGGAGTATCACTAAGGAGAGTTCACTAAGGGGGAGAAACCCCAAAGGGACATACCCTTTTCCATTGATGTCAAAGGGGCAGAGAAATAAACATTGATGAGGAGCGGGCAGAGAAATAAACATTGATGAGGAGCGATGATCACAGGGAGCATGAGCATTAGTAATGTCATGACTAAGTGTTTCCATCAATGCCAAAGGGGGAGATGTTTGGAAAATTGGTTTAGATTGATGGAAAATTAGTTTGGATAGTTGGTTGTCATTGATGTCAACCCTTGGAGTATGATATTGTAGATTGATTCCAACCCTTGAGTATGTCCGGTAACCACAGAGGTGTGTTTAAGGAACCCGAGTTTGTTTGAGGAATTAATACATGAAGATCAATGATTTTGCGGGTGAGACTATTTTGGATGGCTAGTACATGTCATGTTGTTTTCGATGATAGGTGGTACGTCACATAAATTCTCAAGAGATATGGCCTTTTGAAGTTGGAGAAACCTTTAAAGTAATCTAGAATCCCCTAGAAGGTCAAGAAGAAGTCAAAAGCTTCTAGAAATTCATAAAAAAGATTCCCTAGTCAAAGTGGTTGAAAAATAAATTAATTAAATAATAAATTGGTTACAACAAGAAGATAGTTGAGGGTAAAGAAGTTATGATTTGACTAATTAAAGAAAGTGGGTTAGCCCTAGAAGATGGAGAAATGGGTAAAATAGTTACAAGGAAACTTATAGAGGAAGGCACTTGGAAGGTACAAGTAGGAGAGCAAGGGAATCCTATTAGCACCTATTGAACTTAGTTGAATATCTATTTTGTGAAAGGTTATTTGCAGGTATAATTGACAAATCTGAGGTTGCGTGAAGCTAAGGGAAGAAAGTTTGAAGGAAAATTTTAGGAGTTGTAGAGGGAAAGGGTTTTTGAAAAACCCTAATTACTGAGGTCCTCGCGTGTCAGCCTATAGGTGTCTAGTGATGAACTTTCTTGCCAGGTAGTGTGCAACAAGTGAGGCATTGGTGAAGTTTGGAAAAAGGGCTAGAACAAACTGCAGGAGATGAGTAAGCCATGGTTATCTGAGATCTAATGTTACAGGTCAGTCATAGAGCTACATGTATGATTGTATGTGTGTTTTGAATGGTGTTTGATGATGGTATATTTTTTAGTTTTGGAGCATATGATTGAGTAATAATCTGAATGCATGGTACAAACCTTAATGTACTATGGATTGAGGCATTTTGTTAAGGTATATTGTTGGTCATGTTAAGTACTTTATCAGTGAAGTTATGGAACTTTGTTTATGAGGTATATCATGATGATTTGATACTATCTAGATATATATTCTTGATCTATAGATGCACATCCTTGGTGTAGGATTAGAGACACTATTGGTTTTATAGTACTTGTTGTAGTGAATTCTTTTGAGGCAGATCTGTTGAAGTATATTGTTAGTTCAAGTATGAGTTTTATTGGTATATATTATGGTACATTGTGAGAGGATTATGTCAGTGAGCTTGGTATATGATTGGTATACACTTAAGGCTACATAAGAGTGAAGGTTTGGTACATGATTTTATGTGAGGGTTTATGGTATTTGGATCATGGATAGTATGATGTATTGATAGAGGAGTTTTGTTGGTTATATTGGTATATGTATTTGGTATATGGTTGAGTTACATGTTGGAGCATATGGTTGATGAGTTGGCACATGCATGAGGTGTATGGTATGGTGATGTTGGTGTATCCTTATTAGGCATAGTTTGAGTTTTTGTTGATACATGATTGGTACATGCTTGGTACATTGTTAGAGGCACATGTTGGTAATCTTGTTGGAGACATTTGTGAAGTATTTTTGACACATGGTCTATAGATGATGTGGCATATATGACTTGGTCTACTTTTAGAAGCATATCTTGATTGTGGTACATCTTCTTGATGTTTTTGAGTAGTCTTGGTTGCTGCACATCTTGGTGATATTGTGCATATGGTTGAGAGTTGTCTTGGTTATTGATCTTAGTGAATATATTTGATTTGGTTGATAAAATTGATCAAATGGGTTGATGTGACAGGTTGTGTTGTGAAAAGTTGATTCACTTGTGTTAGTACAGATTGTTGGTTCAAGTTGTTACAGGTTGATTGGTACAAGTTGTTACAGGTTTTTGGCACAGGTTGACAGTGGCAGTGGTTGATTCAGTGACAGTGACAAGTTGTCTACATTTGGAATTTATATTTCAGGGAGGCAGGATGGGGCAAGGAAAGAGGGTTGTAATCCTTTTTCAAAGGGAGAGAGAGAGAGTAATCAGAGGCATGAAGACAAGGGGAGCATCCCCATGGAGAGTTCAGTAATGGGGATCATCCCCAAAGGGAGATACCCTTTTCCATTGATGTTAAATGGGGAGAGATAGAAACATTGATGAGGAGCGATGATCACAGGGAGCATGAGCATGAGTATGGTATGGTGATGTTGGTGTATTCTGATTAGGCATAGTTTGAGTTTTTTTTGATACATGATTGGTACATTCTTGGTACATTGTTAAAGGCACTTGTTGGTAATATTGTTGGAGACATTTTTGAAGTATTTTTTGCACATGGTTTATGGATGATGTGACATTTATGAATTAATATACTTTTAGAAGCACATCTTGATTGTGGTACATCTTGTTGATGTTTGTGAGTAGTCTTGGTTGATGCACATCTTGATGATATTGTGCATATGGTTGAGAGTTTTCTTGGTGATTGATCTTGGTGCACAGATATGATTTGGTTGATGAGATTGATGAGACAGGTTGATGTGATAGGTTGATGTGACAGGTTGTTGTGACAAGTTGTGTTGTGCATAGTTGATGCACTTGTGTTGGTAGAGATTGTTGGTATAGGTTGTTATAGGTTGTTACAAGTTGTTTGGTGCAGGTTGATTGGAACATGTTGTTACAAGTTATTGTTGGTACAAGTTGGCAGTGACAGGTTGACAATGGAAGTGATTGATTCAGTGTCAGTAACAAGTTGTCTACATTTGGATTATATTTCAGGGCAACATGATATGGAAAGGAAAGGGGGTTTTAGTCGCCTTCCAGTTGGTGTCAAAGAATCAGGGAGTTGGAGCTTCCTTCAGGTTGTATCCTGAGAACTAGGTGGTTGTATCCACCTTTTGGATGTAGCCAGAGAACCTAGGGGGTTGTATCCTTCTTCTAGTTGGAGCCACAAAATTAGGGAGTTGGAGCTTCCTTCAGGTTGGAGCCTGAGAAAATAGGGGGTTGGAGCCTCCTTCCAGTTGGATCTAGAGAATTGGAAGTTGGTGCTTCCTTGAATGTAATTCTTTGACATCTAAGAAAATCATTTTGTGGTTTTCTCCTGCATGGGGTTTCCACGTAAATATTGGTGTACTGTGTATTATGTGGATTTGTTTATTATTTTTTATTATGCATTGATGGATGTTAATTTTTATGATACAATAATATATTGATGATGAACTTATGAACATGGTCGAATAATTTAAAGGAATATAAATTGTGGTTAAAAGTGGTATAAATTGCTCATTACTAATCCCCCCCCCACCTCTCAGTAATCCAACACAATGTTCAAATTACCTTTGTCTCTTTCATTCTTATTAGCCATGTTTTCAGTAAAATTCCTCAACTCATGAGCTATTTTTGCTAATCCTTCTTTTGCAAAGAAAAAAGAGAAGGATTTCATAAAACAAATATTTCAATGTCTACCATTTTGATGTCTCACCGTTTTCCTCATATACCTTGTACCATTTATATGCCATATATTCTAATGTATTTTAGAACATATGTGGCCATACCATCTCATCATGGTATCCAATTATTTTCCATTATTTCAACACAATCAACAATATTACTTTTTGTTCAGAACCCAAGTCTGAGATTTTTTATTTGACTACCTACTGTCATATTTCTCCCTCTAAATATTTACACAAAGTATTTTGAAGTTGTGGTACAAGTCTCCAATTGATGAGCATGGGTGATCCACCAACCAAAAAACTAACCTGTGAAGGATTTTTCTAATCTCTATAATTGACCAAGACTCCTACATGATTAGACACTTCATCCACATGTATTGTAGGTGATTCTCTCTCCTTAAATCTCAATGTGGGAAGCTAATTAGTTTTAACTTTGTGGGGATTAGACTAGGGTGTTCTCTAATATTCTTGTAAAAAGAAAGTGGTATTTCCCTTATTGAGAAGAAATATTTGATACTATCCTTAGGGATATCCTCAATAATCCAACACTCCCTCTCTCTAAAGTCATAGTTTTCCATCCACTATTCATAGAGATCAATGTTCAAATTCTAACTCATAGACATGAAGGATCCTCAATGCAACTCTCATATGAGATTAGGTTAAATATTCTCCTCATTTCCATGTAGGAGCCAATAAATATTCTTAATGTCAGTTTGTTCTTCCCATGGTTCTGACCGCGTTTTACCTTACTTGGGGTATAGAGGTATGATAATTATTCTTCCATTTCCTTTGAGCTTTATCCTATCCTTATCCAAAGAGATTGTTTCTTTCATTTACCTTTCCCAAGGTCTTCCAATGAGGCCTTCATACACGATACTTTATTCAACTAGGTTGATGATCTCAAAGTTGGCAATGGTTGATATTCCCATAATAAATTTTTTGAATCATTTAAACAACCCAATAGGTTATACAAACCTTTGGTCATCTAAATTAAAAACTTGTTTGGGCTTGACAAGGTTGGGTTTCCCCATATTAATCCAAAATTCCTTTTGGTATATTCACCTAAGACCCTTCAAACAAAAATGAGGGGACAAAGAATCCCTTTATATCCAATTCAACATAAGGATCATATTCATTTTTCATCTTATCTCCATATTTTATCTAACAAATGTTCTTTATTACTTTGCTTGCATCTTTGCACTTGCAATTCTTCAATGTGCTTAATAGTTCTATAAACCTTGCTATAAAATTTTCTTCACCTAGGAATGATTCCTTGTTATTGAAACAGATCCTACATTGGCCAAATCATTAGGTCAATAAAATCCCATCTTAAAGAACATATATCCGACACATTACACAACTACATCTCCAAGTCTGTGATTGTAGAACATTCCTACACTTCTAAACACCTTATTTAAAAAAAAAAAAAAAAAAAAAAAACCTTGCTTCAGAACCTTACTAATCCTCCTGTGTCATTTGAGAAGCTCTCAAATTGAAAAACACCCCAATAATTTTAATCGGGATTATGTCTATAAAATTATCCAATCATGGAAACCCATTATCCATCATTTGATCCAATAATCCTCTTCTCTCGATCTTATATTTCACTCTTCCCTTTAATTAGTTTCTCTTGTTTGTTCTTCAATATCTTCCTTTCCTATATATTTATAGGTTCCAATCTCCTCGGTCTAGAGTGTTTCCCCCTCTCAAACCTCCTTTTGAAAATATTTTCCTATCCATCCCATTTAATTATTTTCAGGCTTGGTAATATCATTTCAACCTTTATCCTTTTTTTAAAAAATTTTAATATTCAAATATTTAAAAAAAATTAAAATGTTTTTATGTTTTTCACATACTCAATGACTTTTAAATTATTTTGTTTTTCACCTTTACCAGTTCATCCTTTAAAATGTATTCCTCCTTCATCGATGTTGAAATAATTTTATTAATATGTTCATATCCTCATTGTCTATTTATTTTCATCTCTCTCCAACAGCTATAATATTCATCATGTTTAACCTTAACCCCAACATACTCTTTTCAATCATTCTTACAGTTGATATGTCTATAATGATGGGTGGAGTGTCCACTTGAAATTTTGGACATTTCAAAAACTCACATAGTCAATCCAGAAAATGCACGCACTAGTAACACTCCTTTCTTTATTTCTTCTAACTTGATTTGATTCAAAACTTCTTCTTCCTTAGCTATCTTTCTAAGCATGTTGATATATTAATTTATGTATTCCTTATATTTTAATGGGTTGGTGTATGAATATTTCTCTTTCCTTCCTTGATTTTCTTGAGGGGTTATCTGTAAAAGGCCATCGTCCCTCATTCTAGCTCCAAATATTATGACCACATTCAAAAATTTTGGGTTTAATGCTTCATTTTTGGTACAATCTACACAATATTTTCATTTCTTCTATTCCTTATTTTCTCCAATATAATTGGGAAGTCCTCAATGGAGTGGTTTCATACTCCATAGTTGTTGAAAAGTTTCATGTCATTCCCACCCTTTAAGGGACAATGAGAACTAATGTGGTATTCTTTGAGACAAATAAAGTAGTAACTTCTGTAAAATCCACCTCTTCCTTTTTCTTGACCACTTATTCCTCCTCTTCTAGCATAGCCACCTCTTGTCCCTACAAAATAATCCCCCTTCCTCCTTGGGGTGCTTGATTATCATATATTGATTGTGTATGGTGCACTGTTTGATAGTTAGGATTATTCTTTCCATTGTGTTAACATTTTGTTGTGGTGTGAGTGTTAATTTCACAAATAACACATCATATCTTCTTGTTATTTCTCATATCATGGGGGAAATATCTTGTGTTTTTATTAGTCATTGACTCAAATATTTCACAAGAGAAGTCAAATTCAATCTTTCTAACAACTTAAGAAATATCAAGTGATGCATGATAGTGGTATTCCTACTTTGCACGCCCCTCACTCATACATGTAGTGCACCATAGTTATACTCTCCTTGATTACAATGTGATGTATTGTATGGAATTTTCAATTCTTTCTAATTTTTTCTCCAATATTCCATCTATCAACAATGTGATCGAGTCCTTGTCATTTTAATTTTTCTACAATTTATTTAGCACTTCTTCATACAATTTTATCTCTTTCATCCTCAGGGATGCTCTAGTATTCTATACTAGACTATACATAAACCATTGTACCAAATTCTCTCCATCTATAACATAAGGAATCTGGTTGACTAGATCCTTAAATAATTTATCATAGTCCCTTACTCACACATTTTTCATTTGTTTTATTTCCTTGAGTTTTTGAGCTACAATATGCTTGACATCTTGAGTTCTAAATAATGAAAAGAAGATATCTTGTATCTAGTCCTTATCATTGTTGTGGTTTTTTGTAATTTTCATGAGACACAACAATTCGCTCCATGTAGCTCCAACAAATTGTGCCATTGTTGGAGCATGAAGTTTTGGGAGAATAGCGCAACAAACAAGGTAGAGTAGACCAAGAAGAAGAGCTTGCCATATTTTGAGGAAAAGCAAGGCGTGCGGAAGGATTTGCAAAAATCCGGCACAGATCTGGACAAACCTAGCCATGTTAGGAATAGGGTTTTGGAATGTATTATAAGGGTTTTAAACTCAATTTTGTAGTATAAATAGGAGAGGTATAAGGTATATTGAGGCATCTATGTATTTATGAGAGATCCTTTTGTGTGTATGGCTCCATGCATGAAGAAAATACTTGGAGAACATTTTGGGGTTGAAGTATGTTTTGAGAGATGTGGAGCTTAGATGGTGTTAATCTGGATATGTAACTGAGGTTCAGGTTGCAAGCTGTGGAGCTTGGTGAGACCCTAGTCCACCTCACTACTCTTTATTATCTTGTGATGTAATGTGCACATCGCCTTTTTAATGAATAAGAAAGAATAAAAATACCTTTGTGGACATAGCCCTGGGGGGGGGACTAAACCACATTAAATATATGTGTGAAATGTGTCTAAATGTCTTTACTATTTCTTCAGTTATGATTGAATGGTTAGATAGATGAATGAATGGCTTTAGTTATAGTGCGCACTAGAATAGATATGAAGAATGAATGTTATGGATGGATGAATAAATGGATTTGATGAATACTGTAATAGAATGCATGTTTAAGTGGAAATAGAAGTAAGAAGAACAATTCCAATCCCTTCCATGATTGTAGACACCTGTGTCATGCAGTTACCCATAAACCATCTCGGGTGAGACTGCGTTGTGCACTCTATGCATGGTGTAGCCTTCTAGTTTACCAGAACTAAGGTAGAACCTGGGTCAGCCCATACATCCAACAAATGGTTCTGTTTTTGGCTATAACTCAGAAGGATATCCAGGAGGGGGTTTGGTGAAGAAGATGAAGTGATAGAAAAGGATGTTTAGTCCATGGAATACTATGAAGCAAGAGATTGAAATATGGTTAGAGACAAAGTAGTTGGAGTTCACGCAAAAAGATAATAAGGGTTCTAGGTATACACTACGCTAGTACCTGCAGAGGTATGTGTTTACTGATTTGCATGAAGCGTATTTCTGTTATTTTCTAGAGTTATTACAGGAGTGGATATTAAGATTGAAAGATACCCATACAAATAATTGGATTAATCCAGTAGTGTGGACTATTAAAAATATCATGTGGTTGAAAGGGTTAATAATAAATTCACATGCGTAGTGGATTTTTGGTTAGATAGCATTACTGCGAGGTTTATCACTAAGTTTGTAGTAGATACAGTGAATTCATATACTGTTGTAGATTAGGATTTCTTGAAGGGACCGAGAGGGAGGTACATTAGGTATCTTTACACGTCGATCAAGATCTTACTACATTATAAAGGCGTGATGACCATGGAATCATACAACTATATCACTCTGCCCACATGGGGGAGTTGGGGAAACACTAAGGAAGATATGAGAAATGGAGAAGGATCTAGAGAGTAACTAGAAGAAGGAAGCAATGGACCCCATAATGATGGATGATGAAAATACCAAGGAAATCATAAGGAGTGCATATGTGACGTGCAGTGGATGACCCTACTAGTATAAGATGAATAATAAGAAGAGGCCAATAGTTAAGTGAGAGTGCTTAGACAGTGATGAGGAAGAGGTAGAGGATCTTCGCTCCACGAGGAAGATTGAGGATATATTGTGTTCCAGATATGAGAGGAAAACCAAATGTCTTGTGTCTGGTGTAGAAGAAGGCTCTCTATTCTAGATCTGAATTAGTGTGGAACCCACAACCCCATGTGTGACTACGAAAACTGCAAAAGAAAAATAGGTTAACCAACAAGT
>SNQJ01S0008934.1:66773-86626 GCA_010110895.2 Picea sitchensis | reverse complement strand
AAAAATATCTGAATTTTGATCTTCAGACGAACATAATTGTGGCTTGATGATGTCTTTGATGATAAGCGATTTGATGAAGTGGTACTTGGTGTCGACATGTTTAGTATTTGAATGAAATACTATATTCTTGGCAATATTTATTGTTGACTGACTATCGATCAATAAAGTAGTTGGTTTTTCTAAGATTCACCAAGATCCTATAAAATTATGCATAGCCATACAATCTCACATGATGCTTCCCAAGATGATATGTACTCTGCCTCTGCTAAAGAATTGGCAATTGTTGTTTTCTTTTTACAATTCCAAGATACTATTGTTGAACCCATATTCATTAAATAACCTAAAGTGGATTTTCTATCATCAATGTCACCTGCAAAATCAACATCTGTATATCCAACAAGTGTAAAATTTTTGTTCCTTTTATAGAGAAGACCAAAATCTTTTGTACCTTGAATGTATCTTAGAACCCTTTTTGTTGAATTCCAGTGACTTTCCCTTGGTTCCTGCATAAACCTTGAAAGTATACCGACTGAATATGACAAATAGGATCAACTATTTGTCAAATAAATGAGACTTCCAACCAATTGTCTATACTTTGTACTGTTTACCAATTCCCCCCCTTCAAATTTTGAAAGTTTCAATTTTTTCAACATGGGGGTAAGAGAAGGTTTACAATATTCCATGCCAATTTTTTTAAAAATTCAGTGGCATACTTAGTTTGACTAAGGAATATTTGGTTAGGATGTTGAGATACTTCAACTCCAAGATAATAATGAAGTGTCCCTAAATCAGTCATTTTCAACCCTGCTTTAAGTTCTTTCTTAACCTGTTTGATGTGAGATCCATTATTTCTTGTTATGATTAAGTCATCAACATATAGTACAAGTATCACCATGTGCTTATCTTGCATTCGAAAATAAAATGTATCACCTGATTCACTCTGTTGAGAACCCACCTTTCGTAGGTACTCATCCATTTTTGCATACCAAGCTCGAGGAGCTTGTTTCAAACCATATAAAGCCTTCACAAGTTTGCAAAATTTATGTTATTTTCCTTTAGATTCAAAGCCTTGTGGTTGAGTCATGACGATATATTCCTTTAGATCTCCATTTAGGAAGGCACTTTTGACATCCATTTGATGTAATTTCCAACCATTATAAGAAGCCAAATTGATAACCATTCTGATAGTATTCCATTTAGCTGTGCGTGAAAAAGTTTCTTCATAATCAATTTCTTCCTATTGAGAAAAACCTTTAGCAACAAGTCTTTCTTTGTACTTGTCAATTTTACCATTGGGATTGTACTTTACTCGATAAACCCATTTACAATCGATGGGCTTAACATCATGTGGAGAATCATCTAAGTTCCAAGGCCCATTTGCAAGTACTGAATCATATTCATTAATCATTGCTTCCTACCATTCTTTATGTTCAACTGCTTCAGCAAAATAAGTAGGTTCAATGGAAGCATGAGCAAAATTATCTTCTACTCTTGAAGATCCCCTAGTTCCTATTTTGTTCATTTCATCTGAATGAACATCTTTGAGAAGTTGTTCAACCCACTTCAGCTTCTTATGCTGAGGGGATTGTGGATCTGAATCACCATTATTGTTGAAAAGAGGATTTTCAAAAAATGAGGCTCTTCTTTCATCTGAAATATCTGAGGTTGGAGAAGATACTTTTGAAGATTTAGTATCAGAAGACTATTTTTTCATTTCATTATCAGATAAATTGGAAGAACTTTTTGATAAAGAGATGTCTTCTGGAGTAACAAAGTGTTTTTCAAACCAAAATGCTTTCTTTGACTTGTTGAATTTACCTTTACCCTTAGTGTTTTTCTTCTCTAAATGACTAAGGAGATGATTAATCTCATCTAAAATGTTACTTTCAGTTTCATCAAAAATGACATCTCTACTGACAATGAATTTTCCATCTGAAAGTAATCTATACCCTTTCTTTTCATGAGAGTATCCAATGAAGATACACTTCATACTTCGGTTTTCTAATTTAGTTCTCTTTTCCTTAGGAAATAAAGCATAACATGTTGAGCCAAAAAACCTTAGATGATTTACCTTGGTTTAAAACCATACCAAGTTTCGTAAGGTGTTTGTCCATCTAAAGTTGATGTAGGTGATCGATTTCTGAGCTAAACTGCAATATGGACTACTTCATCCCAATATTTTGTGCTCGACCCTTTAAACTACATCATAGATATTGCCTTGCCCATGAGAGTTCTATTCAGCCTTTTAGTAACTCCATTCTGTTTTGGAGTATAGGAATTTGTTAGTTTCCTCTTAAGTCCATTGTTTCGACAATAATCATTGAATTTAGTTGAAGTGAATTCACCTCCATTATCAGTTCTCAAAGAATCGATATTTTCTCTAGTTTCATTTTCAATCATGTGTTGAAAATTTACAAACTTTTCAAAAGATTTAGACTTTTCCTTTAAAAAGTACACCCATGTCATTCTAGTGTGGTATCAATAAAAAATATAAAGTATTGACATCCACCGAAATAAGATTCCATTGGACCACATATATCACTGTGAATCAAATCCAAATACTTTGTTGCTCGCCATGAGTTGGTTGGAAAAGATTCTCTCTTTTGCTTGCCTAAAATACAAGCTTCACACTTGAAATTTTCTTTCTTGAAAGTTGGCAAACCCTTTACCAAATCTTGGGACTTAAGTTTCAAAATACTATCAAAGTTTAATTGACCAAATCGAAAATGCCATAATCTAAATGAAGACATTTTAGAATTCATTATTGATGCAACTTCTTGCTTTCTTTGGTTGACTTTCCCATTCATTCTTAGCAACTTCCCATCTTCATATCCAATCATTATTGTTTTCAAGTTATCCTTCTATGACTTAATATTCACCAAACCATCTTGCATGACAATTTTATGTCCAACTTGTCTGATTGTGACTAAGGATAACAATTTTTTCTTAAAAGATGGTACATACCAAACATTTGAAATCCATTTTTCACCAATTCGAGGGAGAAAAACTTGCACTGAACCTTTTCCTTGAGATATATGAGTTGTATCATCAGCTAAATAAATGGGATTTAGTTGAACATATTGATAATTCCAAAAATAGTCTCTAGGATAAGTCATATGTTGAGTAGCCCCTATGTCCAATATCCAATCATTTTCAAATGAATCTACATGATGAACTGCTGAAAAAACATATTCATATTCATCATCCTGATAATATTGATCTTCTACATATTGATCTGATTGTTGAGAATTTGAATTTGATGTTTCATTAAAATTTGGCAATTGATCATTGCTTGTAAGACAATTTGATGCATAATGACCCATATTTAAACATCTTTTACATCTTACTTGACTGAAATGTCTGCCTCTTCCTGATTGTGCATTATTATTGGGAGGATTAATTTTAAATTTTTTTGATTGAAATTTCTATGACCTCTACCTTGACCACAACCTCTTCCACAACCTCGATTAGAAGACTGATTCTGAAAATTTCCAAAATTTGATTTTCCTCTTCCTTTAGAACTTTCAGCTTTAGTGAAAAGAAGATCATCTCCTGATTGTTTCTGTTTTCCAAAAGATTTACTATGTTGAGCTAGTAATTCACTAAGTGAATCAAAAGTCATAGTTGATAACTTATCAGTTATTTGCAAAGTCTCAAGAAAATGCTTATAAGATGGAGGAAAGACATTTATTACAATGGAGACTAGAAAACTATCTTCAACTTTAGAAAAATTGCCTTTGATGATTTATTGATGAATGTTCTTAATCCTTGAAATGTATTCTAATACATCACCATTGTCTTATAATATTTGTTTAAGAAATTTCATTTGTAGATCAACTCTATGAGATGCAACAGAAATATCAAAAATATTCATTAACAGATTCGAAGAAGACCATGCATCTTTGGAATTCTCAATATGAACAAACATGTGTTCAGTTACAGAAGAAAATAGAAAAGAAACTACTTTTTCATCTTTCAAATTCCATTTTCTTAAAGAAGTAGCATCGGTTGGCTTAGTTGGAGTAGTATCACCATCACATATATCATGCCATAATTCATTATATATCAAAGTGTTCTGCATGTGCCGACTCCAAGATTTGTAATTCTTAGGTCCATCTAACTTATCTAATTCTATGAATAGATTGATTAATTTAGACATGATGTTTGTTGCAAGATTTGCACAAAAATCCAAAAAATAAAATACACAAGGTGCCTGAAAGAGAGAGTACACAACCCACGCAAAAATATTACTTTTAAGGGCTTGGACTTGACCCTTTAAAAGTCTCGTTGGAAAATGGATTTTGAGAGAGTATTTTACTGGACTCTTATCAACTTCTAAGTGTTCAAGATTACAATAAAATATTTCAAAGTTTGACCCTTTTTACACGATAGATAACCTTATACAAGTAATAAAATGTGTCCCCCCTTGAAATAAATTCATCAATGACTTAAAATATTACAACTCAAATGTCTAAAAATAAAAAAAATAAAAACTCTTTAATCCATACTTCAATCCAATCCTCAATCTGGTCCTCAATTCGGACCTCAATCTAGTCCTCAATCTGATCCTCAATCCAAACCTCAATCCGGTCCTCAATCTAGTCTGCAATCCGAACCTCAATCTGGTCCTCAATATGAATAAAAAAAATTCTGCAACAATTTAGATAATTTAATATCAATTAAATAACTGTCTACCAAAATCGTGTTGAAGGGTCTTCAAAAAATGAGGACACGCAACAATATTTAAATGACCTTGAGTATGACATGGATATCATGTGCACATTGTGGATCAGATCATTGTTGAGCACATCGTGGATCAGATCGTTGAAAAATCATAGCAGGCGTCGACCCTCCTTTTGTAAACTCAGTAAATCGTGCAGAAGAGGTATGCGTAGAGATCTGATTCCTAGACTCACCTCTGTCAAATATGGTTCAGGGCTCAATACATGTATGTAATACACATATCCATCAAACAAAAATTTGATATGTTTATTTTCTCTGTACGAGTTTGCAGATCATAGAGAAACATGAATGACAAACCCTGAGTTTCATGAGAGTGTGGAGAGGGAAAATATGTCACAATGGTGGTGATCACTGGTGAGTGTGTCTCATATTCTAAGATTCACAAAGGCAATGCAACAACAACTGTAAAATTGTGTTTGCCTCAGATCTGGAAATCATGAACTTTGTGTTCTGGTTATGGGCACAAAGAAATTTGCCTCAGATCTGAAAAAGAGGATATTTCCTCATATCTGTGTTTGAGTTCTAGTAATGCAATAGTAACAACAAATGGGTTAGCGCAGGTGTGCGAGATCTCCATAGGAATTTATTTTCCAGGGGATCCAGATATGAGTTAGACAAATTGGAATCTACCTTTTCACCGATCTGATGCTATAGATTCAATCTGATGACTTTCTATTAAATTAGATGTGATTCATGATCTGTTCCTTGATACATTCCTTGAAATGAACCATGATACGGTCCTTGATATAGACCTTGATACAGTTCTTGATACAGTCCTCGATATAGACTAGATCTGAAAAACTTATAAAAATAAAGAATCTACAGCTCTGAATTTAAATTACCAGATTTATAAAGTGATTTGAAGAAATTGTTTACAAATAATCCATTTTAATAAAATAACAAAGGATCTATGAGAAAAAAAATACAAAAGTACACTTTTATCTGCCGAGATCTCTTAGATTTTCAGGAAATAAAGCTACAATTAATCAAATATGCAAACTTGAAATTTTCATATCTACAAGTTTACCACTCAAAAAGATGAATCAATTTAATGAACAAATTGATTGCTGTAATCACAATAACAATTTTCCTTATTTTAAAAACAACAACAAATTACCTAAGTATCGTTGCCCTTGAGTTTGAAGAGATATATGTTGGTGTCAAGAAGTATTCCTTGCTTCCTCGATCCATCAACAATTCTCTTCCATCACAATTTTCACCATGGCTCTTATACCATGTTGACAAAGTGTCCTCAGACACGTAATTTTATTAATAAAGAAAAAGTGATTACAATCTGAAGTGAGAATTCATAATCTACTCCTTAACCTCACTTGAAGAAAGAGCTAGTTTATATAGCTCAACTCTAAACTAAAATCTAGGAGAACAACTAATCACATAATCACATGAGTATGATAGGTTTCCTTTACAGAGAAGCTAGGTGTCCTTATCCTAACAAACTAGAATAAACTAATTTATAAAAACATTTATACTAGAAAATACTTAGACTATAGAACTTTAGTATTATAAGGCTAACACTGACTTGTCAATCTCCATGCATTCAACATTATTTTATAGTTTTAAGGCTCCCATGCTAGCCTCTACACCATGAAAAAAATATTATAGTAAAGGAACCTTCATAGATGATTCCTCTTATGCATTTTCTCAACCTTCTAGCCTTGACCAAAACAATGTTATAATCTTATCAACTCGATGCTCTACTACGTATATAACATCATAAAGTATCATAGTTACTTCCTTTGTCACACCTAGTTGTTCCTCTTGAATAAAATCAAGTACGGTTAGCAACCTATCGACCTAATATTATGCTACCTATTCTCTTCTTATTGATTGATGAATGTATATAGCCTCACTTAAATTAGATCTCCTCTATTGTACCTTGTATTTATCAGTTCTCTGTAAGTTGACTAATGGCTTGCATTCTTTCATTATTCTTTCTTTTATTTTCTTTGTTTTTTTCTATAGATACATCTCATGAGTAGCTATCCCACCATCACTAGCCTGAACTCTATTTTAGGTCAACAAGCATGGACACACCATTCTTTTTCAAGTTTTGTTTCCTCACTTCCAGAGGAATAGTTTTGACTCTTCCTAATTCTTCTTCTAGTTGGTATTCAATAGTGCTATAAGAGGTGGTATTTATTCTATGATATGACTAAATCCATTTTTAATAAGGAACCTTTGCAATAATTTAGGGAACAAGTAGAATAACTTATCCTATATGCATGTGAATAATATCCTCTTCACATCATCTAGTTATGTAAATTCCTTAATTGTTTGGCCTTCACATTCATCTATAATTTTCTCGCATTGTTTGTACAAGTTTGATCTACCTTTGTTAATTAGTTTCAACAACAATTTCTTGTATTATACGGTCATGTGATGCATATTTTAACAATTTATTTATCTCCAAGTCTTAACTCTAATAAATTCTCATGGGTTTTTGTAAAACATTGTTCCCTGACTTACATAAGGATAAGCTAGTTTCCTCTTGCATAGTTCTTCAAATAATTTTCCAACTTACTTTCCCACCAATTTCTTATCTCCTTCTCACTAAATATCTATGGATGTGTGCATCCACCATACAATTGTGTGTCCCATATCAGTACCACCAATAACATAACCATTGTTGTAATATGAGGAATTATATTGTGTAATATAGTTACCAATAGTGCAACAATAAGCCATCTTATAGAATGTGTATCTTATAAAATCATGCACATACATGAAAGAGAAATAAAAAGAGAAGAAACTATATATCCAACAATAATTATTCTTTATTGATCCTTAATAATACTCTCTTCTAATTACAATGATATATTCTTACGTATTTACATTGTTAATACTATATATCCAACAATAATTATTCTTTATTGATCCTTAATAATACTCTCTTCTAATTACAATGATATATTCTTACGTATTTACATTGTTAATACAAAGGGGATGTGGTTATAATTAATGTAACTATCTCTTCCAGTCAACCAAACTAGTGAGTTGACTGACTCAACTAGCTAGTTAACTAATATAATTACAACTCTAGTCGATGAATTATATTTCTCAATTAGTTAACTAAGATCCTACAACATTCACCTTCACAAATAACCTTTTTACAAGGATTTTGTTATACTCTTAATTTTTTGTTATATTATTAGAAAACACGTGCCATCTTACTTTCCATCTAGAAAGTTTAGTGTTTGCAAGATAAGTTTCAGAATAAGAGGACCAAAATCCAAACAAAACAATAAGGTATAGACCAAATGAAACAACAAGGCTGATGCAATAACAAAAAAAGAATCATTTTGTAAAAATTAAAGTAAATTGTCAAATAAGGAGAGGTGTTGTTCATGATACTAATTTTTGGAGGTGAGTGAAGCCTAGATTTGCAAGTTGATTCATTCACAAGGAAGAGGAGTGACAATGTTTTTATATACCTTTCCTAAGATGACAAAGGATGGGATAATTCATTGGTTCATTTACTTTATCAACCCACGTTTTTTTTAACTTGTGAGACACTAGGTATCCTATTTATAGAATAGGATTCATAACTTTGACTAGTTTCAAATTGAATGCCTATTTACTTCTAATCAAAATTCTATGTAAAAGAAAATAAATCTACTCTAATGTGAAATAAACTGACAATTTAAAAGAAATGAACATAGAATTAAATATCTCGTGTAAAATGATTTCATCTATTTGAATTCTTGGAAAATTACTATGATTTCAAATTTAACCCGTGGATATTCTTGGAATGATACTACAAATGGTTAGAATCAAATATAACATCTCCTATGTTATATAGTTGAATTGAAATCATATGTGTTTCCTTTTTCTACAAGACATGCAATTTACAAAATAAGTAAAAGATAACAAGGAAAGTATTCACATTTAGTAATTAAACAAACTCTAAACAAGACATGAATAGAGAGCATACACCACCTTACCTCTGGAGTGGGCCCCCTCCAAAGGTTTCAAACTATGTAAATCTATGTTACAGAATCAATGCATGATTACACACATACATAGGAAATAGAACTCTGGAATATATATATATATGTGTGTGTGTGTGTGTGTGTGTGTGTGTGTGTGTGTGTGTGTATTTATTTTTATCTAAAAAGTAGTATAGTAAAAATGTTATCAAATATTGATCCCCCTATCAGAGTGATGGTGATCACATTTTATAATAGAAATATAGTATCTTTGTGTTCAAAACAAAATAATAAAAAAACCCTATTTTTATGAAAAGATACCATGTTTAATTATACATTCAAGAGCTATGGGTGTTGTGATCCAAGAGTGATACAAAATCCCTTTGAGGATTAAATCCATAAAACAAATAATTTATCGATTGGATTCTTATCCAAGTAATGAACCATCGTTTCTTTATCTGCAAGTTTGTTGTTCTGGAGTACTAAATTGGAGGTTCATTGCAGGTCCATTGAGATGGAGCAAGGTTTGTTATGGATTCTTTGAGCTAGAGTAAATGATTTGATTCATATTGTATTGAATGATCCTTTGGATGCACCTCGAGTCCTTTGATCTAGTGTAACCATCAAATTTCCCAACACTAATTCTTTCTTAAAAATTGTGTTGTTATGTTGAGTAACATATGAAGATATATTTTAAGTGTTGGGGATTGGGTGTAACCTGATACAAAATAGATAAACAAAATAGTATATAATCGAAGAGGAATAAGTTTCAAATATAAAAGGTGGTGTCTAAATACATCGTTATAGCACTTAAGCACAACACATTGTGATCAGAACATCAAAATTCATATTGAACACACACACCATGTTCAACATTGGCATACAACATACTTGTACTTGTTGATAATGACCCATTGGTTTTTTTATTTATAGCTTCAAGGTTTGACCAACATCCTTGGAATTGGGAAGATCTTTTCCACATATAAACGTCGGTGGTTAGAGTTGACTTTTTCAAATTCGTGTTGTCTATTTGGCTCAACAAGGATGCTCAACATCACCATCCATGTGTCCAATTCGTAGGATATTTCTTAGATAATCGATCCACCGATCGATTGTCTTCAACTGCTGGTCAATTATATTATTGAAAATCTTATCGACTACTTGATGGAATGATGTAGATATCTAGTTGATCGCTTGACCGACTATTTCTAGATGTTGGTCAACCTCCCAAATGATTGATTCTAGGAGAAGTGTGATGAACCATCATAACCTGAGGTTCTAACACACACCCATCAACACATGGCTTTGGATATTCAGGAGTGAAATGAAGTTAGTAGGAACCCCCCCATAATTGTAGCTTCCTTAAGACCATGCACCGTATGGAACTTGATGAATTTAGCTTTAGATAACATCTTAGTAAATATATCAACTACTTTATCATCTATTCTACAATAGACAAGAGAGACAACATTCTCATGAACCAATTTTCTCAAATAATGATCATGGACCTCAAGATGCTTCATCTGAATATGGGAAACAAGGTTGTCAACAACTTGAATTGCACTATGATTGTCACAGTAAAGTGTAGTCGAGGTTTGTATAGAAAATCCAAGTTCTCCCAAAAGTTGGAGAATCCATATTGCCTATGTACCTGCATGAACGATTCCATGATATTTTTCTTTTTTAGTTGACAAGGAGACTACCTTTGTTTCTTAAACAACCAAACCAATGCTTCAATGCTAAAGAGAAACACATAGCCATAAGTGGACTTCTAATCATAATTGTTTCATGCCCAATCAGATTTGGTGAAGTTGACTAGTAAGTCTAAACTTCAACAATACTTGATACCAAGATGAGTCGTACCCTTGAGATAGCGAACAATCATTTTGAATTATTTCCAGTGGATTTCTCTGATATCCTACATAAAATGAGAAACCACACTAAAAACAAAGAAAATGTTAGGTTGATTGTGAGTATGATAAATGAGACTTCTGATCAATTGTCAATAGAGAGTAGCAATGAATTTGGGAGTTTGAAAAATATTTCTCAGCTTAACTCTAGATTAGAAAGGAGTAGCATAGGTCTTACACTATGCCATCTTAAAATGTGTCAAAATATCCATTATATATTTATATTGAGAAATAAAAAAAACTATTAAACAATGGTAAGACTTAAAGACCCAAAAAATAATGTAGAATACCAAGATTCGTCATGTCAAGGGAGTCAACAAGTTGTTTCTTCAATCTAAGAATGAGATTGGTGTTATTTTCAATTATGGCAAGGTCATCAACATATACACAAATAATCAAATTGTTTTGATGAGTATGGAGTACATATAATTTGGGATCAGATTCACAACATTTGAAACCAATTCGAAGAAAGAAACTATCGATTTTAGCATACCAAGATTAGGGAGCTTTCTTCAAACCATAAAGAGACTTCTGAAGTCAATAAACCAAGTTAGAATATGTCACAAAATCAGGAGGTTGTTCCATGAAAACATATTCAGATAGGTCTCCATGAACAAAATCACTCTTCACATCCATGTGATGGATCTGCCATCCAAATCAAGCAAAAAGTGAAAGAATTAGTCAAATAAAGTTCATCTTCGCAGCATGGGAAAAGGTATATGTGTAATCATTTCCTTCTTGATGAGAAAACCCTTCACAACCAAGCGATATTTATGATGCTCAAAAACACCTTCAAAGTTAAATTTGGTCTTGTAGACTCATCGACACTTCACAACGTTCTTTCCTTAAGGTTGGGGAACTAAATCCCAAGTGTGATTCTTCAATAGAGAATCCATTTATGTTTGCATAGCCTTCTCCCATTCAGGTTTTCCTTGTGCATCTGAGTAGGTAACAAGATTAGAGGTTTCAATCAAACAATTCATAAAAGCAATGTTCGCATGCTACTTCTAACTGCAAGTTTTTTGGCCTGAGGAAATATCACCGACATCAAGTCAAATAGATTCAATTGTCTTGGAAGCCCATCTGGATAGACAAGAAAGGAGTGAATTGTTGTTCACTGCACAAGGTCGATCAAAAGTTGAAACAATTTCAGTTAATGTAGATGGTAGACTAGTCAAAACAGAAATTGATTGGCCAATCAACTCACAGGTCGGAGGTAGATTCGAAATAAGAACAATGTTCGACTGGTCAATTGAAGGAACAAAAAATAGAACAAGAGAACCAGAGTAAAAAACAACATGAAAGTGATCACCCTGTAACAATCCAAAGGAAGAATTCAACAAATTGATGCCAAAAGACTTATCATCAAACCATACATTTCATATGATAATGATCTCTCGTTTGACAAGATCAAATAATCGATAGGATTTATACTCTTCAAACTATCCCATCATGATGAAATCATGACTCTTTGCATCTAATTTATTTATGCAATAATCACAAATATGAGCCCAGGAAACAAATCCAAACACATAGAGGTGGTCAAGTCAGGGATTCCTTCCACACCATCATTCGACTGGAGTCACCGAAGGAAGAACTCAAGTCGATATGCGATCGAGCGGATAGTTTGAAAAATACATAGCTTCATCCCAGAAGTGAGGAGGAAAATATTTGGCCTGCAAAATATATCTATACATTTCAACTAACATCTGATTATTACGTTCTAAAATGCCATTTTGTTGAGGGGTATGAGAGACCGACCATTTTCAATCAATACTGTATCAAATCAAGTATTATTAAAAATTTTGATTCACATACTCACCACAATTGTCTGATATTCGGTGCTTGATTAGTTGGCCACATTGATTTTCAGAAAAGAACCTGAACGCTTTGAACTTTTCAAAGACAATATTCTTTTCCTTCAGAAAATAAACCCAAGTGAAAGAAGAGTGATCATCAATGAAAGTAGAGATATACCTTGCACTTTCTAAGGAAGGTAAATTGATGGAGAACAGATCATTGTAAACCGGCTCCAGGAGGTTTTGTGCTCACCACGCTTTTCTAGAGTCGAAGGGTGCTTGATGATGCTTTCCAAGAACACATCCTTACAAACTCCATCAAAGGGAAAAACTTTAAGTAAACCAACAACCATATTTTGAGTTTCCATTGACTGTAGACTTAAAAAATTCAAGTTTCTAAGTCATTCATGCAAAGTTCAACTTTGTTTGTTAGTGTGAGAAACAATGGTAGTCAGTTTAGGGCCGGGTCGATTCGCGTCACAAAACTTATACCAATTGTCCTTATGGTCAAGAAACCCTTTGGAAACAATTGATCGACCTTTCTTCAAATCTTGAATAAAGAACCAATCTAGAAAAAAATCCAAAATATTACATGTTTTTGTTAACTGTGAAACTAACAACAGATTGGCATTGAGGTTAAGTACATGATAGATGTCAACAATTTTCTCATATTGAAAGGAAACATCACCTTGACCAACAATGTTGAGAGAAAAATCATCAACAATATAGATCTTTCTCTCCATAGCTTCATCTAAGGACGTGAACTAGGAAGTATCCTTCTCCATATGATGAGTGCACCTAGAGTCAACTACCCATTCATTGTGTGCATAATGAGATAGAAAGTCTTGAGAAGTTCCAACTTGAAAGGTGACATTAGTCGGTGAACAATAGACATGTCTCCTTCAAGGAGGTTGAACTTCTCGTCTAGGTCATCTCTCTTCTTGTAGCATAAAGTTTCCACATGTCTAGTCTTTCCATAGTACTAACACGCCTTCTTCTTCTGACTCTAATGGGGTGGATCTGTCTTCCCTTTAAGATTCTGGTCGAGGAATCCAGGTCTTTGTATAAGTGTATTAAAATATTATATTTCCTCATGATTCAACTTTCCATTTCCCTTGAGAAAGTGAGCTTGATGTTTACCACCAAGCTTTCCTTTGTCAAGTATTTTTTGATGATCAATGATCAATAAGCCATAAAAGATTCAAAAGTGTAATTCTTATCATCTTCCTTGCATGTCTTCTAGTTTGTGAGGAAATTCAAAACAAACAAATCAAATGGTGTTCTTAAATTCATTAGGACCATCTCAATGAGTTTTCCATCTTTATTCGGATAATTATTTCCACATTCTACCAATTTCAACTATAATTTCTTCACGCATTCCAAGTATTCCTCTATTTTATCGAAATAACAAGGATCAAGAGAGATCGACTTTTGTTCCAATTTAATTAAATGGATTTCATCAAATATATCGAATAAATACTTCATCTTCTTCAATACTTGATGAGGGAAGTCAATTCCACTGATGTGAAATCAAATATCCTGTGAGATATAGGTCACGATGACCCCCACAACCTCATCCTTCTTTCCATCAACAATGAAACTTTCATGATTTTCTGTTAGATCTGGAATCCCAGTCTTCATGTATTTCCATAATCCTTTACTCTTCAGTGGGGTTTCCATGTCTGGTTCCCATACAACATAATTTGATCCATTCAAAACTATAGGATTGATCTTCGAAGACATATTCAATATCTAGATAAATATGATCTATTTCCACAAGTTAGAGTCAACAAATCACTGACCCAGTTTCAATCATACAATATATCCAACTCATCATGATTTGTGGATGACGAGTAAGGTCACAACTAGTCATTCTGATACCATTTTGGGGATTGGGTGTAACCTTATATGAAATAGATAAACGAAATTGTAGATAATTGAGGAGGAATAAGTTTCAAATATAGAACAAGTGGTGTCTAAATACATCGTTACAACACTTGAGCACAATGCACTTTGATCAAAACATCACAATGCATATTGATAAAGGACACCATGTTCAACATTTGCATATAACATACTTTTACTTGTTGATAATGACCCATCGGGTCTTCTATTTATAGCTTCAATATCTAACCAAATTCCTTGGAATTGGGAATGTCTTGTCCACGTATAACCATTGGTGGTTAGAGTTAACTTCATTAAATACGCATTGTCTAGTTATATTGACAAGGATGCTCAAACCAACTGTCTATGAATCCAATTCGTATTCAATTTCTCTGCTAGTTGATCCATTGATTGAATGTCTTCGACTGCTAGTTGATTGTCCAACCAACAGGATTGTCGACTACTTGACCTACTAATGTAGATATCTAGTCAATCGCTTGACTGAATATTTCAAAATGTTGGTTTACTTCCTGACCAAATGATTCCAGGAGAAGTGTGATGAATCATTAGAACCTGAGGTTCCAATAGTAAGAAACCTTAGCATCATGTATTCATCATAATATAATATCTGTTCTCACAAGAAATCTCAAGCAACCACATAATTCACAAGTAACCTTATAAACTCTTACCCAAATTAATGACATAAATGAGAAAAATATTAAAATGCAATCCAATGTACCTTGAAACATATATAAGGTAGATTGGTAGAAAAGGATAACGATATGGTTAAAAATTGGATCGTAGAAGGACAAAAGACATTATAAACTAGGAAAAAAGGATGTAAATCTATAGACTCATCATCTCACCTCAACAAAAATTGTTGCATGTCCTCATGCAACATCTTCTTCTTGTTCTGGAAGGCCTGAAAGAAGGTTAGTCTAGTTAAAGGCTGGATGACCAAACCCTTTTGTACCATAAAATCTCAGGGACCTATCCACTAGAAGCCACTGCATTATTTTGTCTCTTTCATCCCATCTAATGGTTTCTTTGTGAAATATGGTGGGACACTTGATAAAGGAAAAATGTAACCATAATCCCATCCATCAGTGCCCATGCCTTCTTAATGAGTTCACATAGAATTATCCCCTTGTTAGAGGTAGACTAAAATAGGGGTTTCCCATTGGATTTCGATTTCTTCGAACAATCAGGAGTTTTCCCCTTATATTGTGTGAAATTAGCATAGCCTCGAGGGAGTGATATTGTACTGTCTCATGATGGTATATGATGGAAAAACTTTGATGATACATTATGCTTACTAATTCACTAGGGCCTCTTAACAGTCATTGATAATCATTTACCACCATTGTTGGTAAAGGGTATTCATCCCTCATGACCAAAATTGAAATAGATTCAACCCTTACATAAAAATCCACTTCCTTGTTCCATTGTATATGACTATAAATGAAATACAGGAAGCACCAAAGTTGGAAATCCACAATGTAAGGGTTGCAATTCCAAGGAGAATTATCTTTAAGGATGAATTTTAATTGATACAATTCAAAAAGTAGATTTTTTTCATGTGAAACAGAAGAGAAAAAAATGTTAAGAAAGTCTCGGGGATGATAAATTTCACGTGGTTGTCTTCATGTCAACCATTGGACCCTAAAATTAGTCCACCTTTCATGTAAGAAAATAGGGTAAACATGGGATCAAGTTATACAAGTCAAGTCTTCCATGGCTAACTCACAAGTCTACTATAATTGATGTTGTGTAGGTGTTAATTATTTCTTACAATTCTTGAATTTATATTTCCATTTCCCTTCTTGAGCTAAGTATATAGAAAACCATTTCTCCTTCAATTTCTAAATTACATGTTGATGAATTTCCTTATCAATAATTCCTAAGTCAAAATAACTTTTCATTGTCCCTCCAACCAGGAAGATCGGGCTGAAGTCATATTAAAGAAAAAGTGTTCACCATAATGTCAGCCAAAATAGTGTTAGTTGACTACTGCACAAGATTCGTACATTCCTCTTTATGTGAATTTGTTGCTTTAACAGATGATTCTTCATGGTTTATAGCTTTCAATAGAATATTCATAGGACTATTAGTTGGATACCTAGACTAAATCTACAATTTCTTCAATTAATGATTATGTAGCCTTGTATTTCTATTATCTTTTTATAGTGTATGATAGGTAGTTTTTCAGAATCAAAATACTTTAGAAACTTGATGTATGATAGGATTACATTTAGCCTTCTTCCTTCTAGGACTAGGGTCAGTATGGATTAGTTATGTAGCTTGAGGATCCTTGTCATATGCATTTACTAAATTACTCTATCTTTTGCATAAAATATATAGGTACAAAGAATTGTGATTCCACTTAAACATCTTGCTTGGATAATGATATGTCATGCACCTGAGGTTTTCCTGAGTTAGATTCCATAGCAAGATCAATCACCAGTTCTATGGCCTTCTCTTTTTGAAAATTAAAACTATAACAACTAAATAATATCTCTTATCATAGTTATGATGAGTTTATATAGGAATTGATACATTAGGAATTGATATAGAGGGAAAATTTGACTACTACTCACCATTTTTGCGTTTAGTACTAAGCATTATAACTCCAGCCTTAGGTTTCATTATGTTTCCCTTTTGAAATGGATCCAAACTAATATCCAATTTCCCAAATTTTGTAGATATCGTGATCTGTAAACTATCGTGGATATTCCACTGGAACAATTCGTCACTACAAATCTAATAAATAAAACTAAAATCTACACTATGAAGGTTAAATTCCTTTAGATTCTAGAATCTTTAGTTATTGGTTTTTTGCTTATGCATGAAATAGATAAAATGTGTAAAATAGAGAACAATAAAAAAATCACACACCATCCACAAAATAACACAAATATTTTATATGGGAAACCCTTATGGGAGAAATCCCAGCTACAAGGTGAGTTTACTCTGCTCTCTTTTCTTCGGTATGGTAATAAGGCAAGTAAAAAGGAGAAAGCACTCTCTATGGAGTTACYTGAGACATGTCGCCTTTTATTCTAACACAAAACATTAACCCCCTCTTTTATGCTCTCTAATTTCCCATTCTTAGTTTTTATTCTCTACTATGGAACAAAATACAATAACATAGAATGGAACCCCTTCTCCTCCTAGCGGATCRTTATTTAACATGGCCCAATAGTCGTCTAGGGTTAGGTTATGATTTCCTCAACCCTAAATAGGTGATCAAGTTTCCACCTTCTAGAATGTTATATAAAATACCCTATGTGTCTAGCCTCGCACGTTTAAGTAATGGGAGTTGATGTGGCATCCACTCGCAGCATGGTGGTCAACATGGTAGGTCAAATTGTAGGAGGAATAACATTTTCATACAAAATTTGATTGAGGAAATTCTTGCACTATTGGAAAGGTATTGGTGTATAGAATATAGACGGTGTCTCTATAGTAAGTTTTGGGGCACAAAAATTGTCATTGGATGCCTCAAAATTTCTCTAAAATATTTCGGACAGTTTTTTGGACCCAAATCTCCAAATTTAGACCAGTCACTAAAATGGCTCTGCAAGTTGATTCATCCAATTTTTTTCACCCATAAAGCATCACGATAAATGAAAAATAATATAATGACCCCTTATGGATCATATCATCATATTAATTAAACCTTGATGATACCATCCATATTTAGGATTTATTCATTTTTGGACAATGACAGCCATATTGGACATGTTTTTAATAAGAAAGAAGGGGAAATTAAAAAATTATTCATTTTTAAGATGTGGCATCAACCTGATATGGTAATGAAATACCATACTATATCATCCCTCGTAGGTGATGAATTTCTGGATAAATAATTCCACTTCTTTCCATGGCAATATCAAGAGATCTTGTTGGAATCCTTTCTAAACATCTAGCAATGGAGATGGTTTTATTAGAAACTAGGGCCAACTATCGGTAGGAAATTTTTAATTTTTATACCAACATTTTCCATGTAAAGGTAACATGATTTATTGACTAATGAATTCCTCTTTCAAAATGAATGTTAACTTTGAAACCAATTCTCTTCTTCCATTAAATTTTCTTGAAGACTCTAATACTATGTCTAGGTTGAATCCCTAAAATCATTCAAAGAATGAAAGCAATATCACTCTAGAAACAATTCCCATGGCCTATGGATTTTTTGTGAGTATCCTAATGTATTCAAGATCTTCTCACTTCACTAATCCACCCATGGTTCACCAAACTTAATGGTAACACCTAACATGGTCATAACTATATTTGAATTACATGTAGGATACAAATAGGAAAAATTATGTGATCGTAAAATCCAATATTATGTAGAGGATTTAGGGTTTGTGAAGTTATCATGAGGATAATTGCAAAAGGAATGAGTGATTTTTAGGGTACAAAGGGATGAAAGAATAATGATAATGATTGTTTCAAATCTCCTCATACATGTTTACGCATGATCATTATGACTGGTAATCAATATTGAACATTTTGAGTCTGGTAAAAATGTAAATTTCTAGAACTTGGTTAATCATATGCTCCTGAATCACCAATTGTGGCTAAGTTTGGAGTATAAGTGTGAAGCTTATAGCTATAGGACCACTTTGAAGAAGGATTATGTGTGGAGTAAAAATTTATAGGTTTCAATCATAAGTAAATAATGATTCAAATGCATTCGACTAGGGAATAGTTCGTTTAGTATTTAGATTGACTTCAAACCTTTTAAGTCTATATAAATAATTCATAAGAATATTTTGGAGGCTACCTAGACCTTTGTGAGAATTATTTGAACCTTGAGCTCCATTATGTTGTTTTGGCAGACTAAGTAGATTCATGGAACAAAAAACAGTTGCAAAGTATGAGTGTTGTGTATATCAGCTGGAATAAGTCCTAGAACTATTTTGTTGAAAAGAAGTACTTGGATCATTAGAGGAATTATTGTGCACATTCTCTTGGTTCCTTGGTAACTGCAAAATTAAGAACATGTATAATGGATGGTTATAGTCCATCTATGGTCAATCTAAACTCAAATATTATTTTTGATCCTTAGAACTAGAATGCAAAACAAATGTTGAAGTGTGTTGAACAGAAAATACTTTAGTGTATGGAAAATGAAATTATTATGATGAAACATGAAGCTTGTGGATAAACTAGAGAAATCCAAGGAGTGGCTCAAACAATGGAAGTAAACCTTGAAGGTAGTTTTTACTTTCAAGATGAAATAGGACACTTCCTATAAGAAAGAAAAATATTTGCAGTAAGATGATAAAGGTTGGAATGACATTGTTGATATGAATTTTTCATCTCAAGCATCCTTATAAAAACATTTCTTCTTAAAGTGAAAATTGGCGAGTATAGAAATATGAGGAGATTAGGAAAAAAATGTGCTTTCCTTTTTCTCTCTTTTTTTGTTCAAACTTTTCCCACCAGTAAACTAGTTTTCAAGCAAAGTTTGTCCAACTACATCTCAAAATAGGTTTTTAGAATTGGATTATTTAGGGTTAGTGATTCTAGCCATAGTCTAGTATCCCCTAGAACCAGGTTTA
>SNQJ01S0008934.1:53519-66723 GCA_010110895.2 Picea sitchensis | reverse complement strand
GAGAGAATTGAATTGGAAAATAAATCAGGAGGAGGTGGATATCGATGGCATAGTCTCCTTACTTACAACCTCAAATTCCTCTTGCTTGAGTATGTCCTTGATAAACTCTTCCTTATAAATTGGCTTCTGTTATAACCTCAATCAATGACCATTGGCCATGTGTGGGGTCCTATATTCATAAATGGTGCATAATTTCATAAAGCCATTGTCATAGACAATGTCAATTTCATATGGTACCATTTAGTGGATGCATAATTTACCTTTGAAATATTTGTATCTAGGACAAAACAAGAGAGTCAATTTACCTCCTCTAAACCTTTTTTTATGGATGAATCTATCATACCATTTAACTCTTTGTTTCTAGAAAATATAGGTTTGTTGTAAAGTAGTCAGGTGGATCTCATCAAGCTCATTAATCTAATTTAGCCAATGTCATTGAGCCTCTAAAAGATCCAACCCATTTTTGATGTAGTTCTTAGAGTTTTGACCTCAAATTATATGGGAAGAATTATATTGTTACCATACACGATCTTGTAAGGACTAAATGTTATGGTATTTATTCAAGTGGTGTGATAATCCCAAAGATCCTCTTTAAGCCTATTGGCCCAATCCTTGTGATAAAAATGCATATTTTTGGTCAATATGGCTTCCAAAACCATATTTGTGACTGTTGGGGAATAGGGTGAAACCTGTTATGAAATTGACAAACAATTTTGTATATAATAAAATAGGGAATAAAATTTCGAAGACAAAGGTGGTGTCTAGAGACACCATTACATCACTTAAGAACTTAACACTATGATCAGAACATTGCAATGCATATTGGAAATTGATGTCACCATATGATATCACATGATTGCATGGTGATAATGACGCATTGGGTCTTCTATTTATAACCTCAATATCTAACCAAATTCCATGAAATTAGGAGGATCTTGTCCACATATAACCATCAGTTGTTAGAATTGACTTCATCAAATCTGAAATATATAGTTGGCTTGACAAGGATTCTTGAACCGACCTTCCATGCTTCCAACTCGTAGTCGATTGTTGGGTTGGTCGATCCACCACCTGACTATCTTTTATTTCTGGTCGATTGTCTAATCGACAAGCTTGTCTACTACTTGATCGAGTGATGTAGATATTTGGTCGATCACCTAACCATCTATTTCTAGATGTAATTCGATTGCTCAAACAAATGAATCCAAGAGAAGTGTGACAAACCATCAAGGGTTGATGTTCCAACACCCCCTCATCAGGACATGTCTTTGGAGATTTAGGAGGTGAAATTATGTTAGCATAATATCCCCCAATAATTGTAGCATTTTGAAGCCAAAGCATCATACATATTTTGATAAATGTAGCTTCAGATAAAGTTTTAGTGAATATATCAAAAACCTGATCATTTGTTCTAGAATATTCAATTGAGACAACATTCTCATGAACTAACTATCTCAAATAGTGATCATGGATCTCAACATGCTTCATATTGCTATAGGAAACAAGATTGTAAGAAGCCTATATAGCACTTCGATTGTCACAGTAAATTGTAATCGATGTTTGAAAAGGAGATACAAGTTCACCCAGAAGTTGGCGGATCCATACTACTTCAATACCTACTTGAACAATGCCATGATATTGTGCTTTTTTAGTCGACAAGGAGACTTCATTTTATTTCTTTCATCACCACACCAACGGTCCAGTGCTAAAGAGAAAAAGTTAGCCAGAAGTGGAATTACGATCATCACTGTCTCTAGCCTAGTTGGAGTTGGTGACACCGACCAATGAATATGAACTTCGACAATACTTGATATCAAAATGAGTGGTACCCTTAAGATATCAGATAATTCATTTGACTTCTTTCTAGTGGATTTCTTTTGGGTCTTTCATAAACCGATAAACCACACTAAGAATAAAGGAAATGTCATGTCGACTATGAGTAAGATAAATAAGACTATCGACCAGTTGTCAATAAACTGTAGCATCGACTACGGGTGTTTGACAAGTTTTGGTGATCTTTACTCCAGATTGGAAAGGAGTAGCACATGGATTACAATTATCCATCTTAAAATGTGTGAAACGATCCATTACATATTTAGATTGAGAAATGAAAAAACCATCACATAGTGGTAATACTTGAAGACCCAAAAAATAATGCAGAGTACCAAGATTTGTCATGTCAAAGGAGTCAACAAGTTGTTTCTTCAATATAAGAATGATATTAGTATTATTTCTCGTAATGACAAGGTCATCAACATATACAACAACAATAAAAGTATCTCCATTGGTATGGAGGACATACAAGATATGATCAAATTCACAATGTTTGTAACCAAGTCGAAGAAAGAAACTGTTTATCTTAGCATGCCAAGCTCGGGGAGCTTGCTTCAAATCATTAATCAACTTATTGAGTCGGCAAACCAACATATAATATGTCACAAAATAGGTGGTTGTTCCATCAAAATTTCTTCAGACAGATCTCCATGAAGAAAAGAACTATTCACATCCATTTGATGGTTTTTCCATCCAAAATGAGAATCAAGGGAAAGAATAAGTGGAACAAATTTTATCTTTGGAATAGGGGAAAATATATCAATGTATTTGATACCTTATTGTTGAGAAAATCCCTTTGCAAAAAAGTGTGCTTTATGTCACTAAACAATACTTTCAAAGGTAAATTTGGTCTTGTAGACCCATTGACACCTCACAACATTCTTTCCTTGTAGTTGAGGAACTAAGTCCTAAGTGTGATTCTTGGAAAAAGGATCAATTTCTGCCTACATCATCCATTCCCATTCAGGTCATCCTTGAGCATCCGAATAGGCAACACGATTAGAAGTTTCAAGAACACAAGTCATCAATGCAATGCTGGCATATTTATTTTGACTTCGAGTTTGTTTTCTGGAGGAAACATCACCGACATCAGGTCCAATTGAGTCAATTGTATTGGAATCTCATATGGGTAGACAAGATATAGGTGAATTGTTATTCAATGCAAAAGGTCAATCAAAAGTCATAACAATTTCATTCGACAGAGATGGTGGACTAGTCGAAACAAATATCTACGGACTAATTGACTTAGAGGTTGATGATCTAGTTGAAACAAGAGCAGTGTTCCACTGTCCAGTCAAAGGACTGAAAAATGGAACAGGAGAACCAGTGTCTGAGAAAATATCAAAGGGATCATCCTGCAACAATATAGAGAAGGAATTCAACAATTTGATGCCAGAAGAATTCTCATCAAACCATACATTTCATCTGATAATGATTTGTTGTTTGACAAGATCACACAGTCAATAGGATTTTGACTCTTTAAAGTAGCCCATAATGATGCAATCATGACTCTTTTCATCCAACTTATTTTTGTAATCATCAGAAATATGAGCCCAGGAAACACATCCAAACAAATGAAGGTGGCCAATTGAAGGATTATTTCCACACCATCATTCAATTGGAGTCATGGAAGGAACAAATCGAGTCGATATGCAATTGAGTAGATTGTTTGCACAATATATCGCTTCATCCCAGAAGTCAGGAGGCATATATTTGGCCTACAAAATACATCTAGCCATTTCAACTAACATTTTATTCTTTCATTATATGACATCATTATACTGACATGTGTGAGGAACGGATAGTTTCCAATCAATACCATATTGAACCAGGAATTCTTCAAAATTTTGATTTAAATACTCACCACCATTGTATGATCTCATGAACTTTAAGGGTCTACCGCATTTATTTTCATAAAAGGCTCTAAACTCTTTGAATTTTTCAAAGACAAGATTCTTATTCTTCATAAATAAGACCCAAGTGAAACAAGAGAGATCATCAATGAAAGTAAAAATATACCTTTCACCTATCAGGGAAGTTATATTGGTGCAAAAAACATCACTGTGAACCAAATCCATGAGGTTCTATGCTCACCACACATTTTTAGAGTCAAAAGGTGCTTGATTATTCTTTCCAAGAACACAACCTTTATAGACTCCTTCAGGGGGAAACACTTTAGGTGTACCAACAACCATGTTTTGAGTTTCCATCAACAACATACTTTGAAAATGCAGGTGTATAATTCATTCATGTTTTTATCACATAAAGTCGTTAGGGGTCATAGGTGTTCGTTATTAATACCTAAGTCTGTGTCCTTGCTTCGTCTCTCCCTCTCTTTCGCAAGCCAGTTCCTAAAGTTTTCCCTTCGACTAGTAAAGTCGTTTTTTCCCTCTTGTTTAAGCGACATGGTTTCCCTTGATGTCTTACCTGAATAAGTCTTAGTCCGAAGATTTTCCATTTTTCTCTAAGGATGGACACTCATTGGCTTTTGCTTTAGTTACTCGTCATTTCTATTTTCCCAAGCCCACAGTAGCTCGTCCAAGTCTATCTTTACACAGGCATCAACCATGAGAACAAAGTGAAACACTCAAAGTGATCTATTTTGGGCTCAAATCAAGCGAGCAGGCAAGTTCATTTTTCAATGGATGAGATTCCATGTGAAGTTTAGATTAGCAGCCCTAAGGCATTCAAAATTATGAGGTTACGCGAGGATTAGTGACCAGGTGGAGGCCCCGAAATTAAATTTCAAGAAAAGGATTAAGTCTCGACCGTCGGATCTCTTTGGGAAGATATCAATGATGGGGAAACATTTCGTAAATCAAGAATCCAAAAGATTGTAAAAGTTATTCATCCAAAAGTGCGAAGTCCTGAAAGTCGAAGTCATATGGGTCATCAATCTAAAATCCTCGTCGAGGAAGATGTGAAAAAGCAGAAGGAATCACTGTAGGATTTTCTAGATAAGAATCATGTAAAGTTCCCAAAGGCCAATCTAGAGGAAGAGATCATGGCCATATATACAGAAGAACGCATGGCGACAGATAGGTGAATTCATGGATTCACAGTTCGAAGGATTTGCAAGGAGCAAGGTGTAGATTTTGTGAAGCGTGAAGTTGCAAAGAAATCAAGAGTAGAGCCTTGGGTCACAACCCAAGGTCATGGGGGAGGCGTGCCCAGAAATAAAATGTAGCACCCATTGCATGGATCTAGCTAATTCAGAGTTCCTAGAAAGCAATCACAGTCATCGACTATGGAGCATATCCGATTGTCAATCTGAGTAAAGTGATTTCTCTGATCTGGGTATCGGGAGATCTGGAGTCAAGTGGTGTGAAGAATCCTGAAACAGGAAGTCCCGAAGAACCATTTGGGATAAGAGCCAGCTCATGGCCCAAGGTCATAGGCAGGAAGGGGAAAATGGAGAAGGAGTTGGCACCTGAACCTTGAGGTTTCAGAAGCGCGAAGGAAGAGGTTGGAGGTTTCATAAGACATGCACCAAGGGTTGAAAGGGCATGTGTTAGTTACAAAATGAGACCATCAAGGTTTTAAAGAGACAGATTCGACTCAAAGAACTTCTAGCAATGCACGGCAGCCTCTAGGCGTTAAGCCTCATTGCGATCCTAAGAGGAAGCAGTTAATGAAAAAGGAGTGGTGGTTGAAACCTCGACTCACTCCATAAATATAAAGCATGGAAGGTATGGCCATGGAGACAAAATTGTCAGCCCGAGGTCCCCCTATGGATGGTTTTTCTTACATACCCATGCTGAGCTGAGTTTACGTATGACAGGAGGATACACTCACATTCTGATAGAAGAAGGTGTAGACGAAAGACTTTGAATGGAGTGTCCATATCACACTCCTGGTAGTTGTTGACTGATCCGAGTATAAATATATTAGTTCAATATTTTGTTAAGGTCATCAATTGTTTGAGCAAAGCTCCTTACTGTGTAATATTTTGATGCTAGAACTATTCTCTGGTTATGTATCAAATTTGAGACTTTCTTATTAATAGAAGTCAGTTTCTCTCATCTCTTTGTAAAAATTGTGCTAAAACACTTGGGCATGGAGGATCCAGTCAAGGTTTTATTTCTATTGTAATGAAGGTTTGATTACAATATTGTTGTGACCAGTTTCAGTCAGCTCCCTTGTTGTCTTATTTCCACTTACGCTGAAAGGATCGGGCATGGAGGATCCAGTCAAGTTGTTGTATTTGCATTGTGATGTAGGTTTTATCATTATGCTACTGCAACATATTTCAGTGTATGAAACATGAGTTCAAGAATGCTCTTGAGCCTGAGTTTTTCTTCACCAAGCTACTTGAAAGTCAGATTCCCATAGAAGTCTTGTTCACCTCTCTCACTAAGTCTTCCTTCTGCTCATACTTAAACTCAAATCACTGACTGAAGTTAATGAGGCCCTCACTTACCTGTGCATTGCTTGTCCAGTTTCTTTGTTAAAATCATTATTGTACTGAGTTTTTTCCTTTTGAACTCCACTCATAAAACCAACATCCACCAAACATTCTTATGGGTACCGGGCTTATCCTCCTACAATATGAGGGTGACTCTCAGTGATAACATTCATGGGGCCGCTTCCGGGGAACGAATTGAAGAAATTTACCTGGGATAGAATGACAAAGAAATTATGATTCTGAAGGTGCATCAAAACTCGGTAACTTGAAGATTGCAACTTGCAACTGGCGACTCCATTGTTTCAATTATGTTTCCCAAAGGCAGACAAACGAGCTCTACTCCATAGTTACCTCTGGCTACACCTAAAGCCAACCCAAAAAGGATTATCAGAAAAGGAAAGACCCCTCGAGAATGGATTTCAACTGTTGTATCAGGTGATTATGATAATTTGCATGATTCCTTTTTCAAAACTCCAATAGTTGCATCTAATTTTCTTGTTACACCATCTATTGGAGTTTCCAAAAGTTTGAATTTTGAGAGTTTCCTTGTTGAATTCTCCCCTTCTAGGCCTCATTTAGAATAAATTTTTGACACCCCTGCTTCCCCTGAGGTTGTAAAGTGGTTCAAACCCAGAAAGTTAGAAGGTTGTCCCACTTTGGGTTTTCCTACTACTCTTCCCGTCATAGTCACTACATATAAAGGGGGAGGTACTTCTTTTCCTTTGAGCCCCATATCATCCTCCCCCAAAACTCAACTATTTCCCTTCTCCCATAGAAACGTATTTCTAGTCTCACATGTCCGAACTCCTTTCCCCCTTGGTTCTTCTATAGTTCACATTCTGATGGTAGGCGCTAATCCTCCTAGAAACAGAATGGATGTCATAGTGGTTGCTAGTTACGCCCCTCTTGTTTTACCTCAGCCTATGAATCCCCTCCCAGTTGGACATTACCTCAAGTACGTGCCCAAGTTTACAGGAGAGGAAGACATAACTCTTGAGGAGCACCTTTCGACATTTTACAATTATGCATATAATCTTAATATTGAAAATGAAGATTTATGGTTGAGATTTTTCATACAGAGCCTTGATGGTGAGGCTAGAAAATGGTTCAGGGGTATGAATCCTGGATGTATTGATGGGATTGAAGCTCTTGATGATGAATTCTTAAGACATTGGGGGGATAAAAAAGACTTCCTTTATTATATCACAGAGTTTGGATCTCTTAAGAGAAAAGAAGGGGAATTTGTCTCAGACTTCTCCAAGAGATTTAATAAGATGTACAATAAGATCCCCACTGATATTAATCCTACTGAAACCTCTGCCAAGAGAACTTATGCTAGTGCTTTTGACCCTGAGTTTTGCCTCCTGCTGAAAGAAAGAAGAGATGCCTCCTTGGATCATATGCAAGACGCATCCCTTGAAGTATAATCCAATATATTGGCAGTGGATAAACCTAGAAGTAAGGTTGATAGAGATAGAAGAAAATGTAGGGCTGAAGCTTTGACCTCTGGTTCCTCTGCTTCCCACCCTCAAGTTGATGAGTTAGAAAAACTAGTAAAATCTCTTTCTGAAGAAATGGAGAAATTGAAAGTCGAAAGGAAACAAGGATATAGGAACACCTAGAACATTGATAATAGGGGAAATTTCAGAAGACCAAGTAATGCCCCTTATATCATCCAGAGAGATCAAAGAAATAGGGAAAGGGGTGATCAAAAAATACAAACCCCTCTCCAAAATAAACTGGTTATTGATGCAGAAGGAGAGGAAGAAGAAACATATCCTAAAATCCATTGTCTTGGTGGCACCTCTTTGTCCCCTCATTTAACTCAGTCCGCATATTAAGAGTCCCTCATAGATAGCCAACTAAATGAGATGAGAAAAGGGGAAAGTACCAGTGGAATTTCAAATAAATACAACCTAAGGTCAAAGAAAAAAGAGGGAGAACCTGACATTCCTGAGCAACCTACTAGAGTAGTGAAGCCTGTTAAGCAGGTGCCAGCTAGCAGCAAAGAAAATGAGCCTCATAACCCCCAGGCTGTGGTTAAAATCCCTATCCTAGAAGTAAAGGAGATTCTGAAGCATCCCTCTTCTTTTAGCTTCGAGAATGAGATTCAAAAGATTAAAATTCATGTACCTTTCTTGGAGCTAGTTAAGCATGAGGATTTCAAAAGCTAACCTCTCCAAAGTGTTGCAGCCTGAGCCTTCATCTCATTCCACAGATGAACATACTGCTGTCATAATGGGACCTTTGGTGGAAGATAGAGATGACTCCTCCCCTCCTTTATATACCTTATTGAATATCCATGATAAGGTGATGCAAAAATGCTTGATGGATTCAAGGGAATATCACAATATCATGCCTAAGATTGTCATGGAGGAGCTCAGATTAGAGGTTACAAAGACTTATCATGACCTATACTCATTTGATTCTAGGAAGGTGAAGTGCCTTGGGGTTATCAAAGAATTGGTTGTATCTTTGTTCCAATTGCCCATGAAAAGTATAGTCATGGATATTGTAGTGGTTGATGTCCCCCATAAATTTGGGATGCTTCTATCTATATCTTGGATAAAAATACTGGGGGAAACCTTGCAGATGGATCTTTCATATGCCATTATTCCTATGTTTGGAGGTGAAAAAAGAAGGCTTTATAGGGAAGCACAACTTGCTTACATCATCAGTGATGAAGCAAATCTGACCAACCACCCCATTTTTGGAGTAGACACTGATCTGGGAACCAACATGTTACAAATCACTGATAGTCCTCAAGCAACTATTAAAATTAGAAATCATCCCATCACCTCTTGTGAAGACCCTCCTTCCAATGTATCTATTTGGAAAATGTTTTTTGATGGAGCCTCTTCCAAGGAAAGCGTTGGGGTTGGGGTAGTTTTCATTTCCTTGACCCAAGAGACCATATCACTGTGTTTTAGGCTAGAATTTGAAGCAACAAACAATGTGGCAGAATATGAGGCTCTCATTTTAGGTTTGAGAGYTGCTAAAGACTTGGATATTGAGGAGCTAGTGGTGTTTGGGGATGCTGAGTTAATTGTCCATCGAGTCAGAAATTTGTATCAGGCTAAGCATCCTAGGTTAAGGGCCTACAGAAATGAAGTATTGGATMTTGTTGACAGTTTCTTCTTGGATTTTAGTATCTCATTTTTTCGAAGAGAGGAAAACTCTATGGCAGATTTATAAACCTAATTTGCACCCAACCTGCATACCTGGCCTCTGGCCCTACTAGTTGCCAATTTCTTGAGCCAAGATCTTCTAAAAAGACCTCTTTTTTTAGCCACATGCGCCCTGGCCTTCTACAACCTGCGTATGCACACATCCATACGCTTGCAGGCCTTCTATAGCCCGCGTATACTGACAAAAGCACGAAAAATGGAAAGTTGCAGACGGGAAATAGAGTTTCAGGAAATTGCTAAAACAATTTGACTGCCTATGGGCCATCATTCAACCAGATAACTACCTATAAAAGAAGGGGTAGGGGTCCCATTTAAAGGAGGAAGAAGAAGAGCATAGAAACTCTGCCCAAATTTATCCCCCCTCTGCCCCAATTTCCTGCAATTGTATTGTGAGGTTGAGTAGTTGGTGCATTGTGAAGAGGAGCCTACGACTAGGTTCGAGGAGCAGTGTCGGACACATATTGTAAGTTTACTCTTGTGAAGATTAATACAAAAAGAAATACTTTTTTTCGTCCCACCATATCATGTGTACAAATTGTTTATTTATTTTACGATATAGTCACATCTAACCCAACAATTAGTATATAAAATTCATGTTTGCAACTCTCTGTTTGTCCATGTGTGAATGTAGGTCAGCTTTGGGAGGAGGCTTGCAGTCAAGGACCAAGTGAAAAAAAAGGGATCGACATCAAACGAAGAATTTAAGGTAGAGTTACCTAATCTTGTTTGCACCTTTGTAGTGCATGAATGTGGGGTTTTGTGTTGGGAGAATAGGAAAAAGTAGAGGCCTTTAAATGGCCATTTTTTGCATGCATGATTAGATCCCTTAAATGCTAAGTCTGTAAGTGGGATTTCCCACTCCTAGAGACTCCACTAGGGAGTCTCTTGGGTTCTTTGGAGATTTTTTATTGGGTATTTTGAAATTGGTTTTACTGGCTTTTTTGAGTTTCTGCAAGAAGTCTAAGTGTTCAGAGGTTCTGGTTCTCAATACCATTCTTCCCTACTCTACTTACCAGACTATGTATTTTCTATTTTTGAGAGTCTTAAGAGGCATACATGCCCTGTAGTGGGACATCACGCGTATGCACGCGGCCTACCTTTAGTCAGCCCTCTTATGTACGCCTGCTGATGAAGTGTAGCTATGTGTCGGAGAACCCAGCAAATCCTTCTCAGGGAGAGGCATTCTTCCTCTCCCCTACAGAAGTGATCCTTCTCAAGGATCTTCCGGGGTCCTTCTCGGTCTCTTATTGAACAGTCCATAGTCAGGTAAAAATCTCAGGATTAACTTTGTTTTGCTATATTTTTCTTGCCTCTTTGCATCAAAGTAAGTTTCTTTTTACCTTTAAGGGGTGCTGGTGTTCAATACCACTATCCTCTGTTGAAGCTTAGTTGTTTCTTTTCTTTTTTTTGAAGGATTTCAGAGGCACATGCGGCCTACAGTGGGCCTGCCCATGTGCACACGTGCCCTGCCCTTCTACAACCCGCGTATGCATGCTAGCTGTTGAAGAGACAGTCGCGTACCTATCCAGAAAAGTTTTTGGAGGCAATCATCCTCCTTCCTATCAAGTTTTTACTTCCCAGGGTCTTTCTTGTCAGAATGTGGTCTCTGTCATAGTAGTTTAGCCTAAGTTTGGACTGTGTTATGACTTGCTTTTTCATTCAAAGTCTTCTTCTGTTTCTTTGTGAGGTTTTTTGATGAGATAGTAAGTCAGTTTGATCTACCTTCTTGGTTGTCAGTATCTCCCCACGGTCAATGGTTGGCCATAAACTTTTCTTGGCCTTGTCTTGTCTTAGTTTTGCTTTTTTATCGTTTTTTGCTTTAGAAAATGAGAAATCTTCCAGCTTTAGTTTTTTTTTTTTTTGAGGCACAATAAAAAAAACGTAGATTTTTTCTTTGTTTGGTTAAGTAGTCAGGTGCTTGCATAGATTATTAGGAAAAATTTCATTTTCATAAGTTCTTGGCTAATTGACTTAGGACAATAAGTAGCTCGTAGTCAAGTGAAATCCTGTTTTCAGTTTTCTGTCCAAAGATCTTAGAATTTTTTTTTGAAAAGTTGGTTAAAGTAATTTTTTTTTTAAGAAGTAGTCTTGTTTTAAGCACTCTGCATGTTCTTCTTTTCGTCAATATAAAACATAACTGGTTTCATTATCATCTCCTATGAATTTATAAAACAACCACTAAAATAAATGTTTAAATAAAATATTTTAGACTTTATGTTTTGTAGGGTACACCAACAAGTCTAGGACTAGAGCCTTGATTTAGGTTGGAGAGGAAACTCTTCAAGGATACCAAACACAAACATAAGAATCTAAGCTAGGGAGTGTTCAATGTCCAGTTACCATTAAATTTGTCCTCGACCCTCGTCTAACACAGGGGATAAACACGAGGTCGCGTGCGGAAAGGTAGAGGAGATAACCCCTCCAAAACCGGACCAGGCATAGTGGGAAACACATATAGAGGGCTTGTCTTGGGATTCCGTCGTTAGCACTTGCTACGGAGCTTCGTGGGTCTCAAATTCGTTCGAGGTCCTCAGTTTTCTTTTGGAAGTACACTTGCTATCGATACACTGGATAGGTTTCAGGCTTGATACCCTGCTCATTGCGGTCCACCTGACTGTCGACTGTACCCGCCTAGCAATTGTTCGCGAGCTGGCAACCTAGTTGTCTATCATTCTAGTGACTTACACAGGTGACTGCAGGGGTATACCGCGGTACCTAGGATAGAAATTAGGCCACACTTTGTACAGTATACCCAGAGGGTGCTTCCGTATTCGAGTTTCACTTGCACCGGTAAGTTTCTTTAGTGTTGGTTGTTGTAACTGTTCTTCCAACTAGCTAGTGATTGCCTGTTTTATCTCATAGGAAATTTTTTTTTGATAGAGTGTGTTTGTTTCTCAATCAGTTAGAAAGGCCTTAGTGTGTCTCTGATATTCTCACATAGTGGAGGATCAGGATCTCTGCTAGTCGTGAAGGCTTCTTGGCCTACCACCGGTCGATCTGGAGCCACCCCCACCATCACTAAGGAGGAAGCTAGACCATCAAGGGTCGTTTGAAGAAACTAGGTCACGGGTAACTGTGTCCAACCCACCTTTGAGAGAATAACATCTCATCCTGGAGGAGCCAACCATTACTGACCTTGGAGCACAAGCTCTTGGTCCTAACAACCCTCCGATTATGGATCTTTCGACGCCCATTATCGTACAGGTCTATCCTTAGGAGCATTTGGAAGTATCCCAAACAGATATGGAACCAAATCCTACAACTTCTTTAGGGAATTCAAATATTCCCTCTACAAATGTCATGACTGGGGGTGTTCCACCTCCTAGCCAACTGTCACCAGTCTGAGCCACTATGGTCTCGACTACCTCTACTTCGGGCAATGGTCCGCTCCCATCTTTGGAGACGATCAATGCTCCGTTTTCTTAGAGTGTGGCAGGCCCTCCATTCATATACGGAATGCCTGGATTCAATCCAAATGTTGTCCTTTTTCACTCCACTCAACCAACTCTAAGCCTAGGGGCATGGAGTTCAAACACTCCTCTACAAGGGTCCACGAGGAGATTTCCATCTCCTTATAATGCTTTCCCTTACGGAGGGAGGTCACATATTTCCTTCATTCCCTACACTTGATGGTGCTCACCAGCAATCCATCGGGCCAAGCACAAACTGTGGTTTGTATGGAGTGAGTAGTCAAGGACTTCCTTCTAATAGTCAGTCGGTAGGTTCGACACCATTCTCTTTGTTCGGTGTGTTTGCTAACAATGATTTTTCGTCTGCT
>SNQJ01S0008934.1:17774-47153 GCA_010110895.2 Picea sitchensis | reverse complement strand
GCTCACGACACATAAGCAATCCAACCTAGCTAAGGGCGGGGCCTGTTGGCCTGGCCATAGTGTACAAAAATGTTTTCCAAATGCCAAAAAAGTTGTACCCAAGTCCGTGGCACCCCAACTACGTGAGGCTGCATAGAGGGTGGCAGATTCTCAATCTCTGCCATAGGCACAACATGAGTAAGAGAGGTAAGGTTCCGCTTGACCTACCTCAAAACTCTCTCGGCCTCCCCAGGTTGAGGCCCCACTACTGCTCTTATCGATTCGACGGCTCTGGCTGCTCCCACCTATGGACGAGGACGTCGTCTAGTTCTCGCAAAATCAGTCGGATGCACTGGTCCCACGTCTATGCATAACAAAAAAATCATTGTTAGACACTTTGGTACACAAAAAAAAAATGATATATATAAAAGCAAATAAAAATAAAAAACTATGAAAATAAAAAACATACCCAACTCTCCTCGCACTGCTCCAAGAGGAACAACCATATCTAGGTCTCTAGAAAAGTCAATGCCAGCATATGGATAGTCTTCTATCACTGGAATCTGGCGAGACCACCAGTCAAAGAACTTTTCATCGAAGGCCTCCATGGTCCTTCCACCACCCTATCGCAGAAATAATGCCGCCCATCTACATACAGCTGGGAATGTGGTTGTGTGCCCTCATACTATCTCTAAAGGGATAATACTGGGCACGCTCTCAAAGAAGAATGCACAAAGTATGGTCCCAAACCTGAATTTTTTGTGCCTCCGCATGTGACACTCAGTCAACTTCCTTTTTATGCAGTCAAGTAATGTTGTGCTCCAATCAAACACGTGTGCATTCAAACACTGCACTGCACAATACATGTGCGGCCAGGATGCTTGGTGAAGTGTAGCGGATCCAGTGATCCACCCAATCAGCAGTACTATCACTCTCAGTGATAGGTCAAAGATCTTGTTGATTGGTACCCGTGTGCCCACTTTGTCAGTCCCTGCCTTTCAATGGAGCCTAATCACCTCCGCTATGTTATGAGGCCCTGAAGGAAATGTGCGGAATTTGACTGGTTCCCCTCTCCTCGAGAGGCTAGTCAAGAAGTATATGTCCTCTGTCGTCGGAGTCAACGACTGACCTTCAAGAATGAAGGCCTCTGCATCCGTGTGCCAATAATCTATCAAGGCATTTAGTAGCCTCGGTTGTGCTCTCATAAATGGACACTGATAGAATTTCAATAGCCCACATTGAGTCAATGCAATAGTCACACCAAGGTCCTCATCGACCAAAATTTCAATGTCTTCATGCTCTCTTTCCCTCCAGTGAACATACATCTTGCAAGTACCATTTTAGGAGGGCACTTAGATCTTGCTTTTTAATTTTTTCACAAAATGGGGGCATACATGGGCTGTAGTGGTGACAGTCATGTATGCATGCGTACAGTAATTCTTTTGCACGTGTGCATACACGTGTTGTCCCAAGACAACCCGCGTATGCCTAGGGTCGACCCTTTTTAAAGGTCAATGCCCCACCCAAAAATGAAATAAAATGCATCAAATAAAAATTGAAAGGCAAGAGGAGTGAATATGTACTTAATTGGTCCAATCAGAAGTTCGTTTCGTCCACTGAAGCTCCCAAAATCAACACTTTTATCAAAGGGGTGTTTTTGGCTCCAGAGTCAATTTCCCAAATCAACAATGGTGATAATGAGCTGCCAGCTTCTATTTATAGACTTTTTAGCCCCTTTTTGTCATTTTTTGGACCCCCTTGTCATTTTTTCTAAACTGAAAACCATTTAGTATGGTTCAGGAGTTTATTTGGGCAGATTATGTTAGAGGTCACTTCGGGTATCGGGAATCTTTTGGGAGATTTGGGTCACTTTTGAAGGCCCTTTGGTAAAAATATCATTTTTTCAACTTGAGCATTTAAGTTAGGATTCCACCTCCACTTTTTGTATCTCGTTGTCTTTATCACTTTGTCATAGGATCAAAACCACCAAGTTGCGACACGGAACCATCTTTGTTGTTTTAGAAGTGTCGTAATTCCATGGTAGAGCCTTACCTTTCATGGATGCCCTAGCTAGATCCTTCTTGCATTTTCGGCATCCATGTTGTTGGTAATGACTATAGGCTCGGGAGTCCCTATTAGTCTTGTCCTGATTACGAGTTTGAGCCTCATCTTCATGATTTTTTATCACTCTTGACCTCACCCTCGAGACTCCCAAAATTTTAAACGGGTCTTCTTTTAAGCCCTTTTTAGACCCTCTAAACATGAAAAGATTTCCAAGCGATCTTGTTGACCTTCACGCTCGCTAAAATGAAATTTGAAGGCACGTTTGTCCGGCAGTAGTTTACCCCTTTTTCGGTCCGGATAGTCAAGTGTACGAACAAAGGTATACTCTAGGAACTTCGGTTCCCTACAAGAGTATCCTCAGGTATAATTTTACCCCTTTTTTAGGCCCGAGGGACTAAATTTACGAAAAAGGCACCTCCATGGAGTCCATAGTTAAGCTCTTTTCAGACTCCCTAAAATTGAAAAGATCGCCAAGTGACCTTTTTTCTTCACACTCGTTAAAATGGCCAAGAAGAACAACCTTTATGGAGTACATAGTTAATCTCTTTTTAGACTCCCTAAAAATGAAAATATTGTCGAGTGATATTGTCTTTTTCACACTCGTTAAAATGATTTTGAATAGTCATCTTTTCGGTGTTAGTTTACCCCTTTTTCGAACCGACTAGACTATTTTCAAAAAAGGTAACCCAGTAGAGTCTTCTTTTATGCTTTTTCAGACTCTCTAAAAATGAAAAATCGACCGAGCTTACCTTCTCTGGGCTCGTTAAAATTACATCGAAGAACATTACCATTGTGTGTCCTATTAAACTGCATTCGCATACCCGTGTCTTTGGCCTAATGCCGGCTCCATGTTGCTCTCAATTGAACCATCTGAAGCATGCCTTATATGCAAGCCCTATAGCACTTTGCCTCTTCATCTTGACACCTTTGGCCTATGGAGGTTTTTCCCGAGTGTCCCTTTGCTCTAAGCATTAGTGTGTTCCTTGTGCCTGGAACTAGTATGATTGCGACACTCGTCCCTCCTTTGTAATGTAAAATTCTTTTATTCATTTTTCAAAGCTTTTCAAAAATATTGAAAAAGACAAAAAAAATCAAATATACCCCAAAAAGAGAAAGGAAAAAGTATTTTCTTTTTTGTTGGTAGCACAATGAGTCACCCTTGGACAAAGCACATCTTTCTGTTTGTTCGTCGAAGATCTGGGATATAGTATGACCTTAGGAATATGTTCTCATAGAGTTGTGTCCTCCTCCATTTGGTTATTCTTCCAAACATATGGAGAGTTGACGTTGCCTCCTACATCGTCACCTTATGTCGATATCATGTTGCATGAGTCTCATCATTTGTCATGCTACTGTCCAAGGGAATTTTTTACCAAGCTCGTGTCGACCTTTCTGTAGTTTGTTTCTTTCCCTCATGCCCGGCCATCCTAAAATACCAATCAAAATCCTTGTTCAAAATCAATGAAGTTTTATGTCTGATCATCAGGATCCTCTTGTCTATTCACGATGATCTGTCAAAGACCTCTGGGTAGTGAAGTCTCACACTCATATTACACTCTTACCTGAGTTTTGAAGATCTTCAATTTGTTGCTCGAGCTCTAAAAGCGTCATCTCCAGCCATCAGATGACACTTAGCTTCTTGAAGATGGATACTATACATGTATATCTTTTATTTTTAGATGTAGATCCACTGTGTATTGCTCGTGGCTACACTTTATATAGTTATATGACATGGATCTGCAGTGTATTTGATTGGTAGCCATGATTTTAGTTTTTAAATCCCAAGCATGGGTATGCCCACCTTAGTGAGACAAATTGTTATTTTGCAGATGGCAGCTCCCTCATACTGGTCCCTGGCCTCACTCACTTGGCACATTGACGAATATTGGTAAATTATTTTGGCCATCAGATTCTCTTCTGACCTCACACTTTAGGGGGCATCTGTTATAAACCTAATTTTCACCCAGCCTGCATACCTGAACTCTGGCCCTACTAGTTGCTAATTTCTTGAGCCAAGATCTTCTAAAAAGCCCTCTTTTTTGAACCACATGCGCCCTGACCTTCTACATCCCACGTATGCACACATCCATATGCTTGCAAGCCTTCTACATCTCGGGTATACTGACAAAAGCACGAAAAATGGAAAGTTGCAGATGGGAAATAGAGTTTCGGGAAATTGCTAAAACAGTTTGATTGCCTATGGGCCATCATTCAACCAGATAACTACCTATAAAAGAAGGGGTAGGGGTCCCATTTAAAGGAGGAAGAAGAAGAGCATAGAAACTCTACCCAAATTTATCCCCCCTTTTCCCCAATTTCCTGCAAATGTATTGTGAGGTTGAGTAGTTGGTGCATTGTGAAGAGGAGCCCAGGACCAGGTTCTAGGAGCAGTGTCAACCACATATTGTAAGTTTACTCTTGTGAAGATTAATACAAAAGGGAATACTTTTTTCATCCCACCATATCATGTGTTCAATTTGTTTATTTATTTTACGATATTGTCACATCTAACCCAACAACTAGTATATAAAATGCATGTTTGTATCTCTCTGTTTGTCTGCAGGTTATCTTTGGGAGGAGGCTTGCAGTCGAGGAGCGAGTGAAAGCAAAGGGATTGATATCAAACGAAGGATTTAAGGTAGAGTTACCTAATCTTGTTTGCACCTTTGTATTGCATGAATGTGGGGTTTTGTGGTGGGAGAATAGGAAAAAGTAGAGGCCTTTAAATGGTCATTTTCTGCATGCATGATTAGAGCCCTTAAATGCTAAGTCTGTAAGCGATATTTCCCACTCACATCACCCTTTGCCCCCAAAACTCAAATATGAGGTGGAAGTAAAATATAAACGCTCTAGTCCTAACAATGTAAAGCATTGGAAGGTCTTCGAGGATGATATTGAGATAAAAAGGTTTCTTGAGACTGTGGATGAATTTTGTGATTTGCATATTGATCAGGATCAAGATTTTGAATAAATCCCTCATACTGATGTTTTTCTTAATAAAATTTTTTACCATCATATTGTTCAGTTGCCAAGTAACCATATTCCAAAGGGACTTGTCCCCTTGGAAATATTGTTTGACAAAAATGATGTTGTTGTAAAGGTTAAAGGTTCAACTAAAGATGTTGCTGTGACTGAATGCAATCTAGGAATAGAGGAGGATCCTAGGTATGTCAAATTGTCTAGCAGTCTGTCAAAGGAGCAAAGGATTGAGTATGTCAAGATTTTGAGGAGTTTTCTGATGTTTTTTCTTGGAAATATGAACACTTAAGAACATATGAAACAGACATCATGGAACACAAAATCCCTTTGAAAGAAGAGCCCAAAACTTTCAGGAATAAACTCAAACAGATGAACCCCATGTTGCTGCCTATTATGGAAAGGGAAGTGGAAAATATTTTGGATGCGCAGATCATCATTCCCTTGAGGTTTTCAGAATGGGTGGATAATTTGGTCCCTGTGAGGAAGAATAGTCGAGAAATCAGATTATGTGCTGATTTCATAAATTTGAACGAGAGCTCCAAAAAGGATAATTACCTCTTGCCGAAAATGGAGCACATATTGTAGAAAGTGACTGGTTCATCCAGGATGTCTATGATTGATGGATTCTCTGGCTACAATCAGATCTCTTCCATGCCTGAAGATAGAGAGAAGACAACTTTCACTACTCCTTGGGGCACATTCATGTATGCTAAAATTCCCTTTGGATTAATGAATGCAGGAGCAACCTTCTAGTGAGCCATGGGCATTGCCTTCATTGGGGAGAGGCACAAATTTGTAGTCATCCATATGGATGAAATTACAGTATTATCAAGGTCTCACAAAGAGCACTGTCATCATTTGAAGAAGGTCTTCCTAAAGTGAAGAAGGTTTGGTCTCTCCCTCAATCCTAAGAAATCCTTGTTTGCTTTGAAAGAGGGAAAATTGTTGGGGCATATTGTGTCAGTTGAAGGGGTGAGAATTGATCCAAGAAGAGTAGAGGCCATCCATACCTTATCTTTTTCCATATCTAAGAAAGAGGTTCCGTATTTCTTGGGTAAAATCAACTTTCTGAGGAGGTTCATTTCACATTTTGCTGAGTTTGTTAAACACATTACAACCATGCTTAGAAAGGGGAACGAAGTGAAATGGGTTGCTGAGTCAAGAAATTATTTCGACCAAATAAATAGGGCTTTGAATGAAGCACTTGTTCTCATCATCCTTGGCTATTCTAAGGAATTTCTAATATTTTATTTTTCCTCATTTGATATATTGGTTGTTGTTTTGCTACAGATAAATACAGAGGGGTTTGAGMAACCTATTTCCATTTTTAGCAGAGCATTAAGGGATGCAGAGATGAGATACAATATCATGGAGAAGCATGCATATTCTTTGGTGAAATCCCTCAAGGCTTTCAGAATCTATGTTCTGCATTAAAAAAAWTTTGCATATGTCCCCTCAGCCTCAGTAAAAGAAATCTTGATCTAGCCTAATCTAGATGGGAAGAGAAGCAAAGGGATTGCCAAAATTCTGGAGTTTGACCTGGATATAAAACCCACCAAATTGGTGAAAGTCCAAGGTTTATCCATGTTACTGGCTTATTCAAATTGCAAGGCGTTGGGGGTTAATTTCATGAACACACACTCAGAAAATCAACAAACTGGTATTGCTGATAAAGACCCTCATGTCAGCATGAGATTAGCAAAATGCATATGGTATAAAGACATCATCTATTTTCTATAGAAGTTGAGGCCTCCTGATGGTTTTCACAAAATCAAGGTGAGAGATTTGAAACTCAAAGAAATAAAATATTGTCTCATTGATCAGGTTTTGTACTGGAAGGATCCTCTGGGAGTTCTACTAAGATGTCTAGACCCACAAGAGGCCCAAAGGTCCATGACAGATTTTCATGACATATCGTGTGGGGGACATCATTTTTGGATGACCACAGCTTATAATATCCTTAGAGATGAGTATTTCTGGCCCAACATTTTTTCTGATGTCTGTGCGAAAGTTAGAGCTTGCGTCAAGTGTCAAAGTTTGCTAGAAAGCATCATCTCAAATATTTTCCTTTGAAACATGTAATGGTGTTTGAACCTTTTCAGCAATGGGGTGTTGACTTCATTGGAGAGATTCAACCGACCTCAAGTGATTAGCGCATGTGGATTTTGATTGCCATTGATTATTTAACCAAATGGATAGAAGCCATCCCTACAAGGAGTGCCTCCCACAAGGTAATCATAAACTTCCTTAAAGCATGTCCAGATTTGGCTGTCCAAGCAGGATTGTTACAGACAATGTTGCCTCTTTCAGAGCTGAGCCATTTATTAATTTATGTGAGCAGTATGGTATTACATTAATCCATTCCACACTCTACTACCCTTAGGGAAATGGTTTAGCAAATTCCTCTAACAAGAGCCTCATAAAGATCATCAAAAAACTATTAGAAGACAATAGGAAATCATGGGATTCAAAGTTGAAATTTGCGATATGGGCTGATAGGATTACCACAAAGAGGTCACTTGGAATTTCTCCTTTTCAGATCATGTATGGGGTTGAGGCTATTTTTACTACTCAACTCGCCTTTCCTGTGGCAAAGTTCCTCCAGGACTACCAAGGAGAACTCGAGGATATGGTCAGGAGAATATTGCAACTGGTAGAAGTAAAACAAACCAAGGAGCAGTTGCTTGATAAAGTGATGGATCATCAACAGAAAATAAAATAAGCCTTTGACAAGAGGGCAAGCAAGGAATATTTTCAGCTAGGGGATCTGGTGCTCAAGTGGGATGCCCCCAAGCAAGACAAAGGAAAACATGGTAAATTCGAAGCCTTATGGATTGGTCCCTTCAATATTTCTAAGGTATTTTCAAACAACACTTATAAATTGCATAAATTGGAGGATTCTGAAGTTTTTGGTGGCCCTGTCAATGGGCACCTTCTTAAAAAGTATTTTTCTTAAGACATGATCGACGTTACACCATTGTACTTACCACTTCCTTTTTATTTCCATTTTGAATAAGAGACTCCATAACCCAAAGTTGAGGCACTAAAACTGCGTGTTCTTGGCAGCTCACAGGGAGCATGCCATCCCCTSTGGAGCCAATGGTGATAGTCACCCTCAGATTGCGGGAGGATAAGCCCAGTTCCCATCAGAATGTTTGGTGGATGTTGTTTTTACGAGTGGAGGTCAAATGGACAAAACTCAGTACAAGAATGATTTTAACACAAAAACTGGACAAGCAATGCACAGGAAAGTGAGGGCCTCATTAACTTCAGTCAGTGATTTGAGTTTAATTATGAGAAGAAGGAATACTTAGTGAGAGAGGTGAACAAGACTACTATGGGCATCTGACTTTCAAGAATCTTGGTGAATAAAAACCTAGGATCAAGAGCATTATTGAACTCAAGTTTCAGACACTGAAATATGTCACAACAGCATAATGATCAAACCTACATCACAATGCAACTACAACAACTCGACTAGATCCTCCATGCTCAAGGATTTTATGCATAAGGGGGAATAAGACAACAAGGGAGCTGACTAAAACTGGTAACAACAATACTGTAATCAAACCTACATTACAATAGAACTACAACCCTCGATTGGATCCTCCATGCCCAAGTGTTTTAGCACAGTTTTTACAAAGAGATGAGAGAAGTTGACTTCTATTAATGTGAAAGTCTCAAATTTGATACATAACCAGAGAATAGTTCTGGCATCAAAATATTACACAGTAGGGAGCTCTGCTCAACCACTTGATGAGCTTAACAAAATCTTGAACTGAACTATTTATACTCATATCAGTCCGCAACTACCAGGAGTGTGATCTGGCCACTTCATTCAAAGCATTTCGTCTACACCTTCTTCTTTCAGACTGTGTGTGTATCCTCCTGTCAAACATAAACTCATCTCAACACGGGTATGCAAGAAAAACCATCCACAGGGGGACCTCAGGATGACAATTCTGTCTCCATGACCAGACCTTCCATGCTTTCTATTTATGGAGTGAGTCGAGGTTTCAACCACCACTCCTTTTTCATTAACTGCTTCCTCTCGGGACCACAATGAGGATTAACACCTAGGGGTTGTTGTGCACTGCTACTAGTTCTTTGAGTCAAATCTGGCTTTTTAAAACCTTGATGGTCTCATTTTGTAACTAACACAGGCCCTTTTGGCCCTTGGTGCAGGTCTTGTGAAACCCGCAACCTCTTCCTTCACGCTTCTGAAACCTCAAGCTTCAGGCGCCAACTCCTTCTCCATTTTCCCCTTCCTTCCTATGACCTTGGACCATGAGCTGGAGCTTATCCAAAATGGTGCTTCGAGACTTCACGTTTCGGGAGTCTTCACACCACTTGACTCCAGATCTCCCGATACCCGGATCGACGAAATCCATTTACTCAGATCAACGATCGAATCTTCTTCATAGTCAATGACTGCGATTTCTTCCTTGAAACTCTGAATCGGCCAGCTCCATGCAATGGGAACTAGCTTTTCTTCCTGGTTACGCCTCCCACATGACCTTGGGCTATGACTCGGGGCTCTACTTTTGATCACTTCACAACTTCGCACTTCATAAAATCTGGGCCTTGCTCCTTGCAGATCCTCTGAACCACGAATCCATGAATTCGCCTATCTGCCGCCATGTGCTCTTCTGGATCTATTGCCACGATCTCTTCCTCTAGATCGGCCTTCGGGAACTTTGCATGATTCTTATCTAGAAAATCACGCAGTAATTCCTTCCTCTTTTTCACATCTTCCTCCATGCGGATTTTAGATTGACAACCCATATGACTTCGGCTTTCGGGACTTCAAACTTTTGGATGAATAACTTTTACAATCTTCCAGAGTTTTGATTTCCACAATGTTTTCCCATCATTTATATCTTCCCAAAGAGATCTGACAGTCGAGACTTAATCCTTTGCTTGATCTTTAATTCTAGGGCCTCCACCTGGTCACTAATCCTCGTGTAACCTCATAATCCTGAATGCCTTAGGGATGCTAATCTGAACTTCACATGGAATCTCGGTCATTGAAAACTGAACTTGCCTACTCGCTTGATTCGAGCCCACAATAGATCTCTTTGAGTGTTGTGCTTTGTGATCATGGCTGATGACTTTGTAAACATAGACTTGGATTACTTGTTGTGGGCTTGGGAAAACAGAAATGACCAGTAACTGAAGAAAAAGGCGATGAGTGTCCATCCTTAAAGAAAAATAGAAAAGCTTCAAACTGAGACTTATTCAGGTAATACATCAATGGAAACCAGGTCGCTTAAACAAGAGATAAAAAAGGACTTTACCAGTCGAAGGGAAAACTTTAGGACCTGGCTTGCGAAAGAGAGGGAGAGACAGAGAAAGGACACAGAATTAGGTATTAATAATGAACACCTATGACCCCGAACGACTTTATGTGATAACACATTCCAAGTTAAAATTCCCTCAGCAATGTGAGCAACAAGAGCAGTCGGTTCATTTTCATGTCAATTCATGTCATAGAATTTATATAGACTATCCTTCAGGTCAAGAAAACCTTCAACAACAATCGACTGACCTTTCTTCAAATCATGAACATAGATGGCCAAAATTCTACAATCTTACACGCTTGTGTTAACTGAGAAATAGCCAATAGATTGGCACTAAGGTTTAGCACATGATAAATGTCGATAATTCTCCCATGTCAACTTGTATCATTACCCTAAACAACAATATCGAGAGAAAAATCATCGACATTATAAACCTTCCTCTCCTTGGCGTCATTCAAGGACGTGAACAAGGAAGCATCCTTATCCATATGATGAGTGCACCCAAATTCGACTACCCATTCATTCTACACAGAAGGAGACAACAAGGCTTGAGAAGTTCCTACTTGGAAGGTGAAATTACCAATAGGTTGATGAACAATGGACACATCTCCTTCAAGGATTTTAACCTTCTCATCTAAATCATCTCTCTTCTTGTAGCATACTTTCTCCACATGTCCAATCTTTCCACAATACTGACATGTATTATTCTTTCGACCTTGATGGGATGAATCTATTTTCCCTTTAGGATTCTATTCATGGTATCCAGGTCTATATGTATGGGTATCAAACTGTCCCCTTTCCTTGTGATTCAACTTGCTCTTTCCCTTGAGCAAGTGAACTTGATGTTTACCACCAATCTTACCTTCTTCAACTAGTCTGTGTTGATCGATAATCAAAATTCCACAAAAATATTCAAAGGTGTAATCCTTACCATATTCCTTGTGTGCTTACCATTTGGTGTAGAAATTTTAGAGAAAAACGTTGAATGGTGTGGATGGAAAATTTTTGAATGCTAGAAAAATTTTGTTGTTGATGGAAAGAAGGATGAGGTTTTGGAGGTCATCACGACCTATATCTCATGGGAGATTCATTTTCACCTCAGTGATATCGAATTCCATCATCAATTATGGAAGAAGATGAATTCATTGTTCAATAGAGTTGACGAAGGCCACATCATGTAGTTGGAGAAATAAAGAAACACTTTTCCAATTACTATATAATTTTGTTCTGCTAGAGTGAGATTATTATTGATGAAATAAACATCATAAGGTTTATTCTCTTCTTTTTGTCCCAATATATATCCAATGGATGTATCCAAAGCATCCATAGAAATATGAAAAGGAAAAGACCAATTTGCCCCCCATAACATTGGTGCAATTGAAAACTTCTTCTTCAAAGATTTAAAGGAAATGTGACATTAAATAGTCCAATAGAATTCTACATCTTTCGAGATTAGTAGAAACAAAGGTGATTCAATCTTAGTAAAATTTTCAATGAACCTACCATAATACCCTACATTCCCTAGAAAACTACACACATCATTTTGAGATGTTGGGACTAGGAGATTTAATATTACCTCTATTCTCATAGGGTCCACTTTGATCCCTATAGGAGATATGTGATTCCCAAGAGCATCTTTATCAATTGATATTGGTAATAGGCTTCAAGTTTAGGGTTGATATTCAATGTTTTTCCTAGATAGATATCCATGGATTTTCTATGGCTTTTGAATATGGCACTCAAAGAGGAAGTCATGGAACCAAATTTTTGTGTCAATTAAATTAATGAACTTATTTCCTGAAGATTCTTATTTACAATATGTCTGAAGGATGAATAATTCATATAATGATCCGAGTCAAGATGTGACATGAAATTATATATCAACTCATATTTAGTATCTTCCCTAAATATTGAGGATTGTTCCAGAGTCAAAATAGGCTAAATGATATTATCCTTAGTAACCTCTATCTAAGAAGGGACCTCCATATCTAAAGAAGGTTTAGCAAGGTGTTAAGAGTGAGATTCTTAGTGGAATTCCCATGGGAGATTGTCATGTTTACTGATCTAGAACCAATATATGCATCTGTAGTAACCAACCAAGGTCTACCCAAAATTAATGGGTATCCACCTAGATTAGCCTTTGGTTTTAGGATCATGAAGTCTACGAGCTATTCCCAGGAATACACATAAACTATTACATCATCTATTTTCCCTTCTGATTTAGCAATAGATTTATTAGCTAATTGAAGGACGGTAGGAGTCGAACCAAATCTAGGTAATTGGATTTTCTCCATAGTTTATTTGGTCATGAAATTAATATCAGACCCGAGTCAACTAAGGTATTGGGGATGGAAATACTATTGATATGAACATTGAAAACTAGGCTTCTTGGATATACATATTTATTCATGAAAATATTTCACATTATCAAATCAACTAATTTTCCTATCACGTGGACAAATTTAGGGTCCTTGTTTTTCCTTTCAGTTTTTCTTAAGAACAGTTCTTAGATAGATTTAGCATAAATTGGAACATCTTTGATTTCTTGGAACAAAGGAATATTGACATGCATTTATTATCTCCCCTAGAAATTCAAACTATGGTTGTGTGGGAGGTTTGTCTATACTCAATCCCTCTTGATAGGGAGGATTTAGAACATAAATAGATAGGTGTGGTTGGTTGGAACTTCCTAGGGTAGTGGTTTGTACTAATGGGGAAGATTTGTTGACTTGATTGTTTAGTTCAATGGGTTCTTCCTCATCATCCAGTTCCAGGAGAAGGGGAGAATTTTGGTTATTAATCACTTTTCCCAAGTTTAAATGAACATTGTGAATATCTACAAGGGAAATGAAGTACATTGGATATCTAGGTAACTCAACATTGTAAGTGAGTTGAGATACTTTATTATTTGGGTTAGGTATGAGTTGGGTAGAAATTTGAGGTGGGATCTAAGGAGGTTTATTATATGGAAACTACAATTTTTGTTATGGTTGTTGTTGGCATGAAGGATGTGATTAAGGGGCTTATTGTTGAGGTTGTTGGGGTATGTTTCAAAAGATGAAGGCCCTCACCAACCTTGTTTCCAAGGTTGGTTTTCATCTTGAGAAGGCCATTTTTTCCATGACATAGATGGGTACCAATTATGAGATGGATATTGAGCATTAAAGTATGAAGAAAAATATTGAAAGGCAACTTGCGTTGTACCTGGTGGTCAAGATCACCACAAATGTTTGTAGGTTACAAAGAAAAAATGTGTAGTTCCCTCATTGGCTCCTTGATATATAGATCTAAGCTCAGGATATAAAGGAAAACTACGAGTTACATGATTTTCCTCATAGATAACATATATCTCTACATTGTTCAAAGGGAATTCTTGCAGAGAATGATTCTTTTGATATCTGGAATAGAATATGGGAAATGCCAAGTATGCCTCATATTTCTTCTTCTTTTCCTTCATAGTATCGAACTGGAAATGCCAAGTATGCCTCATATTTCTTCTTCTTTTCCTTCATAGTATCGAACTGGGAACTAAGTAAGTTGAGGATGTCAGTTTTGAAATTATCTAGTAAGTTCCCTAGTTTATCTCTCGTGATCCCTCCTATAGATGATTTTATGATCCTTGAATCCACATCTCTGGGAACTTTCCCATGCCTTGCATTACCTCATGAGTAGTGTTTACACAACTCACAAATTTATTCATACGTCAACTAGGAAACATATCCCATTCTCATTATGTTCAATATGTTTATACAATCATCTTGAATTCCCCTCAAGAAAATGATATGGAGATTCTATGATCCCAACTTGTTCTTCTTTGATCGTTGAAAGTTGTATTGAAATATTTTGGCATAGTCCTCCAAACGTTCACCATCCTTTTGAGTCATTTTGAAGATTTATTCTCGAAGATCCCTTGCTTTGAAATAATCTTGGCACTTTTTCATAAATACTTGCTTCATCTCCTCCCATGTGTGGATAGTATTTCCTCCAATCCCCGTGAACTAATGAAGCGCTACTTCTTTCTAAGCATCATAGAAGTAGTCATAGATTCAACAAAGGACATCAAAACCAAAGAGGAATGTATATGTATCTTTGTTAGCCAAACCATGAAAGTTAGGCAAGGTAGAAGGTGGGATATTCTTCATTTGAATCATGCCATATGACCCCTATGTTAGCACATATAATATACTGGGACTTGGCAGATCACATTTCAACCATCAGCAAAAGGTTTTCATGTGGGTTTCGTGGAAACATGGGAAAACAAAACTTGCGTAGCGATCACACGTTACGCAAGTGCATTTTTATCATAACTCTTAAATCGTGTGCCCGTTTGCCGTGAAAGTTTTATAGGAGATGCATGAAGGCAATATGAATAATATCACTTAATTTCAAGTCAAAATGCTTCACTATTTTGAGAAATGAGCCACCTTCATCTACAACCATTTTTTAATTTTCTCGAGATTCGTGAATTGGGATTTTCCCAAATTTATTTAGTAGAAGCATCATGATGATATTAAGTTGCTGACCAAAATTTGTCCCGACCCATTTTACCAATTGAGAGAAAATAAAAAACTACTAACTTCGGAAACTTCGTTGTGCAAACACGCTACGCAAGTGTTGTAGCTCACAGTTGCACAACGAGTTGAGTCAGCACACTATGCAAGTGTTGTAGGTATAATTTTTTGCAGAAAATGGGATTTCATGATGATAGACTCATATTGGATGATCAATAAAATTTTAAAAGTGGTGTAGAAGCTTCTTCAACACATAATTACATGCAGGTTATATCATTTATTGAAACCAAGCCTCAATTTGCAACCTTAAAGTATTTGGGGTTTTTTTTAGAGCCTTGATGAAGAATTTAATGCTTTGAAGGAAGATAAATGGTTCAGGGACTTATCATCATGTTTAAAAAAGTAAATATGATAGTAAATGGCCTTCATATAGCTTGCAGTGATCAACCATAAGAAGAAAACTCGAAAATAACCCTCGTTGTGCAACCTCGCTACGCAAAGTCTGGAGGGCACGTTGTTTTTGCAGTCAGCTTCAAAATCGTGTTTCAAACAACCAGAAATTTTTTCAGAAAAACCCAAAGAGTATTTTGTCAAGCACAAAACCAATAACAAAATCCTCTCTCAAGTTTTGCACAACTATCATATTTTGGGAGATTTGAAGGGATCTTTTTAGCCTATTTTTCAGATTTAAATATTTAATGATTTCTTGTTTTAGTTATTATATTTGGGCATGGATCTCGAGAATATGGAGAAGAATTTTCGAAAACTGGAAGAGGTTTTTTTCAAGAATGGGTTCATATCCAAAAACCTCTCCTAGTTTTGTGACAACTATTGCGATTCAAGAGATATGATGTTATCTTTGACCCCTATTTTCTAGAAAATTGATTCCTATTTCTTGGCAGGCAATTTTGAGTTTGTTCCTATTTTCATGTAACTAGATCCAAAAATGAAGGAAAATGGTTGAATTCGACCTCCTTATCTTGGGGAATAATTCTTCCTATATAGTTTTGTAATTTTGATTATCAAAGGAGGGGAGTTCCATCGTCAGCTGGAGGAGAAAGCTATTGGACTGTGTATCATTTTTTCCTGAATATTTTATGAGTTAATATAGAAGTACAACACTTTCATGAAGCAGAGATTCATCACGGTGATGTTCTAAGTATGTATTTTCATTTGTAAATTATCATTTCCATTAATGTTTATTCTCTTCTAGTATTTGACTGAGAGTATATGTTTGGAATTCATCTTTATATGATGCTTCATTCATGTAGTAAATATTTGTTTATGTGTTAAGGATTTCATGTGCAGAATTCATTTGTATTTGGTGCTTTGTCCATGGTGATCTATCTCATTTCTGGTTTTTTTTCTAAGTTATATTAAGAACTCACCCTTTGTTAGGTGCTCTTAGTGTAATGGGTTGTCTGTTTTACTTTTTTGTTGCCATCTCAATACTATTTACTTGCTGAAAAAAATCACCTACTTTGCCTTTGTTTTCAGAAAGTACAACACCAACTATTGACTCAATATATTTAAGCTCGGACCTTGACTCCATTTCCCAATGCTCTTCTTCTCTTGATTTTCTTACCAACCCTTTTAAAACAAAAAAAAAAACATGTCCTATTGCAGAATCTGACCTTTGTGTGCTCATTGCTAAATCTTTTTGAGTATTTTCAGTCTTTACATATTTGAGAGAGCCCTCTCTAGTTGTGTAGGTTGAAATACAACCTAAATTTGGTTTGAGGTCACCTCGGGGTTTCTTTGATATAACCCAAATAAATTACCAAGTGATAACACCCTAAATAGGAAATTTGAATGTAATGGGATTTGTTTGGTTAGAACCTTCTCCTTCATTGGTCATGTTCAGAAAATTGTTTATCCAAAACACCATATATTCGTTAGAAGTGAGAGAATAAATAGATAAATTAGGCTCTTGAACTAGATTCTCTTGATAATCTATAGCCTCTTGTCCAATAATTGACTCTTCTCATTTAGAATATTATACAACTAGAAAAATGATGATAACATGTGTCGTGGAACCAACAATCAATGAACAGGGCATCAAATATATTATGTAAAATGTTTTCATCTATTTTAATTCTTGGGAAAATACTATGATTTCAAATTTAGCATGTGGCTCTTCTTGGAATGATACTACAAATGGTTAGAATCAAATATAACATCTCCTCTACTCTATAGTTGAATTGGAATCATATGTATTTTTTTTTCTACAAGCTATGCAATTTATGAAATCAATAAAAGATAACAAAATATAACAATATGATTCCCTTGAGGGACTGTAATTCCTACCTTAAAAATCTCTACGAATCCCCTAATGTTGTGGATAGCATTCAAACCATTTCTACATAGGAGGTAGTTTTTTCAATAGAAGATAGAGTTTGGGGTTAAGAGGCTCTCAAAATGGAAAGCTAAGGACATCAAAGGCTACCAAGTAGAAATTAAAAAAATTGGAGGGCCTATCCTCATCCCTTACATCCACAAGATCTTCAATTTCAAAGTCAAGAAGGGCTTCCCTATACCCTAGACTCAAAGTCTCATTGTACCTATTTATAAAAGTGAGGATAAAAAAATCCCTCTAACTATAGGACCATTCTAATTATCCCCTTTTTATCCAATTTATATGGAATTGTTTTAGAAAATAAGATCAACATATGGCTAGAAATCCATGGAAAAATAATTAAAGGTTGGGCTGGATTTAGGAGTTATCAACTATAGAACACCTTGTTACACTTAGAATCATAACGGAGAAGTGTCACAATAATAAAATCAATCTCATGTGTTGTTTCGTTGACTTTTGAATTTATCTTTTGACAGAATGCCTAGGACTAACCTTTGGAATGGGATAAAAGAGATAAAAATCCCTTTCGAGTTGAGAGCTACTATAGTAAGGTTGTACGAGTTCACGTTATTTCCAAGTTTAAGAACATTGAGGGTTGGTATAATAAATTGATTGTAATATAGGAGTTAATAAAGCTTGTCCCATGTCCCCTACCCTTTTTTCCATATACATTGACAAGTTAGAGGATTGCTTGGAAGAAGAGAGTTGTGTCGGCTCAACTCTTGTTAGTTTAGTCATCATCCTTCTTTTTTATGCTGATGATATTGTTCTTATGGAGAAAAGTCCCCGTGATCTCAACAAGCAACCAAAAATCCTCAAGGATTTATGCTCTAGCATGGGTATGACTATTAACACTGACAAAACTAAGGTTATGATAATTAAATCCAAAAAAACCACTTATGCTAATTTCATGTATGACAACAACAACTTTGGGGAAGTGACTTCATTCAAATGTCTCAAAATTGATCTTTATTACAAGGTTAACTTAAACTATAGCATCGAAAAATGGATAAATGGAAGGTGGAAATCTTATTATGGACATGAAAACAATTGTAAATCAGAAGACCTTTGGCTATGGGATAAGAAGAAACTATTTTTTGAGACTCTTGTCACTCTTGTTATCTTATATGATTGTGACGTTTGGAGCTACAATATCTCTAGAGAATCATGGAGAAAAATAGAGAAAATCCACAAATGTGTTTTATAACTTATAATCTCAAAATTAAAGACATTACACCCTACATTATGCTCCTCATAGAAGCAAGTTTTTCTCCCATTGAGAGCATGACTATGACTAGGTACCTAATGTACAAGAATAAGATAAACATGGAAGACAAGAGGCTTTCTAATATTGCTTCAAACTCCAATCAAAACCACTTGTGGCTCAAGAGACGGTGGCATAAAGATAACAAGTCTTGGCTGAATCATTGGGGAATAAAGGAAGAGGTCACTCTACATAATAACAATAATATTACAAATATTATTACATCTTTATTTAGGGAAAAATTGTGGTGTGATAAAGAATTAGAGGATAAAATAAAATTAAGATGCTATAAGGAGGTGATCAACCATAATCTAGAAGATCAAAAGATCTTTCTTTTTGGTCTATCGTAAAGAAGAAAATCAACATTGCTAAAATAAGAACAAACTCTCACGAGTTCCACAATGAAACAAGGCATTGGACAATTCCCAAAACATCTTGGACCGAAAGAGTTTGTCAACTTTGTGACACTAAAAGGGTTGAAGATGATAATCACTTTATCTTAGAATTTCCTGCATATACCCACATCTGATCACAATTTCAAAATATTTGTTAGAATAGTGACCTTCCTAACCTTTTAACTTATCAAAACTATGATGATCTAGAAATGTTTCTCGTAAAAAAAAAACAAGTAATTTCTTACCTTTAAGGTAGGATAGAGTGAACAATAACCACTATCATCATCATCATCAAAACCCAATAGTATTAATCTCCAATTAACATAGAATTTCTAAACCATCACCCAACATAACATATAACCAATAATTATGAATTCCTTAATATTCTAACACAAATAATACACTTTTTCTTTATAATACTTTAACCTAATTTTATTTAGCATTTGCATTTTTCTTAATAACTTCATCACTCTTAAAAACCATAATATATCCAACATCTTCACTGAMTTTCAAACATGTTTCATGTTTTTCTTATAAATAAATTAATAATGAGAAATACGAATAAAAACCATAATATATCCAACATCTTCACTAACTTTCAAACATGTTTCATGTTTTTCTTATAAAAAATTAATAATGAGAAATACGAATAAACATTATAAGTTACCTGTGTGAAAAACTAAGAGTAAGATATTATTCTACATTGGTCAGAATAAATATCATCAAAAAGCCTTGAATGTATCCTAAATCTGGATCCTTTGTTTTGGCATTAAAGAAAAACATTAGCTTGAATGTATCCTAAATCTTGATCCATTGTTTTGGCATTAAAGAAAAACATTATATATAATATAGATGAAAATATTATAAATAAATTTATTTTTATTTTTATTTCTAAATAAACTTTTATTATATTATTAAAAATATAGATGATTTTTTTTTCATTAAGAATCACTCGAATTCGAATTTTATTATATAATTAATAGTCAGTCTATATTCTCGTCACATCATTCCTTCATAATGTAAACATTGAAAACTATCGGTGAATCCATATTCTGTCCACTTATCATGTAAACATTGAAAACTATAGATATTGTACTGGGTTAATGGAAAATCACTTTTAACGAGTCAAATAATTTTGGATTCTCAATCTGGTAGTGAAAGTTTGAAGGTCCTGGTACGCACATCTCTTTGTACGTCTATTTCGGAATCTATCTCACGACACTCATTATTTTCAGTGACAGCTTGGATTATAACGCTTAAAACATTGAAAATGAAATTGATAACATTTATTTTTAATTTTAAGATTTATATATATATATAATTATTAATATATAAAGTAAATAATATTGATAATGGCTATGGTACAGCTTGAGTGGGTCTAATGGTTAAAAATATGTGTTTCCTCCTAAAAGATCACAAGTTCAAATCCAGAGAGGGTAGGGTATGTATATCTCCATAAACTTTACTACTCATACTATTCCATTAGTTTGTAATTGTTAAAATTACAATAGAATTCTGATCAATTTTGTTATCAGATTAGGAAAATCTCACACTCCCACGTTTAATAAGATTTCTTGGTCAAATCAAAATCATGTTGGCCACCAAAGAGAGATGCATAATTATTGGATGTTGCTATTAATATTCAGTGATCCCTTTTCTCATTCCCAAATTCGTTGTTAGCTTCCTTGCAGAATTTGCAACATGTTGAATTGCAAGCTCAACCTGATCTTCTGGCTCCTCCTCCTCTCATTGCAACTCTCTGCAACAGTGTCTAGAAAAGACAATCGTGATAACGATGGAAGAAAAATATTGAGAGGGATAATGCGTTGTACCTGCTGGTCGAGGTGGCCACAAAGAAAATTTGTTGAGTTCCCTTATTGACTCGATATATCATTGTAAGCTCGGGAAAGGAAGGAGAAATACCAATTGCATGAGTTTCCTAGTAGATACCACATATCTCTACATTGTTCAGAGGGCATTCTCGCGGAGGATGCTTCATGCTTCTTTCGATATCTAGAGCAAAAGATAGCCAATGCCTAGTCTGCCTCATCTTTCTTCTTCTTTGCCTTCATAATATCTAGAACAGAAGATAGCCAATGCTTAGTGGGAACTGATTGAGTTGGGATGTCATTTTTGAAATTATATATTAATTTTCTTAGTTCAACTCTAGTGACCTGTTCTTCACATGATTTCATGATCTTTGAAATTACATTTCTGTTTTATGTATTAAGTTTGGGATTGAGTTGACTTCTTGTAAGAGATTGTTGAGATATTCTCTCAACTTCGCCATTTATGTTTGGAGTAAGTTAAATCGAACTCCAACTATATATATACGTATGTATGTATCTGTGTATAATAGTGAATAATACAATGTATTATTTCGTTTAAGAGTGTGCAACGATTGCTCCCCATTTCTCTATTTTGGTATCAGCATGAAGATGTAATATATTTTGGTATCAGCATGAAGATGTGATAGATTCACTATACATATGTGTGGGAGTGCGGTTTTGAATTAGTGTTGCACTTGTGCGAGAAGATTTCTGTAGATTTATTTTATTTTGCCAGTATGAATTTTTTCGTGATTTTGTGTGGACTGTTTGCTTTCTGTCACTAAAAGCAGTTGCAGGATTGGAGGGTCACTCGCTTTGATCGCTTGGGCCTGAGACATCTGAGGCAGTGAAAGGAAGAATTGGAGTGTGCTGATATAGACGGTGTTGCCATTTCCACCAGTTCGAGGGCTGCCCGAAGATCATCAGATTAGTTGCGTATTTGCAGATCCATTGTAGACTTTGTGCGTGAAGAGAATAGTTGCCTTGCCATTGTGGAGAACATTCACCGGATTTGCACATTTGTTAAAACATACCAGCCGTCATGAAGAGGCCATCACCAAGAGAAGACGAAGCCAAATTTATTCTTTTATGTGCTGTTGCGTGAGCTTGAAAGAAATCATTCCATGCTATATCTGGTGGTGGATATCTATCTATCAAATCATTAAGGAGGATCTATTGCGCTGGTGGAATAATAGATTCATAATATATGCTTTGTGTGAAGGCTGAGAATTGTTGTGTGACTGCCGAATGGAGGATACGAAGAAGCCGCTGCCATTTCCTCTAAGATCACAACCACCATCACCATTGTGAGAGATGCCATGTTTGAATGGAAGTCGCACCAAACTTGATCCATAAGAATCGTCGACTGCGAGAAAGGGGAGGCATTGTAAACCTGCGAATTTGAAGAGGTCGAGGATGTGGTTGTTCCAGCTCATACTTGTGACTTGTGAGATTGATTTCTGCCAACGGAAGGAAAGCTACCCATTTGTATTCATCAAGTGAGGGACTGTATGGAGAACCATTGTTCGTCATTTATTTTGCTGCACTATTGCATGAGGAAGCATGGTGAAGAAAATAGCGGCCATATTAATCTTTTGAATTAGTGTGAATTAGAATATTTTTTTTGTTACCACAAATAATATATTCCAATTAATTCTTATGCTAATGTGACTTATCATGCTTCGGGAGAATTAGTAACAGGATGTTCTTAATAAGGTCAAGCTGATGTGATTCGTCATGCTCAGTTACAGGTTATTTTGTGATAAGAGGTCAAGTTGTGAAAATGACTATTGAAAACATTTAGTACCCAGATCATTCTCCTATACAATTATTGAATTTTTCTCTTCAAGGGAATTCAACAGATGGTAGTGTATTGATAGGATAATTCAGTATCAATATTGTCCTTCGGGAAGTTGAGAAGCGTTGATTGTATAAAGAACGCCAAAGATGGTCGGAAGCAGTTTTATCTGTGTTGTATGAAGTTGTAGCTCGAAGATGATGGGAGAGAAAGAGTGTGTCTATGAAGTTCAGAGATAGGTGTAAGAGCATATGAGGCCCAGTGAGACAAAGACATATGACAAATTTTGTAATCATGATTTCAGCACTGTAAGTTTTTTTAATGTAAGCATTAAAGGGGGATATTAGAGATAATGCTCACATTAGTGCTATGTACTAAGTTTGGGATTGGTTTGAGGTTTTGAATGAGATTGTTGAGATATTCTCTCAACCTCTCCATCTATGTTTGGAGTTATTTATATCTCACTCCAACTATGTATATACGTATGTATCTGTGTGTAATAGTGAATAATACAATTTATTATTTCATTTAAGACTGTGCAATGGTTGCTCCTCATTTCTCTATTTATTTCTAGGACCTTTCCCATGCCTTCCATTACATCATGAGTAGTGTTAAGAGAATTATATGAAGAGTCTCTAAGCCCAATTTGTTATGCTTGATTGTTGCAAGTTGTATTGAAATATTTAGACATAGTCCTCCAAACTTTCATCATCCTTTTGAGTCATTTTGAAGATTTATTTTCTAAGATTTTTTTCTTTGCAATAATCTTGGTACATTTTCACAAATGTTTGTTTCATCTCCTCCCATGTATGGATAGTATTTCCTCCGAGCCCCATGAAAAAACAAAGCATTGATTCTTTCTGAGCATCATAGGACTAGTCATAACTTTGACAAAGAACATTAAAATCAAACAAGAATGTATATGGATCTTGCCTAGCCAAACCATGAAAATTAGATATTATTCATGGCAACCATACCATCTAACCCTTGAATAGGAAATTCAAATGTAATAGGGTCCTTCCAGTTAGAACCTTCTCCTTCATTGATCATGTTCAGAAAAGAGTTTCTCCAAAACACCATAGATTCATTAGAAGTGAGAGAATCAACATACAAATTAGACTCGTAAACTAGATTCTCTTGATAATCTAGAGCCTCTTGTCCACTAATCAAATCTTCTAGTTTAGAAGATTCTACAACTATAGAAATTAGGATAGCTTGTATTATGGAACCATCTTCGTGATGTACAACAACTATGTTGGATGCAACCTCTTCAATCAGAGACTTGGGAGTATGTCCCTTATACTTGTTTCCTTCTATTGATTTTCCTGTCAAAGTGTTAGTGATGTGGGTATATCTTACTGCACCATAAAAACATTGATCCAGGTGGATATTGGTGGCCACCCACCTTTTCCAACTGGCTCAAAATAGTTTTCTGGCAATTTTGGTAATTTACTATTTTTAGCAGTTTTTAACTTCCGGGGCCACTTTGAGTGCCTAAATGAAGATTTTTTGGGATCAAGCTTCTCAATTATAGCTGAAGAATATAATTGAACCCCCTTAAATGAATATACTCAACGATACCTTTCCAACGAGCTATCGTGCACCCCAAACAGAGTTTGTATGCCAAAGTCACGCCCCCGGGAAGTTGATACACCAAACTAACCAAAACGGGGTCCACAAAACTGTTGGTTTTTCATCTTCCGGGGTTAGGGTTTTGGATTTTATTTATGATAAAAAGGACTTTGGAGCCTCATTATAAGATCATCATCTCATAAATGCAAGTAGCCATCACATCTCTTCTCAAAGATAAGCTACCACCATTCTATCGAGTCTTTCACTCTGTATTTTACAGTCTTTGTACATTTTCGCTCATTAATAGAAAATTGTGTATTACTGTATATCTGTGTTTATGGTTGAATATCTGATACATTTCTATTATAATATTGGATATCTGAGATATCTTTGTACATTTATTTATTATATCTCCTCTCTCATTTTGTGCCGAAAATAATCTGGATCAGTGGTATCAGAGCAGGATGCTCTTAATCATTTTTTTTCAGTGCATGTCCCCGATGAGGTCCAAGTATAGAAATTTGGGCCTCGAGCTTGTCTCTCTTGAAGAAAATCGATCTCTCACACCCAAGAAACTCTCCATGGTCAAAGAAAAGAAAAACAATGGAGCAGACGATTCTATCAATCTGTTGCTTGAGCAAGCTCTCACGCAACAGAGGGACAAAATGATGGAGAATTTTTCCCACATCCTTCAACACCTGTCGATAGAAAATGATGCATATTCATCAAACAACCACTTTGGAAGCACCTCTCCTTTCAAGGTACAGGTTAATCTTGATATTCTCGTATTTGAAGGTCAGATAGATGCGGATGCCCTAGACAAATGGTTAAATCCGTGAGAAGGTTATTTCTCTGTTCATAATTTTTCCGACAGGGAAAATATCACCTTCGCACTCCTTAAAGATCTCCCCCCATGTCAAACATTGGTGGGAAACTTACTGGGAGAAAATTTCCACAGAGGAGTCTAGAATATATGGCATCGATCCCACTTGGGATTTTTTTGTGGATGCGGTAAAGGAACAGTATTACCCTAATGGGAACTATGAGGACCAGTACATGAGATGGACCACACTGCGGAAAGAGAGGGGCCAAGAAGTTCCAGAGTTCACCAATACCTTCCATACCTTATGCACCAAGATGGGTATCAAATACTCCAATTGAAATTTGGTTCTGAAAAACTGTGGGGCTCTACACAGATACATCCAAACTGAAATGGATTTTCTGGACATCTCATCACTTGGTCATGTTTATCGATATGCTATTAAAATCAAGCAAAAATTTAAGCACCAGAAAAAACAGGAGTTTGGGTATGCAAATATGCAACAACCAAAGTATGATAAAGATGGCCCTAACAAACAGTCTCCTGAAAACCACTCCAAGCTAGAGGAAAATAATGGTCACAAAAAGACAAAGAACGACACTGGAAAATGGTATGATTTCCACAAAATTGCCTAGCACAACACTGAGGAATGTCGCTCAAAACAGTCATTGGTGGCCGAGGTCAAAGATAAGGAGCCGAACACTAATTTAGAATCTGATTATGAAAATACTGGTAAAAGACAGATCATCGATACAGACCCCACTCCTATTGTCGCGACCGAAGTAATTCAACCAGAAGAAACAATAGATCCTGAAGAGGGGGAATGCCTTTTTCATTCACAGGTGTGGGTGAATGGGACCCCGCTACATTTTATTCTTGATAGCAGAAGCCAGAGTAACCTCATCTCAGCAAAGGTCGTTAAATAGTTGGGATTGTTGACAAAACCACACCCGCAGACATACAACATCGAGTGGCTTCGCCAGGGATGAGATCTTTGTGTCAGCCAATAGTATCGATTTTCATACAGCATCCATCCCTTCAAGGATGAGGTATTATGTGATGTTTCCCCACTGGATGTATGTGATGTTCTCTTGGTCCATCTCTTGGGCCAACCATATATGTGGAAGTGCCATGTTGTTTATGAGTCTTGACCCCGCAGTGTCATTGTTTCTTTGGGGGGTCATCTCTACATAATACCAGAGGTAGTTTCGACTACTGTTCCACCTAAATAGTGCCGCAAGGTAGTATCTCATACCACAAAATTCATCTTCTTCACAATCTGTACAAAAGGTAAACAGAAGGATACTGTAACCACTACAGCCTCGGCCCAAGCACTTTCTATCCAACAGAAGCAGGTCGACAAGATTGTAGAAAAGTGTAAAGATTCATTCTGCACATAGGCATCTCATGTAGCCAGACTGGTTAAAAAGGTCCAACCCTTCTAGCCACATGTTCGTGACAACCTTCAACAAGCTAAGCAGCGCAACTTCTCCAACAAGGCAAGCAGCTCATCAAGATGCAAATTCAACAGACACTTTTCCCTCTCCCCCAGGAAATCAACGAAATGGATACCATTGACTCATAAGGAGGGAGGATTGATCCAGATGGATATCGGTGGCCACACACCTTTTCCAACTCACTCAAAACAGTTTTCTGGCAATTTTGGTAATTTACTATTTTTAGCAGTTTTTAACATTCAGGGCTACTTTGAGGGCCTAAATGAAGGTTTTTCGGGATCGAGCTTCTCAATGATAGGAGAAGTATTTTGTTGAGCCCCCTAAATGAATATCCTCGATGATACATTTCCAACGAGCTATCGTGTGCCCCAAACAAAGATCGTATTCCAAAGTTACGCCCTCAGGAAGTTGATACACCAAACTACCCAAAACGGGGTCCACAAAACTATTGGCTTTTCATATTCCAAGGTTAGGGTTTTGGATTTTCTTTATGATAAAAAGGCCTTTGGGGCCTCATTGTAAGATCATCTTCTCACATATGCGAGTAGCCGTCACATCTCTTCTCAGAGATAAGTTGCCACCATTCTAGCGAGTCTTTCACTCTGTATTTTACAGTCTTTGTACATTTTCGCTCATTAATGGAAAATTGTGCATTACTATATATCTGTGTTTATGGTTGCATCTCTGATGCATTTCTGTTATAATATTGGATATCAGAGATATCTCTCTACATTTCTTTATTATATCTTCTCTCTCATTTCGTGCAGAAAATAATTTGGATCAGTGGTATCAGAGAAGGTTTATCTTGATCGTTTTTTTCAGTGCATGCCCCCGGTGAGGTTCGAGTATAGCAAGTTGGGCCTTGAGCTTGTCTCTCTTGAAGAAAATCAATCTTGCATGCCCAAGAAACCCTTCATGGTGGAAGAAAATAAAAACGATGGAGCAGACGATTATATCAATCTGTTGCTTGAGGAAGCTCTCATGCGACAAAGGGACAAAATGATGGAGAATTTTCCCCACATCTTTCAATGCCCTCCGATAGAAACAAGCACATCTTTATCAAACAACAATTTTGAAAGCACCTCTCTTTTCAAGGTACAGATTAATTTTTATATTCTCATATTTGAAGGTCATATAGAACTGGATACCCTAGACAAATGGTTAAATCTATTAAAACGTTATTTCTCTGTTCATAATTTTTCCGACAGAAAAAATATCACCTTCGGACTCCTGAAATCTCTCCCCCATATCAAACATTGGTGGGAAACTTACTGGGATAAAGGTTCCACAGAGGAGTCTGGAATATATGGGGCCAAGCCCACTTGGGATTTTTTTGTGGATGCGGTAAAGGAGTAGTATTACCCTATTGGCAACTATGAGGACCATTACATGAGATGGACCACACTGCGAAAAGAGAGGGGCCAAGAAGTTATGGAGTTCACCAATACATTCCATACCTTGTGCACCAAGATGGGTATCAATGACTCTGAACGACATTTGGTTCTGAAATACCGTGGCAATCTACACAGATACATCCAAATTGAAATGGATTTTCTGGACATCTCATCACTCGATGCTGCTTATCGATATGTTGTTAAAATCGAGAAGAAATTAAAGCACTAGAACAAATGGGAGTTTGGGTCTGCAAATATGCAACAACCAAAGTATGATAAATATGACCCTAACAAACAATCTCCTAAAAACCACTCTAATCCAGAGGAAAAGAAGGGTCACGGGAAGACAAAGAAGAACACCGAAAAATGGTGCGATTTCCACAAACACCCCTGGCACAACAACGAGGAATGTCGCTCAAAATAGTCATTGGTGGTCGAGATCAAAGACAAGGAGCCAAACCCTAATTATGAATCTGATTCTGAAAATACTGATAAAAGACAGATCATTGACCTTCACCCCACTACTATTGTCGCGACTGCAGCAATTCAACCAGAAGAACCAAAAGATCTTGATGAGGGGGAGCACCGTTTTCATTCACAGATGTGGGTAAAAGGAACCCCACTGCATTTTATTGTTGATAGCAGAAGCCAGAAGAACCTCATCCCACCAGAGGTCGTCAAACAATTGGGATTGTCGAAAAAACCATACCCGCAGCCATACAAAATCGGGTAGCTTTTCCAGGGAAAAGGTCTCCATGTCAGCCAACAGTATCGATTGTCATACGACATCCATCCCTTTAAGGATGAGGTATTATTTGATGTTTCCCCATTGGATGTATGTGATGTTCTCTTGGGCCAACCATATATGTGGAAGCGCCATGTTTTTTATGAGTCTCGGCCCCATAGTGTCACTATTTCTCTAGGGAGTCATCTATACATAATACCAGAGATAGTTCTGAATACAGTTCCATGTAAACAGTGTTGCAAGGTAGTATCTCATACTACAAAATTCAGCCTCTTCATAATCTGTCCAAAATGTGAATAGAAGGATATTGCAACCACTACAGCCTTGACCCAAGAACCTTCTATCCAACAGAAGTAGGTCAACAAGATTGTAGTTAAGTGTAAAGATTCATTCTGCACATAGGCATATCATGTATCCAGACTAGTTAAAAAGGTCCAACCCTTCCAGCCACATGTTCGTGACAACCTTCAACAAGCTCAACTTCTCCAACAAGGCAAGCAACTCATCAAAATGCAGTTTCAGTATATGTTTTTCCCTCTCCCCCGAGCACTTAATGCAATGGATACGATTGCTTCCTAAGGATGGAAGATTGATCCAAGTGGATATCGGTGCCACTTTGAGGGCCTAAACGAAGGTTTTTCAGGATTGAGCTTCTCAATGATACATGAAGGCTTTGATTGAGCCCCGTAAATGAATATCCTCGATGATACCTTTCCAATGAGCTATAGTGCGCCCCAAATAGAGATCGTATGCCAAAATTACGCCCCCGAAAAGTTGATACACCAAACTACCCAAAACGGGGTCCACAAAAATGTTGGATTTTCATCTTTCGAGGTGAGGGTTTTGGATTTTCTTTATGATAAAAATGACTTTGGAGCCTCATTGTAATATGATCTTCTCTTATATGTGAGTAGCC
>SNQJ01S0008933.1:250582-263760 GCA_010110895.2 Picea sitchensis | reverse complement strand
AAGGAGTTGAGGATTCAGTTTGGGTCTTGAACCTCGTTGGTACTTCCGGCTAAGTCTATTTCGGTCAAGTTTCTGAATAATTCTTCTTTCTTTGATATGGATTGTTCACATGATTCGACAATGAGGTGTAGGCTCTTAAATTTCTCTTTCCAGCATGCTTTTAATTGTTTGATCCGGTTTGGGGAGGGGAAATCTTCTTTTCTTCTTTTCATATCTGATATGTTGATGACATGGTTGCCAAAAGGGATCACTGTCTTTAGATAGAAACATTCTTCATTTTTTAAATTCGCCTGCAAATGTTCATGCAAAGCCTATGTCCTCGTTCGAAAGGAAGCCATATTTTGTGATTTTTCCAAGGCTTTAGTAATTAACTCCATTATGTTCTTGACATTCTTCTCTAAATAGGTTCTACAGGATGTGAGGAGGCTGGAGGATCCTTTTAACTTGGCTGCAGGGGTGGCGGAAACGGTTTTTTCTAAAGGACTGACAAAGAATGGGGTAGGAATCAAAGCCTCTTCCAATTCCTTGATTCGGTTGTTCAACCTGTCATTCCTCGTTTCAATTCCTCCAATGGAATCATCAAGAGCATTCGTAGTTGCTCGATGAAATCGAGAGATTTGGGATGGTTGCATCTTCCTAAGGTTAATCTATGAACAAGATTTCCCTTTCTTATTTGTTACATCTCTCTTTTCAATAATTAAATTTTTAGATTGGATGTCAAAAAAAGCTCTCTGGAATACAAAGGATTCATCTTCGTAAAAAATGTCGGTCTTGAATATTTCCATTGTGCAACTATGGTGCATCACGTCCGCGGACTAATCAACTTTGTGGAACACGTCATCCACAACAGTCTCAAGTTGCATGCTCTCACTCTTAGTTTTGGTCTCTTCCACCTACCCTACACTAGTTTTCCTCTTCTTCGTCATGGGAAGCTTGTGAGAACTATCAATTTTTCCGCGAGGAGGGTTCTTATCTCCTCCTTATTTCGAAGATTTATGGGTTTCTTTCTTACTCGGGTGGGTTGTTGAAGCGATGCTCCACGATGTCGTACTCTTTGGAGTGTTGGTCGGGGATTGAACACTCTTCTCACCGGAGCCTTTTCTCTATTGTCTGTACAATTAAGTTGTTCTTTGCAATGTCTCTACGTTGCCATCGTCAGGAGCATGAGTGTTTTCATCATTGTCTCTGTCTTCGATCAGGTGTGTATGGATAAAATAGTTGCTAAGTCCAACTGTTAGTAAATGTTCTAAAAAAATCCCATTAGGGTCGAACCCTCTTAACTTTTCAACATATCTTAGGTTCAAGTTCTCGAAATGGCCTGTGAATTCGTCAAACTTGTTGACGTTCCTGAACACGAAGTCCCCAAATTTCCAAGGCAAATGAATGAACTATTTTTTTCTCTTGCCATGGAAGAAATGCAACCAGTACTTTTATTGCCTTGCTATTTCTGTAACAAACATCTTGTCCATCATGTGACATGGAAGGAAATAAATTTTTTATTTGGAGCCAAAAATCATTATTACACTGTAATTTTCCATTTGTTCAAGTGTCCCCTTCCTATCCAAAAACTTGGTTGCCTGGCCATATATCCATGGAGCATCCTTTCCTAACAATAAATCTTTGAAAACCGAGACAAAGTCATTAACAACCTCATAAAAACAATGGAAGGCCTTGTGCCTCCATAAGGCCTGGTACCGGAATGTTACTGAGTCACATTCATAGTTTATATTCTTGGACAGAGACAGTTTTGGAAATTAACAACAATGCGCTATCATGAAAATCAAGTAGGATGACATATAAAAATTATTATCTTCTTTGAATCGTGACAATTGGGAACAGATTTCAATTGAAATTAACTTCCCCCAATAAAAAATGGATTGTTCCTTGACTGTGAAATACAAAATATAAAGAACCATGCGGGAAATGCTTATCGTGGATTCATGTCCCAATATTCTTGTAAAAAACCTTGCAATTTCCCGTAATGGATTTCTAAAGGAACTGACCTGCAACTTTGTGATATCTTCAGGAATTATTGTCGGGTCTTCGAGGAACTCGGGTAAGAGGTCCAACCTGTTATCATGCTTTTCTAGGAACTACTTGCAATCTTGTCCTCTGAAAGTCAATGTTGGATCCGACAATCTTAACATCTTGTAGAAGACATGAGGTGACAAAGAAATATGATAATGGTCGCGCAGTGGAATAATTCTTTGGCTTAAAATATATTTTTCGGCACACCAAGAGACCACCTCCTTACAGTCAAAAACCTCAGGGATGCAGCCTGTACGAGCGATTCCAGAGGTCCAAATCACTTCATTCTGGGCAGAACGAGATGAATAGTAAGAGTATGCCCTGGACCACTAGAAGTTTCGGTCCCCACGTCTGGAGATATTCATTGTATCTTCGTAGAACCGTTGTTGAGTTGCTGCCATAAGTTTATGGGAATCTTTGTTTGCTCTAGACGATGTTTTAAATCAAGAGTTGGAAGGGATAATATATCCTTTCACAAATATTGGTCCAATGCGTGTGAATGGGAGATCTCCTCGAGCCTATCTCTCATTAATGACAATATTGACGGTTGTTGCATGATGTGTTGTTAGCATTAAAGACTATTAATTGCATACCTAGAAGTGCGAAGATGGAGGGTGCTATGAAGACCAATTAAGGATTGAAGATTTCGTGAACGTGCCAACGCGACGACCCGTGAAATACATTCCATGTTGTTTGAGATGAACAATCGGAACGGATAATATAACTCTGTGCAGATATTGGTTTAATGCGTATTAATGGGAGATCTCCTCGAGCATTTCACTCATTAATGACAAGGTTGACATTTTCTGCATGACGAGTTGTTAGCATCAAAGCTTACTAATTGCATATTTAGAAAGAAGTACAAAGGTCGCGGGGATGGGAAAGATCATTAAAGAATAGATAATTATTGAAAGTGGCCACACAGTCTTCAAAATAGGGTTACAAGGTATAACCATGAAAGGTGAGGGCTCGAGGGTCAAATTGTATGTCTCAAAAGTTTTTGAGTGAAAAACACATAACACTGAAGAGGGCATGATGGGACAGTCCAGAGGTCAATTTGTATATCGCGGAATTACGGGTATTGTTTGAAGGTCACAGAACATTGGAAGCACAATCGTGAGCCCACCTATCCGGGAACCCGCAATTGAAAAAGTGGCTAAGTATGGAATAGGTAAACGGTAGGCCGGACTCGTTTTTGCCAATATATTGAAATTTGTAATAGATATCCCATTACGTGGCAAGATCTTTTCTGCATGTTTCTGGGTAAGTTGTGTAGCGATAGTCAATGTGATTATCTCGTCCAGCCTTTTTATTATTAATGATGGTATGTATGGTGGTTGTTGCATGATGAAATTTTAGCATTAAACCTTGGTCATTGCATACTTTGAAATAAGTGTGAAGGTGGCGAGCACAGTAAACAGTGACTAGGAATTGGAGATTTCGTGAACCCGCCAACCCGCGGTTTCACGGAAGAGATTCCATGAAATGGGCAAGTATGGAGAGGGGTAGGACGGGCTTCAGACTAGGGTGACAATAGATTTCGTGAACATGTCAACGCAATGACTCACAAAATACATTCCATGTTGTTTGAGATGAACAATCAGAATGGATAATATAAATCTCCGTAGATCTTGGTTTAATGCATATTAATGGGAGATCTCCTCGAGCATTTCACTCATTATTGACAATGTTGACGGTTCCTTCATGAAGAGATGTTAGCATCAAATCTTACTAATTTCATATTTAGAAAGAAGTACAAAGGTCGTGGGGACGGGAAAAAGAAATTAAGGAATGGCTAATTATCGAAAGCGATTGGTCAATCTTCAAAATAGGGTTACAATGTATAACCATGAGAGGTCAGGGCTCGAGGGTCCAATTGTATGTCTTGGAAGTTTTTTGAGTGAAAAACACATAACATGGAAGAGGGCATGATGGGACAGTCCAAAGGTCAATTTGTATATTGTGAAATTTCGGGTACTATTTGCAGGCCATGGAACATTGGAAGCGCAATCGTGAGCCCGCTTATCCAAGAACCCGCAATTGAAAAAGTGGCTAAGTATGGAATAGGGAAACAGTATGTCAGACTCGTTTTCGCTAATATATTGAAATTTGTAATAGATATCCCATTACGTGGCAATATATTTTATGCATGTTTCTGGGCAAGTTGTGTAGCGATAGTTAATGTGACTGTCTCGTCCAACCTTTTTCTTATTAATGGCGGCCTGTATGGTTGTTGCATGATGAATTGTTAGCATTAAACCTTGGCCGTTGCATACTTTCAAAGAAGTGTGAAGGTGGAGGGCATAGTAAACAATGACTAGGAATTAGAGATTTCGTGAACCCACCAACCCGAGGTTCCGTGAAAGAGATTCCATGAAATGGGAAAATATGGAAAGCGGTTGGACTAGATTCAAACTAGGGTGACAATGGTTCCCCAGGAGACGCGACGCCCCGAGGTTCAAATTGTATGTCTCAGAACTTTTGAGTGAAGAAAGTGTAACACAGAAGAGGGGATGATGTGGGAGTCCAATGGTCAATTTGTATATCATAGAAGTGTGGGATATCTCCTCGATCCTTTTGCTCATTAATGGAAATGTACATGGTTCCTGCATGACGAACTGTTAGCATTAAATCTTACTAATTGCATATCTAGAAAGAAGTACAAAGGTGGAGGGGATAAGGAACAATAATTAAGGAATGGATAATTATCGAAATTGGTCGGTCGAGCTTCAAAATAGGGTTACAAGGTATAACCAGAAGAGGTGAGGGCATGAGGTTCAAATTGTATGTCTCAGAAGTGTTGATCGTAGAATGCGTAACACGAAATAGGGCATGATGGTGCATTCCTGCACACAAAGTGTATATGATGGAACTCTGGGTATTGTTTGCAAGTCACAGAACATTGGAAACACAATCTTGAGCCCACCAGTACAGAAACCCGCAATAAAAAAAGTGTCTAAGTATGGAATAGGGAAATGTTAGGCTAGACTCGATACACAGTGGTTGCAGCATGTGCAACCATGGAAATATACCATGTCATGAACATACAACCAACTTGCAGCTAAGTATTGAAATAAATGACGGATGGTGGGGCTCATGATGGGGCATTCCAACAGACAAATTGTATATCACGGAACTCTGGGCACTGTTTGCAAGTTGTGGAAGATTCAAAACACAATTTTGAGTCCCTGAGCCCAGGAAACCGCAATTGAAAAAGTGTCTAGGTATGGAATAGGGAAATGGTATCCCAAACTCGTTTTTGCTAATAAATATTGTTTACAAGTCGCGAGACTATATTGTAAACACAATCTTGAGCCTGCCAGTCCAGGAAACCACAATTGAAAAAGGGTCTAAGTATGGAATAGGGAAACGTTAGGCCGGACTTGATACACAGTGGTTGCAGCATGTGCAACCATGGAAATGTACCACGTCATGAACATACAACCAACTTGCGGCTAACTATTGAAAGGAACAATGGATGTTTGGGATCATGATGGGGCATTCGAGTGGACAAAATGTATATCGTGGAACCCTAGGTACTGTTTGCAAGTCATAGAAGATTCAAAACACAAGTTTGAGCCCGTCAGTGTGGGAACCCGCAATCGAAAAAGTGTCTAAGTATGGAATAGGGACGCGGAGGTCCAAGTGATTTTTGTAGGTCACTGAACAATGGAAGTGCAATATAGAGGCCGAAATAATTAATGTGCATTGGGAAGGGAGCGAATGTGGCGGGGATGGAAGGGAGCGATAAATGCTTTGAAACTTTTTGTTAACCTGGGTAGGGTGAAGCTTGCGAGTTGGAGGAGCCTGGGGTGGAATTGTAGATCACGTAATTTTTGGGTGCGAGATGTATATCCTGAAACACGTGGAAACATTTGTCTAAGTATGGAAAATAACGACAGTCGTTCGGAGTACCGTAAATAACGGTTTAATGTGTGTTAATAGGAGATGTCCTCGATGTTTTTTGCTTGTTAATGCCAATTGTTTCGTACTAGTGTGTTGAGTTGTCAAGTAAAACCATAATTAATGTACATTGGGAAGGGCACGAAGGTAGTGGGGATGGAAGGCAGCGATAGATGCTTTGAAACTTTTGTGAACCCGGATAGAGTGAAACTTACGAGTTAGAGGATTTCGGGGTGGAGTTGTAGCTCACGAAAGTTTGGAGTGCAAGATGTATATCACAAAAGAAGAGACAATAGCGTTTGATAGCACCAACCCCGGAAACCGCGGCCATAAAATTGGCTAAGTATGTAAAGGAACTGCGTTCGGTCGGACTCATGATGTGAGGATATAGATGGATATGAATATATGTCATTCCGTTAACTCGAGAACCCGTTATCATAGAAAGGTGACTAAGTATATAACCAAAAAGGGATAATAGAGGGGAACAAGAAAAGGGAAAAAGGGGTAAGTATCTCACAGAACAACATCTATTTTTCATTTATTAATGGCAATATTTTCGAACCCCTGGTGAGTCCTCAATAGTAAAATCATAAATTGAAGCAAAGTTGAAGCAACGTTGCAAACAAAAGCAAGCAACAAACAACAAACCAGTGAACAGGTGCCAAGAAGCCCAACTGCAGTTGCAGGACCTCAACTCTGCAAAGTTGAATCAAACAACAATAAGAAGTATCCAGCGAACCAACAAGCAAGCATCAACCAATCAACCAGGAATGCTGATGAAGAACAATATTGCCCAAATTCACTGCAGACAATATTGTATAAAAAAATTAGAGGAATATACTGTAACATGTCTGTTAAGAAAACATTTCAGACTGTGAGGCTTGCTAGGTAAACATTTATGGTTGTGAGGACCGTGCAAAGGCCTCCCACTATGTAAACATTTAAGAAAGTTGTAGTTTGCACGATTGGCATTATGCATCTGCAGTTGGAATTGTGCTTCTGTCGGTCCCCATTCACGGGTAAGTTTCACTTCCATGGTTGCATCCATATTCGTTGTTTGTTTGTTTTTTCCAGTTTGCAAGTAAGAATTTTCAATACTAGGAGTGATCAAAATCCTCTTGCAGAACATCTTTGTATGCGACTACTCAGAACCCACCTCCATCACACCCAATGACATATAAAAAAAGGAAATCGAATTTTCTCCTCACATACAAAGATAATCTGCAAGAGGATTTTGACTCAGGCATGTCCAACATTTAAATTTTTCACTTGCAAACTATAAATAACAAACAACAAACAACGAATACGAAGGTAAACATAGAAATGAAACCCACCCATAAATGGGGAACGATAGAAGCGCAGTTCCAATTGCAGTCACAAAATCTCAAGCGCGCAAACTGTAACAAGATAAACAGGAAAACAAGAGCAACAAAAATAGACGAACAAGAAACCAGTGAACAAGCAATGAGCAAGCATCAACCAATGAACCAACAATGCCGCTGAAGAACAATATTGCCCATATTCAGTGCATACAACATTGTAAAAAAAAAACTCGGACGTAAATGTATTGTAACAAGCCTGTTAAGTAATGCAGGAATGCAACCACAACACTGAGACCCACTGGTGAATGGGGAAGGACAGAACCGCAACCCCTAGCCTGCAAACTACAACAACAGGTCCAACTGCAGATACAGGACCCCAACCTTGCAAAGTTGAAGAAAATAAGAGAAAGCAACAAACAACAAACACGTGAACAAGTACCAAAAGACCCAACTACAACTGTAGGACCTCATATCTGCAAAGTTGAATCAAACAACAATAAGAAACATCCAACAAACCAACGAACAAGCATCAACCAGCCAACCAAGAATGTTGGTGAAGAACAATATTGGCCAAATTTACTACAAACAAGATTGTATAAAAAAATCAGAGGAAAATGTACTGTAACACACTTGTTAAGAAAACATTTAAGGTTGTGAGGCCTGTCAGGTAAACATTTAAGGATGTGAGGACTGTCCAAAGGCCTCCCACCATGTAAACATTTAAGAAATTTGCAGTTTGCACGATTGATATTTTTCATCCGCAATTGGAACTACGCTTCTTTCGTTCCCCATTCACGGTCAAGTTTCAGTGCCATGGTTGCATCCCTATTCGTTGTTTGTTTGTTTTTTCCAATTTGCAAGTAGGAATTTTCAATACTGGGAGCGATCAAAATCCTCTTGCAGCCCATCTTTGTATGTGACTACTACGACCAGAGAAGCAGAACTTTAATGTTGTTTTCATCTCATTCTTGAACGCCAATGTTCGACATAGAACCCACCTCCTTTGCAGCCATAACAACATATAAGAAAAGGAAATCGTATTTTCTCTTCACATACAAAGATGTTCTGCAAGAGGATTTTGACTTAGGCATCTCCAATATTGAAAATTTTCATTTTCAAACTAGAAATAACAAACAACAAACAACAAATAGGAAGGTAAACATGGCACCGAAACCCACCCATCAATGGGGAATGAGAAAAGCGAAGTTTCAATCGTGGTTGCAGAGTCCCAAGTGTGCAAACTGCAACAAGACCAACAGGCAAATAAGAGCAACAACAACATGCAAACAAGAAACCAATGAACAAGCAACGGACAAGCATCAACCAGTGAAGCAGTAATATCCTTGAAGAACAATATTGCCCATATTCACTGCAGAGAACATTGCATAAAAAAAATGGTAGGAAAATGTATTGTAAGAGGCCTGTTAAGTAAACATTTAAGGTCGTGAGGCCTGTTAGGTAAACATTTAAGTCTGTCAGGACCACCGAAGGGCCTCACGTTGTGTAAACATTTAAGAAAGAATGCAGTGTGGTAGGTCTGTTACATATGCAATAGTAATAATAGTAACAATAGTTCGAACAATAGAGACAATGCAAAAAAAAAATTAGTCAAAGGACAAACTAATATGAAGTCAACTAATTAAAAACTGACTCTCGATGCTCAAAAATTTGGATATCTAAACATTTTAATAAAAATAGTAAAAATTCAGAAAGACCGTAGATGATAAAAAACTTTTGATATGCTAACATATAAAACATTGGGAATAACGAATATGGAAATAAGACCTCCAATCTGTTATCCAATCAAATCATGACATATATGGTATTTTTTATTATATACAAATCAATGTTTTTAGTTCTCTAGTTCCAAAAAAAATAGTAATAATAGTAACAATAGTTGAACAATAGAGACAATGCAAAAACAAATTTAGTCAAAACTTTGGATATCTAAACATTTTAATAAAAGACCGTAGATGATCAAAAACTTTGGATATGCTAACATATAAAACATTAGGAATAGTAAAGCTGGCAATAAGACCTCCAATCTATTATTCAATCAGATTATAACATATATAGCATTTTTTATTATATACAAATCAATGTTTTTAGTTCTCTAGTTCCAACAATAAAGATTATGCAAATATTTTTAATCAAGAGACAAACTAATATGAAATCAACGAATTATCAATCACTATACTCCCTCTACGCCTTCGACGAGGACTAATAAAAAAAGACAATAACATGTATGTTTTCAAAACTATATCAATACATATATCAACGATGAAACTACGCTCGGCTATATGCAAACTCTATTGTTATATCCATAAATATTAAAAGAATGTTTCTTTCATATTTAATGAATGACTTTCAAGAGCGGATGATATAAACTAGTAACAAACTCAAAATAGGTCAACCTGTTACAAAAGCTCTGTGAGATAAACAAATGCCTTTGAATATTGAACTCTTGATGCAGACCTTTACCGAATAATCATAACAATGAATATTAATGATTGGTTGCGGACCTTTTCAAGTCCGCCGGAGCAAAAATAATTATAATGCTTCTAACTGTCTTCAAATCATTTATTGTAAACCAAACATGAATGGTTAAGAAACAAGTTTTAGTGGTCAGGCATGGAATTTAAAATGTAAAGGCATTCAAAGCAATAAAAACACATTTCACTACCTACACATTTGGATCACACAACACAATGCAAATCCAATTAAGAATATCATACCTCAATATTATCAAAGTTTGACCCTAATCCAATGAAGCAATACTTTCTTTCAAAAAATATGCGAAATTCTAAATTAAGAATTCCAAAAGAGTAAATCAAAATTCCAAATACTAAAAAACTTTAACTCCCTATACCCGATAACTAACATAAATTTACTGCACAATTAGGCTGCTCGTATACATAATAATAATAACAATGTTACTTCTGTTAACGCGACAGTACGACAACCTCCCTGCTTCCTATTCATTTACTTTTTATTGTTGGGTGCTTCAATGCGCTACAACAACCTGCCTCAAGCTGCGTATAATCCAGGCCTATATTATATACCCGTAACCTTATAGCGTACATACACACTAATTTTTTTGACGGGTAATCCACATGCTTACACGTCAATTTGAAAGGTTAATGATTTGAATGCAAGTCATCAATGACGTGTGAATTTTACACTGAGGTGTCAAATACGGGTTGTAGCCCCGCAATTCTAGGCTTGGTAGTGGTCATCCATTTTTCCACGATTACGCCGCGTTCTTTAAAGGGAGGTTCATCTCGAATTTTTGTCGTCTGTCAACCACCAATCAAATACAAGAATGTGGTTGTTATCAATTGGTTGTATTTATCCAATCCTATACCACGTATCATCTCGTTTTTTTAGAACTTCATGGGCTCAACTTAATGTATTCATGGACTATTGTGCTCACAAGATGCTTGTAAGAGTTGAATCTTTGCTCAACTCCTAGCTTGAAAACTCATTGGACTCTTGTGCGAAAACTCCCTCTACTCTTATCTACACAAAAAAATCCTTGTAGAATTTCATGGACTCTTGTGCTTACCAGGATGGATGCTTGTAGGAGATGGACCGCTGCTCAAAACTTCTTGGACTCTTGTCTGCACAAGGATAATTGCAAGAGATGGACCTCTGCTCAACCCTTAGCTAACACTTTTCGTGCAGATCCTCCTGTAACAACAAAAACAACCATAGCGATTCGACCTGCTTACACAATACTTCAAAAAACCATTGGACAAGAGCTTGAATATATGGAGGATTTGTTGGACAAGAGATTGAATATATGGAGAGGTAATGATCCCTGTTTTTTTTCTATTACAATTTTTTTTCAGGGTGGAATTAATAGAGCATGGAACAATAAATACAATTACAACCCATAAAACTGGCAGATATATATATATATATATATATATAAAGGAGAAAATAAAGGATAAAAACCCATAAAGATGGTAGATATATATAAAAAAGAAACTAGGAAAGAGTCATAATTTTACTAGAACTTTCTGAGATTAAAATTGAACACTTTACAGGTGCTATAGGAGCAACTAGGAAGGGTTTTGTTATAGCCTAAAGTGGTATGGTAAAATCATTGAAAAATAGTAGCACCTTACAATGCTTCTGGATTATGAACATGCCTCATTGGCAGATCGAAATTTGGCAGTCTGAGCAGCGGCCGCCTGTTGAGAGTCGAGAGACTCTATGAAGAGCGTCTTCACTCTCCACGGTGAATATGGGAATCCCTCACGGCTATACAAATTCACAAGTGCAGTAGAAGATTGTTTCAGAAGACAGTTGTACTCGTCACGCTCCTCCATTCTCATGGCGTCCAACACAGTGAACACAGTGAGCTCAGAATGACCAACATAGTTCGACATAGTTCCTCTCAAGCGGAGGCCTACACAGCTCTAGATTACCCGAGAATGAAGCTGCTCCAAATGTGTCCAAATGAGGTTCATACGGAATCCTCACTCAGAGGTTGTTATTCAATAGGTTTAAAGAGCCAAGGAAGGTTAGCTTTGCAAGTGTTGCAGGTATCATTCCTTGTAATTGGTTGCATGACAAAAAACTAACATATGTTTCAAAAATATAATATTTCAAGAATACTTACTGTGATATGCATTCTACTTTGGTTGTTGTTGTATTTTTAATTGTGTGATGACGCGTAGCCATATTGGTGGTTGAAGCTGGATTCTTCAGCGTAGTCCTCTTGTAGGCAAAGTCGATTGTTGTTTGCAAGATTCTTCTCCACACAATAAGTTTGAATGCAAAATCCATGAAACTCCCACCCCAATATTCTTTTTTATTAGTTTAGCAGTTTTGTTGGTGGAGAACTCACTTCGTTTTTATTAGTTTAGTAGTTGAGCCGGTGGAGAACTCACTGGACAGAGTGATCGAGAAGAGTTACGATTCATCTTGAGTTAGTCCATGGCTATATGCTCGCCCGTTTCAGAAGTCCCCAACCAGAGTCAGATTATGTGCCTTGTCGAGTCCCTAATCTCCGCCAAATATTTCCTTGGACAGATGTGCTCAGGTTGGAGGTAAGGTGATATATGACGTGGGATGATTTCTCTTCATGAGCAGAGGGTGCGTGGCCACGTTGTGAGTTGATCCGTCAAGATTTAAGCACCAGATTTAATGTTTCAAAAGGTTTTAAACAAAATTGTTATATTAAATTTCAAAGCATTTATTTATTAATGGAAAATTTGTAACAGATTCGATTTCTGATTTGCGGATGAAAGATCATGGAATAGAAGAGGTTTTATAAAGGGTGATTAATTCGGACTTGGCGATTGCGATCCTGCATGATTGTTCCTTCCTCTAAAGCCAGGGGAGGCTGCAGGAACGAAGTCATTTCGTGAACTTTCTCTATGATCGAATTTACAATTTATTTGTTATAATATTTATTTTTTATATATAAAACAATTAAAAATATATAATTTTAATTTATTTATATAAAAACATAAAAAATAAATATAATTTTATTTTATTATTAAAAGAAAATGTAAATAAAAAATTTGTTCTTTAAAACATATTTCCTATATATTCAAACATTATATATATATATAATTTATTTATTATTTTTATATATGTATTTAAATTATTATGTCTTCTCTTTTCCCATTTAGAGGTATGGTAGTTTATAATCTAAGAATGAGTTAAAGATGAGTGTAGTGTAAACATTTTATGTTTTTTATTTTTATTAATTATTATTATTGATAAATTAATTAATAGTAAATCACATTTTTATATTGTTTAAATCAAATATTAAAGTATATATATGAATTTAGTATTTTCACAAACTTCAAAAGCATCTATAATATATGATTTCAATTATTAAAATCTACAATTTCATTCATCTTTTTTAATTTTTTACAAGAATTTAAACAAAATACATTAATTTTTTTT
>SNQJ01S0008933.1:153601-250572 GCA_010110895.2 Picea sitchensis | reverse complement strand
GTTAAGCCTTGTTGTCATCCTCACTGTGTTGGAATTGGTCAAAGAACAGGTTGCCAGGCCTATGAGAAACTCTCTCCAGGTGAGAGAGTGTGCCGAGGAAGGAGAGAGCTCCTGGAAGGAACCCTGTAGCTACCACAGAGCTCGGAGATTTCTAATCCAGTCTATTGCTGAAGACCAAGGCAAGGGAGGTTAGCAGCCAAAGGACTGTCTAGGTGACAGAGAAGGTGTATACTCCTGGGGTGGGACAAGCATGTGGGGAAGGAGAGTATGTGGGCATAAGTGGTTCCTGGGAGAGAATCCTCCTTCTTTTACGTGTATTCTTCCTATAAACCTTACCTAGCCTAGGATTCCTTACCCGGTGGAGCTTAGTCCCAGCTCGGGGGTGACCTACTACTGAGAGTGATGAGCAGCGTGGCCTAAGGATGGGAGGTTCGTGGAAGGTCTACAAGCAGTTGGTGGTGCGTGATAGCTTCAAAGATAAGTGTCACTATGTTTTGTAATTATGTAATTAATTAAATTGCATACCTATGATTCTTGCAATGTTATCATGTATTTTGTTGTGCATATGAATTATTGTTATTTCCATTAACTCTGAAATGCTAGCAGTAATTCCGTGTTTAACCGTAATTAAGCGTTTTAAGTTCATTAGAATGCATAATGTGTTACAAAAGTGTTTTTCCACGTAGTAGCATTGGCCCGACCGTGGGGTTGATGGACGGGGGAGTTACAAGAAACCTTTCATGATAACATATCACCATGTAGGAACTGTCAAAATTTTCATTAATGAGCGAAATGCTCGAGCATATCTCCCATTAATACGCATTAAACCAAGATTTGCAGAGAGTTATATTGTCCCTTCCAATTGTTCATCTCAAACACGGGTCGTCTCGTTGGCCCGTTCAAGAAATATCCAATGCTTAATCGCTCATTGTCGTATCCTCCATGTTTTCACTTCTATGTGTGAAATTACTAGTCTTTAATGTTAACAACGCACCATGCAACAACCGTCGAAATTGTCATTAATTTGTGAAAGTCTCGAGGAGATATCCCATTCACACACATTGGACCAAGATTTGCGCAACATTATATTATCCCTTCCAACTCTTCATTTCAATCATCGTCTGGAGCAAACACATGTTCTTGTAAACTTATTGCAGCAGTTCGACAACAATTTTGTGGAGATACAATGAATATCTTCGGACGTCAGGACCAAAACTTCTAGTGGTCCAGGGCATAATTTTACTATTCATCCCGTTCTGCCCAGAACGAAGTGATTTAGACCTCTGGAATCGCTCGTGCAGGCTGCATCCCTGAGATTTTTTATTGTAAGGAGGTTGTCTCTTGGTGCACCAAAAAATATATTTCAAGCCAAAGAATTGTTCCACTGTGCGACCATTCTCTTGTTTCTTTGTCACCTCAGGTCTTCTGCAAGATGTTAAAATTGTCAGAGCCAACATTGACCTTCAGAGGAAAACACTGCAATAAGTTTCTAGAAAAACATGATAACAGGTTGGACATCTTAGCCGAGTTCCTCGAAGACCCGAAAAAAGTCTTTGAATATATCACAAAGTTGCAGGTAAGTTCCTTTAGAAATCCATTCTGGGAAATTGCTCGGTTGTTTACAAGAATAACGGGATAGGCATCCATGGAAAGCATTTCCCGTATAGTTAATTATATTTTGTACTTCATAGTCAAGGAACAATTAATTTTCGATTGGGGGAAGCTAATTTCCATTGAAATTTGTTCCCAATTGTCACGATTCAAAGAATCAAATAAATTTTATATGTCATCCTACTTGATTTTTGCAATAGTGCATTGTTGACCGTTTCCAAAACTATCTCTTTCCAAGAAAATAAATTGTGGATTCGACCCAGTAACATTCTGGTACCAGGCCCTCTGGATGCAGAAGGCCTCCCATTGTTTTTATGAAGTTTTTAATGACTTTGTCTCAGTTTTCAAATATTTATTGTTAGGGAAGGATGCTCCTCGGATGTCTGGCCAGGCAACCAAGTTTTTGAATAGGAAGGGGACACTTGAACAAAAGGAAAATGACAGTGTACTAATGGTCTTTGGCTCCAAGGAAAATCCTTCTTTCCTTCCATGCCACATCATGAAAAAGATGTTTGTTACAGAAATAACAAGGCAATACAACCACTGGTTTCATTTTTTCCATGAAAATAAAAAAAAACAGTTCATTCCTCTGCCTTGGAAAGTCGGGGACTCTATGTGCAGAAACGTCAACAAGTTTGATGAATTCGTAGGTCATTTGGAGAACTTGAACCTAAAATATGATGAAATTCCAAAAGAGTTCGACCCTAATGGGATTTTGCGAGAACATTTACTAACAGTTGGATTTAGCAGCTCTTTTATCCATAAACGTCTGACCGAAGACAAGGACAGTGAAGACAACAATCCTGCTTTTGGCGATTATGACATAGAGACATTGCAAAGCACGATTGAATTGTACAGACAACAAGTAAAAGTATCCGGTGAGAAGAGTGTCTAGTCACCCGCCAACACTCACAAGAGCACGACATCATGGAGCATCGCTTCAACGTCCCACCCCAGTAAGAAAGCAACCCAGAAATCTTCAAATGGAGGAGGAGATAAAAACCCTCCTTGCACAAAAATTGATAGTTCTCACAAAGTTTCCCTTGACGAAGAAGAGAAAAAATGTTTTAGGGCAGGCGGACGAACCCGAAATTGAAAGTGAACAAATGCAACTTGAAATTGAAACTAAGAATATGCACAAAGTTGGTCTATCTGCAATGGAAATAGCTGAGACCGACATTTTTTACAAAGATGAATCCTTCGTATTCCAGAGCGTTGTTATTTACAGCCAGTCTAAAAATATGGTCATTGAAAAGAGAGATGTAACAAATAGGAAAGGGAAATCTTGTACAGAGATTAACTTTAGGAAAATACGACTGTCCCAAATCCCCCTATTTCACCATGTAACCAGTGATGCTCTTGATGATTCCATTGAAGGAATTGAAGTGAAGAATGCCAAACTGAGAGATTTTGTCAAGGAATTTGAGGAGGCTTTCATTGCTACCCCAGAGTTTGCTAGTCCTTTAGAAAAAAATGTGCCTTCTACCCCTACAGCCAAGTTAAAAGTATCCTCCAGCCTCCTCCCATCATGTAGAGACCTTATAGAGAATAACATCAAGAAAATAATGGAGTTATTTATTGAAGCCTGGGAAACATCACAAAATATATCTTCCTTTCGAAAAAGGGAAACGATTTGCACGAACATTTGCAGGCGAATTTAAAAAATGATCAACATTTCTGTGAACAGGTGTTGACCCCTTTTGCCAACCATGTCATCAATAGCTCGGATCTTAAAATAGGACAAGAGAATATACCCTCCCTAAAGCGGACCAAACAATTAAAAGCATGTTGGTGAAAGAAACTTAAGAACTTGGAGCTCATTGTCGAATCATGTAAACAAGCCATATCAGAAAAAGAAGAATTATTTAGAAACCTGATCCAAATAGACTTAGCCAGAAGTACCAATGAGGTTCAAGACCCAAAATTACTTCTCAAATCCTTGTCAATGACCAAAGAATTCTTTGATGAACAACTTGATATTTTAAATGGGTTGTCTTTCTAAAAGTTTTACGGCATCCTTGAATATCGCGTAGATGAGCTCGAGAGCTGGCTACTAGACTATTCAGCACACAATGAAGAAATTGGACAGAGTCTACATAGTATTTCTAGGGATCTAAGGAAATTAGAAAATGATTTTTTCGACATAGAAATCCAGGATGAAATCAACGTGGCGTCCATGAGAAGCTACATTGAAGAATGGTTCCAATGGAGAATCAAAAACCTCATCGAGGAAGAGCAACAACCGGTTGACATGATTCCAATGACCATCAACGACAACGACAAAAACGTATCGGCTTCATAGTAAGTCTATACTGATGTCATCTTGTTTTCTTTATCAATCCAATTATTCTACCTCTTTAAATAGAAATCTCTAACCAAACACTCATAACTTCCAATTTCTTCTTTTCAGGTCTTCCTCTCTATCGTCGTGCACTTCTTCTTTATACAATCCTAATTCTTGTACTTATTTATTTTTTATGGTCCGCGGGAGCCCCAAACCCAGTCTATATGATAAACGCATTTAAATTTCCATAAATATGGAACAGATTCTAGAAATATGTAGTTTTGATAAATTTTAAAGAAAACTAATTCGGGAATGCTAAATTTTTTGTCATTATTATTATTCTATTGTATTTGAATGTTTAATGTGTATTCTTCAGAAATATGGAACAAATTCCATAAATATGTAACATACATTATTAATTTTTGATAAATTTCAAAGAAAACATGAACCTTTGTTGCAAGGCATTTTTAATATTCTATTGCATTTGAATGTTTAATGTGTATGCTTCAGACATATGAAACATATTCCAAATGCTAATTTTTTTGTTTCCAGGAACCTTTGTTTAATATTCTATTTTATTTGAATGTTTAATGTCTATGCTTCCTGGTCCTTTTTTCCAGGAACCTTTATTGCAAATCATTTAGACAGAAGTTTTCTACGTACCATGTTTGAACTATACACACCCCAGGAAAAAACTGCCTCGTTCGCATATTAATCTAGGCGGTCATCTACAAGCCAAATGTCTTATGGTTGACCATTGGCACGCTGCCACAAAGTCATCCTCTGCATGGATACCACATGTACTTCAACCTGTTTCCCACGTGTCTATACTCAGTCCTGCTGTAGCAATGCATTTATTCCCATTCCAACCTGGCAAGAACTACATTGCCATACAACATTTGTTATGATTATATTCTTGATTTTATAAATGATCATATTCTTTGTGTCTTTAAGATTATTTTTTATATACTTATCAATTACAAACTAATAATCTAAAGCACTTGTGATGGATCTTATTACCATAAGGCACACTCTCCTTTACTTTTAAGTATAATATGAATTATCACAATTGTGCAAGAAGTACTGGATAATCCTTATGCTTGGCGTCAATGTAGAAAAAAAGTATGAATATAATGTTTGAATTTTTTTAGAAAACAAGATTTAATAAATAACATTTTTTTTTTTATAATAACATTTATGATTTATATAAAATCAATTACACATAACCTTGTGCAAGAAGTACTATATAGTCTATATGCTTGACACTAGTTTAGAAAAAGGTATGAATATAATGTTTGATTTTTTTTTAATGGAAAACAATATTTAATAAATATTAACATTTTTTTTTTAAAATTTTTTTATGATTTATATAAAATCAATTACACATAACCTTTAGAGAATCAAAGTCATTATATTGGATTTATAGTTTTTGGTCATTGATTTTCACAACATTGTTTTCCAATTTGAATTCATTGTTTTACTTAGAGTTTATTATTGTGTCCTTAATTTTATGCTTATCTTATTATTAGTGTCTTAGAATTACTTTTAGTATAATTATTATTTTCAAACTAACAATATTAAGCACTTCTAATGGATCTTATAACTATGTGGTACACTCTCCTTATCTTTTAAATAAAATATAAAAATATTCAACACATATGGATCTTATAACCATGTGTTACAATCTCCTTATCTTTTAAGTAAAATATAAATGGTAACAATTATGCAAATATTGGGTAGCCCGACCCATCCATATGAATGTGTATAATATTAAAATACAATAATCAAATAACAAAAGTCCAAAAAAGAATTACATACGTCACATTAAACTTAATTGAGGCCTTCTTGTTTCCCAAATAGGGTGGCAATGAAGCGTGGCATCATGCCCATCATACCACCACATAGCTACATAACAATAGACGTAGAGGTTGGACCATAAGGCACTTACCACATGGCCTTGGTTGACAATTTTTTCAGAAGGAGATCACTATTGGAATTAAAAGTGATTGTTTGCAACTAGGTACTATCTCCAAAAAAGCTAAATGATAAATAAACCTGGTTCTATGTCCAAAAAAGATTGGAATTAAAAGTGATTGTTAGAAACCTGGTTCTATGTCCTAAAAAGATGAATGATGCTATAGGTACACTTCTAGATGATGGATTATGAGGCATTACATTACACAACAACCATGGTCGTGGGGGTTTATGGCTCTCTAACTCCAAACCAACATCATTCTCACGATGATAAATAAAACGGCCTCTTCCATTGCCCTTACCCTATATAGCAGTTAACACAGAAGTATAAAAAATTGAAAAGAATTCGCAAAGTATCATGACAATTAAATATAAATACCATTTTATAAATTTAATAATTAGAATTATAATTATGAAATATAAATTTAATAATTATAATTATAAAATATAAAAATATTGTACTAATAATGGACCATCAGGTTATAATAATAAATTTACAAGATATGTGGTTATTGTAATAAAATTCTAAGATATTGACCTAGTAAGAAAATTATTTTAAAAAAGAAAAGCATTAATATACAAGGAAGAAATAGCAAAAAGCTTTGTCAAATTTCTTGTCTTATAGCGAATTCATCTTTATGTTTTTTCCCTTCCTAAGATTTAAACAAGTGTTGCATGGCAGCGTAGTTCCTGCCAAGTTGGAATGGGAATAAATGCATTGCTATGGTGTGATCGAGGGAGAAATAGAAGCTCGAAGCAGCAGAGACACGTGGGAAGTAGCTTGAAGTACATGTGGTATCCATGCAGAAAATGACTTGTGCCAATGTGTCACACGCCAACCATAAGACATTGGGCTGGTAGATGACCCGGGAAGAATGTGACTGCGGAAGTAAGGCTAGAGCCCCGAAGAGCCTCCTCACATCCAGCATAGTTGAGGAAAAAAATTTATGAGCACATAAAAATAAAAGAAGAGGATCGATATGCATAAAGAAAACTAATTTAGCATTCTGAAAGCATCCCACAAGGCACCATTTAAATTGTTCTTGAATTAGTTTTCTTTGAAATTTATCAAAAATTAATAATGTCTGTTACATATTTCTGGAAATTTAAATGCATTTTTCATATAGACTGGGATTGGGGCTCTCGCAGACCATAAACAAAATAAGTACAAGAAATAGGGTTGTAGAAAGAAGAAGTGTGTGACGATAAAGAGGAGGACGTGAAAAGAATAAATTGGAAGTTATCAGTCTTTGGTTAGAGATTTCTATTTAAAGAGGTGGAATAACTGGATTGATAAACAAAGCAAGATGTGATTAGTATAGACTTACTATGAAGTTGATGCCTTTTTGTTTGATTAGTATAGACTTACTATGAAGTTGATGCTTTTTTGTTACCTCATCGACGCAATTACTCAGAATCGCCAACCAGCTTGTTTTCCTTCGTCGGTGAGCTTGTCCATCCTCCTTTGGAGCCATTCTTCAATGTAGCTTCTCATGGGGGCCACGCTGATTTTATCCCGGATTTCTATGTTGAAAAGATCACTTTATAATTTCCTTAGATCGATAGAAATACTATGCAGATCTTGTTCAATTTCTAAATTGTGTGTCGAATAGTCCACTATCCAGTTCTCCACATTATCTTGACCATATTCAAGGACGCTCAGAAACGCTTTAAAGAAAAACCCTTTAAAATATCTTACGGTTCATCAAGGGCTTCTTGGTTAAGGACAAGGAGTTGAGGATTCAGTTTGGGTCTTGAACCTCGTTGGTACTTCCGGCTAAGTCTATTTCGGTCAAGTTTCTGAATAATTCTTCTTTCTTTGATATGGATTGTTCACATGATTCGACAATGAGGTGTAGGCTCTTAAATTTCTCTTTCCAGCATGCTTTTAATTGTTTGATCCGGTTTGGGGAGGGGAAATCTTCTTTTCTTCTTTTCATATCTGATATGTTGATGACATGGTTGCCAAAAGGGATCACTGTCTTTAGATAGAAACATTCTTCATTTTTTAAATTCGCCTGCAAATGTTCATGCAAAGCCTATGTCCTCGTTCGAAAGGAAGCCATATTTTGTGATTTTTCCAAGGCTTTAGTAATTAACTCCATTATGTTCTTGACATTCTTCTCTAAATAGGTTCTACAGGATGTGAGGAGGCTGGAGGATCCTTTTAACTTGGCTGCAGGGGTGGCGGAAACGGTTTTTTCTAAAGGACTGACAAAGAATGGGGTAGGAATCAAAGCCTCTTCCAATTCCTTGATTCGGTTGTTCAACCTGTCATTCCTCGTTTCAATTCCTCCAATGGAATCATCAAGAGCATTCGTAGTTGCTCGATGAAATCGAGAGATTTGGGATGGTTGCATCTTCCTAAGGTTAATCTATGAACAAGATTTCCCTTTCTTATTTGTTACATCTCTCTTTTCAATAATTAAATTTTTAGATTGGATGTCAAAAAAAGCTCTCTGGAATACAAAGGATTCATCTTCGTAAAAAATGTCGGTCTTGAATATTTCCATTGTGCAACTATGGTGCATCACGTCCGCGGACTAATCAACTTTGTGGAACACGTCATCCACAACAGTCTCAAGTTGCATGCTCTCACTCTTAGTTTTGGTCTCTTCCACCTACCCTACACTAGTTTTCCTCTTCTTCGTCATGGGAAGCTTGTGAGAACTATCAATTTTTCCGCGAGGAGGGTTCTTATCTCCTCCTTATTTCGAAGATTTATGGGTTTCTTTCTTACTCGGGTGGGTTGTTGAAGCGATGCTCCACGATGTCGTACTCTTTGGAGTGTTGGTCGGGGATTGAACACTCTTCTCACCGGAGCCTTTTCTCTATTGTCTGTACAATTAAGTTGTTCTTTGCAATGTCTCTACGTTGCCATCGTCAGGAGCATGAGTGTTTTCATCATTGTCTCTGTCTTCGATCAGGTGTGTATGGATAAAATAGTTGCTAAGTCCAACTGTTAGTAAATGTTCTAAAAAAATCCCATTAGGGTCGAACCCTCTTAACTTTTCAACATATCTTAGGTTCAAGTTCTCGAAATGGCCTGTGAATTCGTCAAACTTGTTGACGTTCCTGAACACGAAGTCCCCAAATTTCCAAGGCAAATGAATGAACTATTTTTTTCTCTTGCCATGGAAGAAATGCAACCAGTACTTTTATTGCCTTGCTATTTCTGTAACAAACATCTTGTCCATCATGTGACATGGAAGGAAATAAATTTTTTATTTGGAGCCAAAAATCATTATTACACTGTAATTTTCCATTTGTTCAAGTGTCCCCTTCCTATCCAAAAACTTGGTTGCCTGGCCATATATCCATGGAGCATCCTTTCCTAACAATAAATCTTTGAAAACCGAGACAAAGTCATTAACAACCTCATAAAAACAATGGAAGGCCTTGTGCCTCCATAAGGCCTGGTACCGGAATGTTACTGAGTCACATTCATAGTTTATATTCTTGGACAGAGACAGTTTTGGAAATTAACAACAATGCGCTATCATGAAAATCAAGTAGGATGACATATAAAAATTATTATCTTCTTTGAATCGTGACAATTGGGAACAGATTTCAATTGAAATTAACTTCCCCCAATAAAAAATGGATTGTTCCTTGACTGTGAAATACAAAATATAAAGAACCATGCGGGAAATGCTTATCGTGGATTCATGTCCCAATATTCTTGTAAAAAACCTTGCAATTTCCCGTAATGGATTTCTAAAGGAACTGACCTGCAACTTTGTGATATCTTCAGGAATTATTGTCGGGTCTTCGAGGAACTCGGGTAAGAGGTCCAACCTGTTATCATGCTTTTCTAGGAACTACTTGCAATCTTGTCCTCTGAAAGTCAATGTTGGATCCGACAATCTTAACATCTTGTAGAAGACATGAGGTGACAAAGAAATATGATAATGGTCGCGCAGTGGAATAATTCTTTGGCTTAAAATATATTTTTCGGCACACCAAGAGACCACCTCCTTACAGTCAAAAACCTCAGGGATGCAGCCTGTACGAGCGATTCCAGAGGTCCAAATCACTTCATTCTGGGCAGAACGAGATGAATAGTAAGAGTATGCCCTGGACCACTAGAAGTTTCGGTCCCCACGTCTGGAGATATTCATTGTATCTTCGTAGAACCGTTGTTGAGTTGCTGCCATAAGTTTATGGGAATCTTTGTTTGCTCTAGACGATGTTTTAAATCAAGAGTTGGAAGGGATAATATATCCTTTCACAAATATTGGTCCAATGCGTGTGAATGGGAGATCTCCTCGAGCCTATCTCTCATTAATGACAATATTGACGGTTGTTGCATGATGTGTTGTTAGCATTAAAGACTATTAATTGCATACCTAGAAGTGCGAAGATGGAGGGTGCTATGAAGACCAATTAAGGATTGAAGATTTCGTGAACGTGCCAACGCGACGACCCGTGAAATACATTCCATGTTGTTTGAGATGAACAATCGGAACGGATAATATAACTCTGTGCAGATATTGGTTTAATGCGTATTAATGGGAGATCTCCTCGAGCATTTCACTCATTAATGACAAGGTTGACATTTTCTGCATGACGAGTTGTTAGCATCAAAGCTTACTAATTGCATATTTAGAAAGAAGTACAAAGGTCGCGGGGATGGGAAAGATCATTAAAGAATAGATAATTATTGAAAGTGGCCACACAGTCTTCAAAATAGGGTTACAAGGTATAACCATGAAAGGTGAGGGCTCGAGGGTCAAATTGTATGTCTCAAAAGTTTTTGAGTGAAAAACACATAACACTGAAGAGGGCATGATGGGACAGTCCAGAGGTCAATTTGTATATCGCGGAATTACGGGTATTGTTTGAAGGTCACAGAACATTGGAAGCACAATCGTGAGCCCACCTATCCGGGAACCCGCAATTGAAAAAGTGGCTAAGTATGGAATAGGTAAACGGTAGGCCGGACTCGTTTTTGCCAATATATTGAAATTTGTAATAGATATCCCATTACGTGGCAAGATCTTTTCTGCATGTTTCTGGGTAAGTTGTGTAGCGATAGTCAATGTGATTATCTCGTCCAGCCTTTTTATTATTAATGATGGTATGTATGGTGGTTGTTGCATGATGAAATTTTAGCATTAAACCTTGGTCATTGCATACTTTGAAATAAGTGTGAAGGTGGCGAGCACAGTAAACAGTGACTAGGAATTGGAGATTTCGTGAACCCGCCAACCCGCGGTTTCACGGAAGAGATTCCATGAAATGGGCAAGTATGGAGAGGGGTAGGACGGGCTTCAGACTAGGGTGACAATAGATTTCGTGAACATGTCAACGCAATGACTCACAAAATACATTCCATGTTGTTTGAGATGAACAATCAGAATGGATAATATAAATCTCCGTAGATCTTGGTTTAATGCATATTAATGGGAGATCTCCTCGAGCATTTCACTCATTATTGACAATGTTGACGGTTCCTTCATGAAGAGATGTTAGCATCAAATCTTACTAATTTCATATTTAGAAAGAAGTACAAAGGTCGTGGGGACGGGAAAAAGAAATTAAGGAATGGCTAATTATCGAAAGCGATTGGTCAATCTTCAAAATAGGGTTACAATGTATAACCATGAGAGGTCAGGGCTCGAGGGTCCAATTGTATGTCTTGGAAGTTTTTTGAGTGAAAAACACATAACATGGAAGAGGGCATGATGGGACAGTCCAAAGGTCAATTTGTATATTGTGAAATTTCGGGTACTATTTGCAGGCCATGGAACATTGGAAGCGCAATCGTGAGCCCGCTTATCCAAGAACCCGCAATTGAAAAAGTGGCTAAGTATGGAATAGGGAAACAGTATGTCAGACTCGTTTTCGCTAATATATTGAAATTTGTAATAGATATCCCATTACGTGGCAATATATTTTATGCATGTTTCTGGGCAAGTTGTGTAGCGATAGTTAATGTGACTGTCTCGTCCAACCTTTTTCTTATTAATGGCGGCCTGTATGGTTGTTGCATGATGAATTGTTAGCATTAAACCTTGGCCGTTGCATACTTTCAAAGAAGTGTGAAGGTGGAGGGCATAGTAAACAATGACTAGGAATTAGAGATTTCGTGAACCCACCAACCCGAGGTTCCGTGAAAGAGATTCCATGAAATGGGAAAATATGGAAAGCGGTTGGACTAGATTCAAACTAGGGTGACAATGGTTCCCCAGGAGACGCGACGCCCCGAGGTTCAAATTGTATGTCTCAGAACTTTTGAGTGAAGAAAGTGTAACACAGAAGAGGGGATGATGTGGGAGTCCAATGGTCAATTTGTATATCATAGAAGTGTGGGATATCTCCTCGATCCTTTTGCTCATTAATGGAAATGTACATGGTTCCTGCATGACGAACTGTTAGCATTAAATCTTACTAATTGCATATCTAGAAAGAAGTACAAAGGTGGAGGGGATAAGGAACAATAATTAAGGAATGGATAATTATCGAAATTGGTCGGTCGAGCTTCAAAATAGGGTTACAAGGTATAACCAGAAGAGGTGAGGGCATGAGGTTCAAATTGTATGTCTCAGAAGTGTTGATCGTAGAATGCGTAACACGAAATAGGGCATGATGGTGCATTCCTGCACACAAAGTGTATATGATGGAACTCTGGGTATTGTTTGCAAGTCACAGAACATTGGAAACACAATCTTGAGCCCACCAGTACAGAAACCCGCAATAAAAAAAGTGTCTAAGTATGGAATAGGGAAATGTTAGGCTAGACTCGATACACAGTGGTTGCAGCATGTGCAACCATGGAAATATACCATGTCATGAACATACAACCAACTTGCAGCTAAGTATTGAAATAAATGACGGATGGTGGGGCTCATGATGGGGCATTCCAACAGACAAATTGTATATCACGGAACTCTGGGCACTGTTTGCAAGTTGTGGAAGATTCAAAACACAATTTTGAGTCCCTGAGCCCAGGAAACCGCAATTGAAAAAGTGTCTAGGTATGGAATAGGGAAATGGTATCCCAAACTCGTTTTTGCTAATAAATATTGTTTACAAGTCGCGAGACTATATTGTAAACACAATCTTGAGCCTGCCAGTCCAGGAAACCACAATTGAAAAAGGGTCTAAGTATGGAATAGGGAAACGTTAGGCCGGACTTGATACACAGTGGTTGCAGCATGTGCAACCATGGAAATGTACCACGTCATGAACATACAACCAACTTGCGGCTAACTATTGAAAGGAACAATGGATGTTTGGGATCATGATGGGGCATTCGAGTGGACAAAATGTATATCGTGGAACCCTAGGTACTGTTTGCAAGTCATAGAAGATTCAAAACACAAGTTTGAGCCCGTCAGTGTGGGAACCCGCAATCGAAAAAGTGTCTAAGTATGGAATAGGGACGCGGAGGTCCAAGTGATTTTTGTAGGTCACTGAACAATGGAAGTGCAATATAGAGGCCGAAATAATTAATGTGCATTGGGAAGGGAGCGAATGTGGCGGGGATGGAAGGGAGCGATAAATGCTTTGAAACTTTTTGTTAACCTGGGTAGGGTGAAGCTTGCGAGTTGGAGGAGCCTGGGGTGGAATTGTAGATCACGTAATTTTTGGGTGCGAGATGTATATCCTGAAACACGTGGAAACATTTGTCTAAGTATGGAAAATAACGACAGTCGTTCGGAGTACCGTAAATAACGGTTTAATGTGTGTTAATAGGAGATGTCCTCGATGTTTTTTGCTTGTTAATGCCAATTGTTTCGTACTAGTGTGTTGAGTTGTCAAGTAAAACCATAATTAATGTACATTGGGAAGGGCACGAAGGTAGTGGGGATGGAAGGCAGCGATAGATGCTTTGAAACTTTTGTGAACCCGGATAGAGTGAAACTTACGAGTTAGAGGATTTCGGGGTGGAGTTGTAGCTCACGAAAGTTTGGAGTGCAAGATGTATATCACAAAAGAAGAGACAATAGCGTTTGATAGCACCAACCCCGGAAACCGCGGCCATAAAATTGGCTAAGTATGTAAAGGAACTGCGTTCGGTCGGACTCATGATGTGAGGATATAGATGGATATGAATATATGTCATTCCGTTAACTCGAGAACCCGTTATCATAGAAAGGTGACTAAGTATATAACCAAAAAGGGATAATAGAGGGGAACAAGAAAAGGGAAAAAGGGGTAAGTATCTCACAGAACAACATCTATTTTTCATTTATTAATGGCAATATTTTCGAACCCCTGGTGAGTCCTCAATAGTAAAATCATAAATTGAAGCAAAGTTGAAGCAACGTTGCAAACAAAAGCAAGCAACAAACAACAAACCAGTGAACAGGTGCCAAGAAGCCCAACTGCAGTTGCAGGACCTCAACTCTGCAAAGTTGAATCAAACAACAATAAGAAGTATCCAGCGAACCAACAAGCAAGCATCAACCAATCAACCAGGAATGCTGATGAAGAACAATATTGCCCAAATTCACTGCAGACAATATTGTATAAAAAAATTAGAGGAATATACTGTAACATGTCTGTTAAGAAAACATTTCAGACTGTGAGGCTTGCTAGGTAAACATTTATGGTTGTGAGGACCGTGCAAAGGCCTCCCACTATGTAAACATTTAAGAAAGTTGTAGTTTGCACGATTGGCATTATGCATCTGCAGTTGGAATTGTGCTTCTGTCGGTCCCCATTCACGGGTAAGTTTCACTTCCATGGTTGCATCCATATTCGTTGTTTGTTTGTTTTTTCCAGTTTGCAAGTAAGAATTTTCAATACTAGGAGTGATCAAAATCCTCTTGCAGAACATCTTTGTATGCGACTACTCAGAACCCACCTCCATCACACCCAATGACATATAAAAAAAGGAAATCGAATTTTCTCCTCACATACAAAGATAATCTGCAAGAGGATTTTGACTCAGGCATGTCCAACATTTAAATTTTTCACTTGCAAACTATAAATAACAAACAACAAACAACGAATACGAAGGTAAACATAGAAATGAAACCCACCCATAAATGGGGAACGATAGAAGCGCAGTTCCAATTGCAGTCACAAAATCTCAAGCGCGCAAACTGTAACAAGATAAACAGGAAAACAAGAGCAACAAAAATAGACGAACAAGAAACCAGTGAACAAGCAATGAGCAAGCATCAACCAATGAACCAACAATGCCGCTGAAGAACAATATTGCCCATATTCAGTGCATACAACATTGTAAAAAAAAAACTCGGACGTAAATGTATTGTAACAAGCCTGTTAAGTAATGCAGGAATGCAACCACAACACTGAGACCCACTGGTGAATGGGGAAGGACAGAACCGCAACCCCTAGCCTGCAAACTACAACAACAGGTCCAACTGCAGATACAGGACCCCAACCTTGCAAAGTTGAAGAAAATAAGAGAAAGCAACAAACAACAAACACGTGAACAAGTACCAAAAGACCCAACTACAACTGTAGGACCTCATATCTGCAAAGTTGAATCAAACAACAATAAGAAACATCCAACAAACCAACGAACAAGCATCAACCAGCCAACCAAGAATGTTGGTGAAGAACAATATTGGCCAAATTTACTACAAACAAGATTGTATAAAAAAATCAGAGGAAAATGTACTGTAACACACTTGTTAAGAAAACATTTAAGGTTGTGAGGCCTGTCAGGTAAACATTTAAGGATGTGAGGACTGTCCAAAGGCCTCCCACCATGTAAACATTTAAGAAATTTGCAGTTTGCACGATTGATATTTTTCATCCGCAATTGGAACTACGCTTCTTTCGTTCCCCATTCACGGTCAAGTTTCAGTGCCATGGTTGCATCCCTATTCGTTGTTTGTTTGTTTTTTCCAATTTGCAAGTAGGAATTTTCAATACTGGGAGCGATCAAAATCCTCTTGCAGCCCATCTTTGTATGTGACTACTACGACCAGAGAAGCAGAACTTTAATGTTGTTTTCATCTCATTCTTGAACGCCAATGTTCGACATAGAACCCACCTCCTTTGCAGCCATAACAACATATAAGAAAAGGAAATCGTATTTTCTCTTCACATACAAAGATGTTCTGCAAGAGGATTTTGACTTAGGCATCTCCAATATTGAAAATTTTCATTTTCAAACTAGAAATAACAAACAACAAACAACAAATAGGAAGGTAAACATGGCACCGAAACCCACCCATCAATGGGGAATGAGAAAAGCGAAGTTTCAATCGTGGTTGCAGAGTCCCAAGTGTGCAAACTGCAACAAGACCAACAGGCAAATAAGAGCAACAACAACATGCAAACAAGAAACCAATGAACAAGCAACGGACAAGCATCAACCAGTGAAGCAGTAATATCCTTGAAGAACAATATTGCCCATATTCACTGCAGAGAACATTGCATAAAAAAAATGGTAGGAAAATGTATTGTAAGAGGCCTGTTAAGTAAACATTTAAGGTCGTGAGGCCTGTTAGGTAAACATTTAAGTCTGTCAGGACCACCGAAGGGCCTCACGTTGTGTAAACATTTAAGAAAGAATGCAGTGTGGTAGGTCTGTTACATATGCAATAGTAATAATAGTAACAATAGTTCGAACAATAGAGACAATGCAAAAAAAAAATTAGTCAAAGGACAAACTAATATGAAGTCAACTAATTAAAAACTGACTCTCGATGCTCAAAAATTTGGATATCTAAACATTTTAATAAAAATAGTAAAAATTCAGAAAGACCGTAGATGATAAAAAACTTTTGATATGCTAACATATAAAACATTGGGAATAACGAATATGGAAATAAGACCTCCAATCTGTTATCCAATCAAATCATGACATATATGGTATTTTTTATTATATACAAATCAATGTTTTTAGTTCTCTAGTTCCAAAAAAAATAGTAATAATAGTAACAATAGTTGAACAATAGAGACAATGCAAAAACAAATTTAGTCAAAACTTTGGATATCTAAACATTTTAATAAAAGACCGTAGATGATCAAAAACTTTGGATATGCTAACATATAAAACATTAGGAATAGTAAAGCTGGCAATAAGACCTCCAATCTATTATTCAATCAGATTATAACATATATAGCATTTTTTATTATATACAAATCAATGTTTTTAGTTCTCTAGTTCCAACAATAAAGATTATGCAAATATTTTTAATCAAGAGACAAACTAATATGAAATCAACGAATTATCAATCACTATACTCCCTCTACGCCTTCGACGAGGACTAATAAAAAAAGACAATAACATGTATGTTTTCAAAACTATATCAATACATATATCAACGATGAAACTACGCTCGGCTATATGCAAACTCTATTGTTATATCCATAAATATTAAAAGAATGTTTCTTTCATATTTAATGAATGACTTTCAAGAGCGGATGATATAAACTAGTAACAAACTCAAAATAGGTCAACCTGTTACAAAAGCTCTGTGAGATAAACAAATGCCTTTGAATATTGAACTCTTGATGCAGACCTTTACCGAATAATCATAACAATGAATATTAATGATTGGTTGCGGACCTTTTCAAGTCCGCCGGAGCAAAAATAATTATAATGCTTCTAACTGTCTTCAAATCATTTATTGTAAACCAAACATGAATGGTTAAGAAACAAGTTTTAGTGGTCAGGCATGGAATTTAAAATGTAAAGGCATTCAAAGCAATAAAAACACATTTCACTACCTACACATTTGGATCACACAACACAATGCAAATCCAATTAAGAATATCATACCTCAATATTATCAAAGTTTGACCCTAATCCAATGAAGCAATACTTTCTTTCAAAAAATATGCGAAATTCTAAATTAAGAATTCCAAAAGAGTAAATCAAAATTCCAAATACTAAAAAACTTTAACTCCCTATACCCGATAACTAACATAAATTTACTGCACAATTAGGCTGCTCGTATACATAATAATAATAACAATGTTACTTCTGTTAACGCGACAGTACGACAACCTCCCTGCTTCCTATTCATTTACTTTTTATTGTTGGGTGCTTCAATGCGCTACAACTACCTGCCTCAAGCTGCGTATAATCCAGGCCTATATTATATACCCGTAACCTTATAGCGTACATACACACTAATTTTTTTGACGGGTAATCCACATGCTTACACGCCAATTTGAAAGGTTAATGATTTCAATGAAAGTCATCAATGACGTGTGAATTTTACACTGAGATGTCAAATACGGGTTGTGGGACTAAATACTGGTTGTAGCCCGACAATTCTAGGCTTGGTAGTGGTCGTCCATTTTTCCATGATTATGCCGAAGGCGTTCTTCAAGGGGAGGTTCATCTCGAATTTTTGTCCTCTGTTCAACCACCAATCAAATACAAGAATGTGGTTATTATCAATTCGTTGTATTTATTCAATTTTATACCACGTGTCATCTCGTTTTCTCTTCACCAATTCCTCGAAATTTGTACCCACCGCCTTGTTGATTTTTAGAACTTCATGGGCTCAACTTAATGTATTCATGGACTATTGTGCTCACAAGATGCTTGTAAGAGTTGAATCTTTGCTCAAATCCTAGCTTGAAAACTCATTGGACTCTTGTGTGAAAACTCCCTCGACTCTTATCTACACAAAAAAATCCTTGTAGATTTTCATGGACTCTTGTGCTTACAAGGATGCATGCTTGTAGGAGATGGACCGTTGCTCAAAACTTTTTGGACTCTTGTCTGCACAAGGATAATTGCAAGAGATGGACCTCTACTCAACCCTTGGCTAACACTTTTCGTGCAGGTCCTCCTGTAACAACAAAAACAACCATAGCGATTCGACCTGCTTACACAATACTTCAAAAAATCATTGGACAAGAGCTTGAATATATGGATTCGACCTGCTTACACAATACTTCAAAAAATCATTGGACAAGAGCTTGAATATATGGAGGATTTGTTGGACAAGAGATTGAATATATGGAGAGGTAACGATCCCTGTTTTTTTTCTATTACAATTTTTTTTCAGGGTGGAATTAATAGAGCATGGAACAATAAATACAATTACAACCCATAAAACTGGCAGATATATATATACAAAGGAGAAAATAGAGGATAAAAACCCATAAAGATGGTAGATATATATAAAAAAGAAACCAGGAAAGAGTCATAATTTTATTAGAACTTTCTGAGATTAAAATTGAACACTTTACAGGTGCTATAGGAGCAACTAGGTAGGGTTTTGTTACCGCCTAAAGTGGTATGGTAAAATCATTGAAAAATAGTAGCACTTTACAATGCTTCTGGATTATGAACATGCCTCATTGGCAGATCGAAATTTGGCAGCCTGAGCAGCGGCCGCCTGTTGAGAGTCGAGAGACTCTATGAAGAGCGTCTTCACTCTCCACGGTGAATATGGGAATCCCTCACGGCTATACAAATTCACAAGTGCAGTAGAAGATTGTTTCAGAAGACAGTTGTACTCGTCACGCTCCTCCATTCTCATGGCGTCCAACACAGTGAACACAGTGAGCTCAGAATGACCAACATAGTTCGACATAGTTCCTCTCAAGCGGAGGCCTACACAGCTCTAGATTACCCGAGAATGAAGCTGCTCCAAATGTGTCCAAATGAGGTTCATACGGAATCCTCACTCAGAGGTTGTTATTCAATAGGTTTAAAGAGCCAAGGAAGGTTAGCTTTGCAAGTGTTGCAGGTATCATTCCTTGTAATTGGTTGCATGACAAAAAACTAACATATGTTTCAAAAATATAATATTTCAAGAATACTTACTGTGATATGCATTCTACTTTGGTTGTTGTTGTATTTTTAATTGTGTGATGACGCGTAGCCATATTGGTGGTTGAAGCTGGATTCTTCAGCGTAGTCCTCTTGTAGGCAAAGTCGATTGTTGTTTGCAAGATTCTTCTCCACACAATAAGTTTGAATGCAAAATCCATGAAACTCCCACCCCAATATTCTTTTTTATTAGTTTAGCAGTTTTGTTGGTGGAGAACTCACTTCGTTTTTATTAGTTTAGTAGTTGAGCCGGTGGAGAACTCACTGGACAGAGTGATCGAGAAGAGTTACGATTCATCTTGAGTTAGTCCATGGCTATATGCTCGCCCGTTTCAGAAGTCCCCAACCAGAGTCAGATTATGTGCCTTGTCGAGTCCCTAATCTCCGCCAAATATTTCCTTGGACAGATGTGCTCAGGTTGGAGGTAAGGTGATATATGACGTGGGATGATTTCTCTTCATGAGCAGAGGGTGCGTGGCCACGTTGTGAGTTGATCCGTCAAGATTTAAGCACCAGATTTAATGTTTCAAAAGGTTTTAAACAAAATTGTTATATTAAATTTCAAAGCATTTATTTATTAATGGAAAATTTGTAACAGATTCGATTTCTGATTTGCGGATGAAAGATCATGGAATAGAAGAGGTTTTATAAAGGGTGATTAATTCGGACTTGGCGATTGCGATCCTGCATGATTGTTCCTTCCTCTAAAGCCAGGGGAGGCTGCAGGAACGAAGTCATTTCGTGAACTTTCTCTATGATCGAATTTACAATTTATTTGTTATAATATTTATTTTTTATATATAAAACAATTAAAAATATATAATTTTAATTTATTTATATAAAAACATAAAAAATAAATATAATTTTATTTTATTATTAAAAGAAAATGTAAATAAAAAATTTGTTCTTTAAAACATATTTCCTATATATTCAAACATTATATATATATATAATTTATTTATTATTTTTATATATGTATTTAAATTATTATGTCTTCTCTTTTCCCATTTAGAGGTATGGTAGTTTATAATCTAAGAATGAGTTAAAGATGAGTGTAGTGTAAACATTTTATGTTTTTTATTTTTATTAATTATTATTATTGATAAATTAATTAATAGTAAATCACATTTTTATATTGTTTAAATCAAATATTAAAGTATATATATGAATTTAGTATTTTCACAAACTTCAAAAGCATCTATAATATATGATTTCAATTATTAAAATCTACAATTTCATTCATCTTTTTTAATTTTTTACAAGAATTTAAACAAAATACATTAATTTTTTTTNTATTAAAGTATATATATGAATTTAGTATTTTCACAAACTTCAAAAGCATCTATAATATATGATTTCAATTATTAAAATCTACAATTTCATTCATCTTTTTTAATTTTTTACAAGAATTTAAACAAAATACATTAATTTTTTTTTTATAAAACATAGAAGATTATATATATATATATATATATATAAAAAGATGTTTTTATTAACCATTCAAATAAATATATATATATTAAAGATGTGTTCATTAATAATTCTCGAGTCCAGAGTGTAGTAAGACTAACACAGCCTCTACGTCGCGGCTGGTGAAAGCCGAAAGGCTTATGGCTGTTAAACTTCCTTGGCCACGCATTCACCCATTCACACAGTAAAAACACGCATTCACGCATGTAAAAACGCAATCATGCCAGGCCCACGAAAGTGGAGCGCGGGAGGCATTCACTCATGTACAAGTGGAAGGTTGTTAAAAACGTAAACATGTACCTAGTAAAAAATGTTAATTTGGTTGGTTTCATAAAATGAAAGGACGGTTTGCAAAAAGAACGTGGCTGGTGAAGGTCAGAGGTTTAGGTTGGCCTAGAAAATGAAACATGTAAATGTTAAATATGATTAAGTAAAAGTAAAAAAATAAACATGTAAAGTTAGTGGTTGAAATCACAACCATTGATTTATTGGGACTACTAATAATATTCCATCAATATTTAATCTTGTCCATACAAAACTGATTAAGCATTAAAAACCTATTAAATATGCCCATAATCAATAGGTATACGCCTTACGTAATTAAAATTTAAAAAATTATAATTATAATTATAACGAAAAGATAAAATTAAACCTTTAAACAACATATAAACCACATACTTGCTGTAGATAGTTCGATCATTCAATTCGAAAGGACCTGTGGCCAGCCGACCAGAACCAAGCTCATTGCCACTTAGACGCTATAATTAATACGACGTCACAGACATGGTTAATACGCAAAGTCCCTACACCGTTCAAACGCGTTGATGCGATGAGCTTCATTGAATCGTTTCCTCACCGTTTCAAAGTCCTTGTTTGGCAGGTCACACGTGGAATGCTAAATTATTGATATTACAAATGGTCCGAATCAAATAAAATATAATTAACATTTTCAAATAATTAGAAATTAGCTAAATTATTGATATCACAATTCTTACGAATCAAATAAAATATAACTAATATTTTTAAATTAAAAATATTAAAAGTTAAAATTTTAGTTTATGAAAAAATATAATTAACCATAATTATTTTTAAGGGTATATTTATTAAAAATGGGTTCATTAAACACGTTTTTTTTTATTTTTATGTTTTTTTTCAATGTACTGAATTAAATATGTATTTAATATTATTAGTTTTCATAATAAATCAAAATTTATGATTTCATATATTAATTTCTTTACATTTATAAATGTATATGTTTATATGTTTATGTATTTACTTTTTCATATTTATTTAATATGATTAATAAATTACTGTATTGATCACCTAATTGCCATAGTTATATGATTAAGAAGGATTCCATTTAATTGTGATTGACTTGGTAGTGGAATAATAGTAGAGTATTGATTGTGATTGACTTGGTAGTGGAATAATAGTAGAGTATGTGATTATCACATTTGAATTAATCCACGTGTTTTTTTTGACGGATGGATGGTCGACGTTTCAATTAACGCAAGCTTTTCGCCGACTTCTGCTTTGTGCACACTACAAACATAGGTTTTGCTTGGAGTCCAACTCTGAACCTCCTCGCCATTGACAGGAAAAAGCCGGTGATGAAGAAGGAATCCTCCCTCCACTGAAGTCGTAGCATAAGGCGGGTGAGGAGGATGAGATTGGCCTCTCTAAATTCCATATGTTGAAATCATAGTGGTATTGAAACAGGAAACCATTATCATGGTGCCATAAGATGCTTCCTAGTGACAGGAATATGGTGGTTGATACTCTTTTTGAGGAGATGACTGACTACATAGAAATGCACATTCACGCCATGGAAGCCCTAGTATAATTTTAGACAAACAATTATGCTGGCATTGTGGATAGTAGGGATGGGCAAGGATGAGCTAGTCTCACTATGTTAATTAATTCATTTCTCTATTAGCTTCCATAGTTTGATTATTTAGAGAAATACATGGATGGTTACTCTATATATCCATTGTCACTCCATAAATCTTGGAGTAGAAAATAATGTGTTTTTCTATTTTCTTGGCTCTATATACATTATCATGTCATTATTTGTGTTTTCATGTAAATATGTGGTGGGCACTTAATCAGTTCTTTTCTATTTTAATAACCAATTACTTTACTAGTTAGGCTCTAGATTTCAGTGTGTTCAAAGAGATTTCGCATTCAAAAGCAGTTGCTTCCAAAGGTTGTCGAAGGATTATTTGAATTGTCTTTTCATTGGTTATTAGTTATTTGAGGATAATATATCCTTGTTATTATTAGTTATTTGAGGATAATATATCCTTGTTATTAGTTATTTGATAAACCTCATCCTTTGAAGAGAAAATACTGTTATAAATGTTTAATTAATCAACATATTAATGAATTCCTTGAGGCAACCATGCACACACCTTGGATTCTTAAAAATCAATTATGCATTGCTATCAGTTACCATGGCTTATTGGGGATATTAATCATGGTGAGGAGGTAGGTAAATATATTCTTGAGTCATACACTTAGCTTGAGCGTTTCATGATCCTTATATTTTTTTTCAATTTAGTTCTCTTAAATACATATAATGGGAGTCGCTTAGATTTGAAGTGGAATTGGACATAAATAATAATAAGACCATGCAATAAAATATGGAAGATAAATTTTGATGAATATATTTATATGCAATGGAAAAGGTATATGTATTTTCATATTTTCTTTCCCGTGATTCTACTCTATACAAAGACCAGCATGACCAAATCAAGGTTTTCTTATAATTTTGAAACCCTAACCCTAATGTGTAGAAAATAACTCACCTTTCTTCATGCCTCCAAATCCCTTTCTTCATGCCTCCAAATCCCTACTGTTATTATAAGCGACATAACATGACTATCCAACTGATATGCTCGTTTGGGCCCCTCTCTATTGATTAAGGATACATATGATTCAACGCCAAACTCCATCCACGTCATTTCCATGACTCGTATGTCACTTACTTGAATGAAGGAAAATTAGAATGATCTAGAAACAAAGTATCCTCCAAAATAGGAAATTGGTATCAAAATAATGCAAAATTCAATCATTATGTTAATCCATTCCAACTGCCCCGATAGATCAATTCATGTATTGGAAAAATTAATGAAAAATGTTTAAAAAATGATGATCCTATCAACGTTCACCATCCATTACAGATGTGGATGTGCTAGTTTAAAATTCAAACTGTTTTTCCTCGATGGGGAGAGGACAACATCTCCTTCCACCACCACCATGCAAGGAGAGCATGACACGACAAAGTCAACATGTGGTGGGTGCACAATATTAAGGTGGGGTGAATGGAAGTTGGCGGAGGGTGTACGAAACACCTCTCATTCATTGTATCGATGATATTTATGGCTATCGAAGATATGGAATATTACATGAACTGAGACAAAATGAAGGCTAAGAAAAGGGACAATCCATTATGGTTTAATGTGGTCTATTATGGGGGATCTCATGTTATGATAAATGACTTTGGAACTAACATAATGGAAACAAATGGAGCTTGGTTATATTAGAAGCAATGGTTTGCAATGACAAAACAAATGGAGCTTGGTTATATTAGAAGCAATGGTTTGCAATGACAAACTGGTTATTAACTTCATGGTCTTATACGAAGGACAATTATGGATTTAGGGAATTGGGGGCACTCCCATGCCCTCACTCATGACATCTCGTCTAACCTCACCTTCTTTTTATTTTTGGTTCTTTGTGTATTGACTAGAGTGTGGTTGGGGTAGTGGTGTGCAAATTTTCCTCATGTAGTTGCAAATGTCTATGGGATACTATGGGTTATTGATAAGCTAGGGCATCTCTATGGGAGAATATATGAATTGGGGTTGGAGTCTTGTAGATCGGCATTGTTTCTCTGTCTATTACTTGGAGAATTGATGAGTGGATTATAGGGGTTACCACTCTCCGGTGGAAGTTTGAGTGATTGAGTCGATATGGTGGCAAGTTCTAGTCAATGGGGACAAAGGGGTAGGAGACAGGGTGCAACGGCCACGAGAAAGTCTCGTTCGACTCGAAAATATCCAACAACAGTGAGGGAAAAAAAAAACCCAAGAGGAAGAGTGCCTGTTCATGGAGAATTGCTCAAACTTAACGAGAGTGCGAGTGTAGGAGCCAGTAAAAGACAGAAGGTAGAGGATATCGAGTGACCAACTTGTGGAGGAGGCAAAACATTGGGTGTTAGACATGGGATACTCTCGAACCAGGGAGACCAAATATTTCCAAATTGCATAAGTGTAGTAGATGGCGACGATCGTGATTTCTCAAGCCATGGAGAAGTAGCATGACGAGCAGCTAGACATCCTACATACCATCTGCATTTTTGAATGAAAACTAGAGGTAGTGTGTAAAATTGATTTTGGTGTCGATATTAGAGTCACTCCGGGGTATGAAGAGAAGAAGGGGAAGCTAAAGATGAAGGACTCCATTGGTTTTGTGGGTACACAAGTGCACCCAATAGAAATCAATGATGTTCCTATGGCATACGAGCATGCTAACAATGAAGATGTGATTCTAGAATTGACTATGGAGAAGAGTCCACCTCCCCATCTTCCTTAATGCTGGTTATGTTGTTTGTAATTTTGGAAATATACTGTGTATACAGTTTTTGAAACGTCTAATGTTTCAAGTAGACACTCCACCCATCATCAAGGACTATTGAAGCAATATGTATGAAAACAGTGTTGGGGTAGGGGGTATATAAAGATGACGATAATATGATCGTTAGGGAAAACGATATAAATAGACATTAAAAATAAGCAGTTGTGAAAACACAGAGTTATTTTGTTATTATTAATAAGGTAAAAATATATAATAAAAAGGTTAAAGTTTAAAGGTAAGAAAATAGTTAATCAAAATAAGTATGAATTAATACTATAGTTAATCAATAGTAATTATTAAATAATAATATAGTTAATAATAATTAATAATAATTATAGTAATTATTATATAATAATATAGTTAATTATAATTAATTAATTGAAATTAGTTAGAGGTTAGGAATTGAAATATAATTGAAAAAGAGAGTTATTTTCTTATTATTAATTAATGTATAAAAGGTCAAATTATAAACTAAAATGATAGTTAATCAATAATAATTGTTAAATTATAATATAATTAAGAATGATTAAATATTGGAATTAATTAGAGGTTAGGTATTGAGTAGAAAAGAATAATTAATAATAATTAAAAGATTTAAGGGTTTTAGAAAAGTAGAAAATCAGTTAAAAAGAAGGGAAGTGTGAATAGATGAAAAGTTGAATAATAAATTTAAAATAATGGTTAGTTAATAATAATTATTAATTATTAATTATATAATTAATACTAATTAAATTATATAATTAATACTAATTACATAATAATTAGAATTAATTAAAGGCTATTAACAAGAATAATTGAAAATTAATTGAAAAACATAGAATTAGGATGATTAAATTGAAAATTATAGATTTAGGATGATAAAAAATATTGATTAGAGATTGGAATGACCAGACAAAGGTTGGGGGGTATTGTGTGGGAACAAACAAGGAAAGGTTGTCACAAGAAATACATAAGAAAATTTATTTTGATTGTTTGATGCAATGAATGAGAGGTTTAGAGGATTGGCTAAGTTTATACCCATCTTCACAGTTAAAATTGTTAGGATTTTTTCGATTTCGAGAGCTTCGCGTATGACGTGAGAAGAGTAAAAGTGTGTATAGGCCAATATTTTGGTTTTGTAAAAAAAAATTAGATGTTTAGAATTGAAAGAGTGTTAAAAAAAATCCGATTTAGAGATGTGATTGTGGGTTGTGTTATCCATGTGTTCTTTGAGATGAGATTTGAAGTGTCTCCTATTTTGGACAATGTATGATTTTCCACATGAGGAGGGAATTTGGTAAACTCCTAGGCCAAGCACCGGGTCAGATTTATTCTTGGCAGATCTGAAGGATAGTTTGAGAGTTTTGAAATGATTAAAGATGGTTTTGATATTATTTTTGGAAAGAATTTTGGATATGTGATTAGTAGTGCCTTGGATGTAGGGGAGAGAAAGGAGAGCTAGGGGGGGTAAGAGGAGGATGAAAAGTTCAACTTAGGGTTGCAGGATGAGTAAAAATATTTGTTACTTTGAGAGGAGGTGTAGCCATTGGACAAAAGGGCCTTGGTTAGATGGGATTTTTCTTTCTCAAGAAATGGAGTTCAGATATTCAGATTGCTTGAGTGAGAAGAGTTTTTGGGACAACATAATTTTGAGAAGGATGGTGATTGGATTGGGCATGAAGGTATCGATCAATATGAGTCTTTTGGTGATAAAATTGGTGGGTAAGGGAACCATTAGGGAGGCGAGAGATTAGAACATTGAGAAAGGGGAGGGATTTTCCCTTCTCCATTTCCATAGTGAATTTGATATGGGGGGAAATGTTATTTAAATGGTTGAGGAAGGAATTTAGTGAGGAGAGACCATGAGGCCAGATAAAAAAAGTGTCATTGACGAATATGAACCAACATTTAGGTTTTAGATCAAAGTTGTTGAGGGTTGAGCTCTCAAAGTGCTCCATGAAAATGTTAGCAACCATAGGGAATAAAGAAGACCCCATGGTTGTTCCTTCAGTCTGTTCATAACAAATACCTTTAAAGGTGAAGAAGTTGGAGGTAAGGAAGATTTCAATTAGGTTTAGGGTTTCATGGTCCACCATCTTGGAGATGAGATCTAACGCTCTGAGGACAAGAATTTTTGTAAATAAATAGACAACATCAAAACTTACCAGTAAGTCTTGGTCATCGAGTTGAAGATTGTAAGTTTTTTGGATAAAGTCATACGAGTCTTTAATGAAGGAGGAAGTTTTTCCAGTAAAGGGTTTAAGTTTGATAGCCAAAAAATAGGAAAGGGCATGGGTGGGGGCACCGATAGTGCTAAAAATGGGTCAGAGGTTTTTTTTTTTGTGGATTTTTGGTTTTCCATACATCCAGGGGGTTTTTGGGTTATGGGGAATCAATGTATTTTTAATGTTTGGGTCTAGGAAGGAAGATTTGATGGCTTTAGTGACAAGGTTAGTGATTGTATTCAAATGGATTTTAGCAAGAGGTTTGTAAGAACAAGAGGAGAGGAGGTTTAGAAGTTTGGATTCATAGTATGAGGCATTCATGATGATGATGGCATTATCTTTATTGACTTTTAAGATAATGATGTCATGATTATTATTTAGATGTTGAATATATCGATATTCATCTTTAGTCATATTGGGTTTAGGAGTTTTGGCACATCGAAGAATTCTACCAGAATATTACCTAATTTCTTTCTCTTTGTGAGTGGGAAGGGAAAGCTTTGGGTTACATATTCGATTGAGCTCATACTATCTTCGATGGGAGTAAACTGAGGAACTAGGGAAAAATCAAATTTGGAAGAAATTAGGTAAGATTGTCATGATCACATGAAAAGATCCCTAGTTGATGGGTTTCCTATAATGTTTCATCTTCTGATATTGGAGGACACACTAAGGTCATGCTTCATATATATATCACTTTCATAATCTTTATATGGAAAACTAAAGTTTATTCCTTAGATATTTTCGAGATCACACATATTATGTGTTTCTATTGTAAATAGAGTTTATTAACAACTTTCATGATAAAGTATATTATTAATTTTTTATCTAATTTTAAGGTCACGACCATGTATGGTGTACATACCCTACCCTCTTTGTATTTGAAACTGTGATCTCTTCAAAGAAAAAACATGTTCTTAACTATTATACCCACTCAAGTTGTACACTAAACATGATTTTTATTTATATCATTTGTTACTGCTACATTTATTCACTCTTAGAAGTGTTTTATTTATATTATTAACTAAACTTACTACTAATATTTGAAAAAATTATGAGAACATGCCATTTCAATATTAGTACTATATAGGTGATTCAAAGTGTAAACTGTAATCTATGCCAACTTGTACCACCTATGTCCCTTAATCAAGATCAACTCAATCATCGAAATCCATGTTTCTTGCATTCAATTCCTTGTTGATAATAACTTTTCTTTCCATCCACTGATCTTGTGAGAGGTTATCCCTAGTGTCAACCCCACTATAAGTAGCCTCTATTTTTTCAATTCTAACCAAATCCAAATTTTCACCATCTTTGTTTGCAGACAATGATGACTGCCAAACTCCATTTGATTTTCTTGATACCACCCTACTAGATATTTCCTTAACATTCATAACATTGTCTTTTGTTTTTTCAAATTGAGCATCTAGTGGGTGTCCCCTTGCTACAACTATCTCAACTTGCCCATCATTTAAACCCCTTTTCTCAAGCTTCTCGTGGTTAATTTCATGTGGTGACAAACTCTTTCCATAATAACTACAACAAACCATTTGTAGGATGAAAAGTTACATATTATAGTTATTCGTGCATAACTACATATGGTTTTTTATGCACATTAATTAACAATATATTTTATTTGTTTTTCTTTGAGATAAATAACCAATATGAAATATCTTCTTCATATTTATTCGTATCTTTATGACATATCAAAGCTCAAGGACACTTTCAAAGAAAAATGTTTCAAATATTTTGAGATGAAAATATTTAAAACATTTCAGGATGTGTTCTCTTAGGCATAATTGCAAAGTATACATTCTAATTATTATTTATAATGTCATTTCCATTTTGTATACTATGATCTCCTTATGTAACACTTTGGTTTTGATTCCCAAGTTGGAAATGTATATATGTATATGATAAAAGGTTAAGAGATAAACAATGCAATATGTAGATATTGTACATTGAATTTTAATAATAAAAAATTATACATCATTAGTTGCTAATGGAAATTGACAAAAACATGGGGGGATATGATTTCACAAGAGAGGAAAGAAAAGGTGGATTAGGGGGCTCAAAGGAGGACAAAGATAAATATTATATTCTAATCCTAATTCACTCACCTCATATTATCCTAAGCCATATCAACTTTGGAGTTAGTGTGGAAGTGAGATACATGGGATTCTTAAAAAGACACCTAGTGTGTTGTTAGCATGAAAATAAAAGGCATGATTTTGGTCATGCAAAGGGATTGTTGGTTGTTGTTTTTTCACTCTACGAGGAGAGATCCTTGTCTCTGAGAGATAAGTTCTCATCATATGAATATAATGAAATTAAGGAAAAGATTGCCATAAAACACATGGAAATTATGGCTATGTGTAATGGAAATCTTATCAATGAGGAAACATATTTACAACTGTGAATCCCTTGAATTCTTAGCGACAATATTTCCTAGATAGTTTGAGATAGAACCTAGGAAGGAAGTGGGATAGCTCGAGGGATTGCATGGTAGAGAAGGGGATGCCCTTCTTTTGGTTTTGTAGGTTGAAGAGGAAAGAGATTTTGTGAGCTAAGATTGATGTAAGAAGTTAATAGATAGTGATAATTAGGAAATTGGGCCATGTGAGAGGATTATAGCTAGCCATAGGATATTTCATCCTTGTTGATTCATAGCCTGAATTTGGGGGTGTCCTTGCTGCATAAATATTGTAGGCAACAAAGATCTTATGGTTGGGTTGAACATCCTTCACCTATAGTCAGTTGATGTTTTATTCCCATAAAGATAAGTGTTATGTCTTATTTCTAATTTTGTTTAATTTAATGATGTTAAGTTATTTATTGATTGTTGTTTTTTTTACATGGACAAGTCTACATATAAAACATTGAATGATTAATTTTATTTTCATTATCACACTTGTCATGTTGCATGCATTCAAATATTAATAGCTAGACAATGGGTAGATTGGTATCAAGGAATAAAATTTTAATATGGATGGGAGGAATTTGAGGTACCTCGTATCCTCATCAATGTACATAGGTTACTAGGTACACTAAAAAGCGGTATCAAAGCTTCTGGTTCTAGATTCGAGGCTATACGGGCCAAAAAATAATCATGTACTTCTGAAGAAGTTATCATTTGCATATTATATGTTTGATAAAATAATCATGTCGAAACATTGTGTAATGATTGTAATTGAGAAATTCATGGGTTTGAAGTTGCCTAGATAGTTTGAGGAAGATTTTATAGGCGAGTATGGAAGTTCTATAGAGGAAAATTGTTAAATAAACCAAGTTATGTAGATGAAGTTTAAGTAGAGAATTTGTCCTGCAAAAGAAAATTGGGAAAACTTAGGAATGCCAGTCAATCGAATGGGGTTGAATTTGGTAAAATAATGAATGCATGAAAGGGTGGATGAGTTGTAGAGGTCGAACCTAGAAAATTAACTGCAATTGTAAAAATTTCATGTGTGTGTGTGGACATGGATTGTAAAAATTTCATGTGTGTGTGTGGACATGGATTGATGTTGTGCAGGTGTCAGGGTGTAGTTAGGTGGAGTCGCACATGTGGAAACAATGAGGAATGGTTCATGGTGGTCGGGGTGGATAGTTCAACAAATGCAATTTATGGAGGCATGCTAGGATAGTTTTTAAATATGCACTTAATCTCCATAATTACCATTGGGGCGACACATTTCCCATGGGAAGTAAGGATTTTACAACGTGTATGGGCCATTTGGTGGAATGTTATGCATCTATAGTTTCTCTCAGTAATTGATTTGAGATCAATCACAGGGAACATGTGCTCCAGTAGAGGGATGTTGGAGATTCCCCCCTCCTACCACATCAACCAAATATAACATGACAGGGACCCCTATCACACTTATGGATAATATCATGCCAAGTAGTATATATATATAGAAAAAGTGAACAGGAGAAAGGTAAAAAAGGAGCCATGGAGGACTACATGGAAAGTAAGGTGGCAAGGGAGATGACATGGTAGATGTGGGTGATTAGATTTAGGAACCTATTACCACATTGGTAGGAACATGTCATTCCATGTTAGCAAGGATTCCAAGCCAACAATATAAATATATATTTAAAAAAAATAAAATCAAAAGAATTCTATAGCCAAAATCCTATTTTGGCCATAACAAGAGAATGAAAGCTCATGACTAGTTGAAATTTTAGGGGTAGGTTTGCAATGAGGAGGAACATGAAAGGGATATTGAATTTCATTGACTAATTCAAATCTATAATTCTAGAAATTGCAGATTAGTGGTTTTTAATAATAGGGTGGTAGTGATTATAAGCAACCTTGTTGCTAATCAAACTGGGATAGAAGGAATAGGAGAAAACATGAATAAACATAGTGAAGAATTTGGATAAATTCCAAATGGTTTGGAGTGGAGATGCAGTAACAGGATGAAATCCACAACTCCAAGAACTTTTTTTGGTGATTTTTGCAATCTTGAATGGAGGAAAAGGGGTCAAAGATCAACAATCTAGAAAAAATTTCCTCGTTTACATTTGATGTCCTAAAAAATATAGGTGAATTTTCCATAATAAAGTTTTCTTATTTTTGCTTCATTTGAGAGATACAAATTTTGGCTAAAACTTACAAGTTTGGAGAAAATGCAAAAAGGGAAAAGTTGACAATTTCATTAGAGAAACAAATCACTAATATACAAGTTTATTTGTTATGTACATCATCATTATTATATGTGCCCAATACAAAAGTTTTTTTGGATCTCACTAGATTTCCTTCCACATGTGGTAGAAACTTGTCTCCAAGCTTGTTGCAATAGTGAGAAAAGTGCAGAAAATGGGTAAAAATGGTGATTTCTGAGAGCTATATATTTTATCTCTAGGCTTGTATTGGAGCATTAGTATATTCATTAGAAACATAATTTAAAGGAAAATATGTATGCAACATTATAATTTTGATAAATTCTTCATGGTTCTTCAAACATTGAGAAGATGAAGGACTTGTAACATTAATTAAAACAATGACAATGTGCATATTTTCCAAAATTTTAAAGTGATTTCGTAGATATGAAAATGAGGAGTATCTAACAATTTCATTGTATTCACACTTATTTCAAAATTAGTTCTACAATGGATATAGGTAAATATCATAATTGAGAAGAAGCATTGAGAAGGAGGAGACATGGAAGATGCACAAGGAACATACAATCCGAAACATGCAATCCTGAATAAGAAGTTAAGAGCTTGAATATTAGTATGGGAATGAAGAGACAAATCCTAATGGACACAAAGACAAAATGGATCCATTAGATATGGTAGAAATCATGGGTTTGAATATGTAAGTGTAGAGTTACATAGTTGATAATGAGAGGCTACTAAGAGCCTAGGAGGAACGAAATCAATTAAAAACTTAGTTGATATAGATTTTAAATCAATTCCATAAGAAAATGAAGAATGGATTGGATTTAATATATGAGGAAAATGGAAGACCCCATGTAAGGAGGGATAGTCATAGAATATCCAAGAACTCAATAAGTTCTATGAGAATTTAAAGGAATAATTATTCACTAATTCAGTCAATAAGTCATATGAATTTAAAGAATCAAAGAGTGGTCCAAAAGTTTCCCTTGTTAGGAATTAGAGAATAATAAATGAATAAGAAAATTTGCAAGGAGAGCTTAGGAAGATTAAGCCACCAAATTTTGATGGTGAAAACAAAAGGGAACAATATATTGAATGTTGGTTGCTAGGGATAAGAAAATATTTGTAGTTGCATAACTACTCATCTAATCTAGAAGATAAGATTTCTACATACCATCGAAAAGGAAAACCTTCCATGTGTTGAGATCAATTCAATAAATTTAAGAACATCAATGAGAAGAGGATTTATTGGAAGAAGTTCAAGAAGTATTTCCAGTAGTAGTTTCTTTCTGAGAACTACCATGATAAGGCTATGCGAGAGTTATTTGAACTTAAGTTGGGAAATATGACCAGAATCTATCCATGTTTCTATGGGGAGAATAATATATGACAACCGTATATGTTCAGAATATAATTCATCATCGTATATTGAAGAACATGACTCCAGAAGAAGCTTTTTTTGGAAAGAATCCAAGTGTTGAGAAGTTGAGGATCTTTGTATGTATTGTCTATATTCATGTTCCCAAGGATGAAGGAAAGAAGTTGGAATCCTCAGGAAAGAAGGGTATATTCGTTGAATATTATGAGACATCAAAATCTTATAGAATCTATGTCCCAAGTCAACATAAGGTTGAAATCAATAGGGATGTGAATTTTGATGAGAATATTGTCTTCAAAAAATCTATAGAAGATTCCATGGATCCCAACAATGAAGAGGAACATGAAGATCCCAAGGATGAAACTACATGTTATTCAGAACATATCAATACATAACCTTCCACCTTTGAAGAGGAAGTCAATAAGAAAGAATGGAAGGAAGTTATGATGGAAGAATATCAATCCATCATGAAAAATGATGTATGGGAAATTGTGCCTAGACCTAAAGGAAAGTCAACAATAACTTCAAAATGGGTTTATAAGATAAATCATGTAGTAGATGGGAGTATCAATAATTACAATGTGAGATTCATGGCTAGAGGGTTCTCCCAGCATGAGGGAGAAGACTATGATGAGACGTGTGCTCCAGTTTCCAGATATACCTCTATTAGAGCCATCATATCTCTTGCAACATCCATGGGTTAGAGTGATCCAGATTTGTTTTCAGAAGGAAATGAAAGTAGAGAAATTACAATGAAATACTTACGAAAATTTCCAGAAATAGAGAAATACAACAATACTTCATTTCTATTAATGAAAGAGTTGTAAAGAGATTGTAAAAATACAAAGTGAAAGAATTTCTAGAATGGTGCTAGCTTTATCTCTAAGAAGAGATGTGATAGCTATGCTCATTCACGAGAAGATGATTACAATGAGTCTTTGAAGCCCTTTTTATGATAAACAAGAATGCCAAAACCCTAGACATCCCAAAACCTAACCCTAAGAGATGGAACACCAAAAGTCATGTGGGCCCCTCTTGGGTAAGTTAGTACATTAACTTCCTGAGGTCGTAACTTTTTCATATGATCTCCATTTTAGGTGGGTGATAGCCCGTTGGAAAGGTATTTTTGAGAACTACACATTATGCCATCAAACTCTAACTTTGTTTATATTTTGACAGTGGGGAGCCAAAAAACACTATTTAGGGGTCCAAAATGGCCCTAGAAGTACACCAATATGTGTTGACATGAAAAAATACAAAATAAGCCACTTGGATTAGGTGGGAGGCCACCAGTATCCACTTGGAAGATGTGTAGGGATTCAAACAACCCCAGAAGTGTATAACCCACAATTACAAAGAAGTAAATAAGAACTTGATGTACTAAAAAACTAACAAGAGGATCCAATTGGAACTGGTGGGTGGCCACCAATATCCACCTGGATCAATCCTCCCCCCTTAGGAAGCAATGGTCTCCATTGTGGTTAGTGCCCAGGGAAGAGGGGAAAGCATTTTTTGAATCTGAAGCTTCGTGAGCTGCATTCCTTGATGGAGAAGTTGTGCTTCTTGGCTTGTGGAATACTTTCACAAACATGTTGCTGGAGGGGTTGAATATTTTCCACCAACCTGTTTTCTCCGGGTTGGATGGGGCATTGTGTAGGAACCATTGTAGGTGAAGAAACAATGTTTGTTGTCTCTTCGAAAATCTGTTTTTGTTGGATAGAAGGTGTTGAGGCTACAATGGTTGTAGTGGTATTTTGTACATCCTATGAACATAATGTGAAGAGGATGAATTTTGCAGTATGAGATATTACCTTGAGGTGCTGTTTTGGTGGAGCAGTAGTCAGAACTACCTCTGGTATCCTGTAGAGTTGACCTCCCAGAGTAATAATGACACTTCAGGGTCTAGACTCATAGATAGCATGACATTTCCACATATATGGTTGGCCGACAACAACATCACATACATCAAGAGGGGAAATATCACACACTACCTCATCCTTGAAGGGATGGATTCCATAGGACAGACAACACTGTTGGCTAACGCAAAGATCTCATCCTTGGTGAAGCCACCCAATGTTGAATGGTTGTGAGTGTGGTGTTGTCGACAACCCCAACTGTTTGATGACCTTAACTGAGATGAGTTTCTTCTGGATGCCATTATCAACAATGAAATGCAATGGGGTCCCCTTCAACCACATCTGTGAATGAAAGAGGTGCTCCCCCTCTTCAGGATCTACTGGTTCTTGTAGTTGAATTATTGTGGTCGCTATAGTAGTAGTGGGGTATGCGTCAATGATCTATTTATTTTCAATATTTTTTGGATCGGATTCCGAATCAGGGTTAGGCTTCATGTCTTTGACCTTGACCACCAATGACTGTTTCGAGTGACATTCATTGGTGTTGTGCCAGGGAATTTTGTTGAAGTCACACCACTTCCTAGTGTCATTCTACATATTTACTTTACCCTTTTTGTCCTGTGTATTGGACTGGTTGTCTAGAGGTTGTTGGTTAGGGTCGTATTTACCATTCTTTGGTTGTTGCAGATTTGCAGGCCCGAATTCCCATTTGTTCTGGTGCCTAAATTTCTGCTCGATTTTGAAAGTATATCGATAGGAAACTCCCAATGATGATATTTTTAGGAAATCCATTTCAGTTTGGATGTACTTATGCAGAGCCCCACAATATTTCAGAACCAGATGTCGCTCAGAGTCTTTGATACCCAACTTGGTGCGCAAGGTATGGGAAGTATTTGTGAACTCCGACACTATTTGGATCTTCTCTTCTCATAGTGTGGTGCATCTCATGTAAGAGTATTCATAGTTATCAATAGGATAGTACTGTTCTTTGACCACATCCACAAAAAATCCTAAGTGGGATCGACCCCATATATTCCAAATTCCTCTGTGGAAGTTTTCTCCCAGTAAGTTTCCCACCAATGTTTGACATGGGGGATATCCTTGAGGAGTGTGAAGGTGATCTTTTCCATGTCAGAAAAATTTTGAACAGATAAATAAGCTTCTAATATATTTAAGAATTTTTTTAAGGAATCCACATCTATCTGACCTTCAAATATGGGAATATCAAAATTAACTTGTACCTTGAAGGGAGAGGTTCCTCCAAAATATCCTCTTGACGAAGATGCGCCTATTTCTATATGTGGTGAACCAAGCTGGTTCACCAGGTAAATACCCAATGTAGGTAGGACAACATGTTATAATCCATAAAGGATAACATATTAAATAATAATGTATATGAATACAATGAGAATGAGGGTCCATTTATATATCCTTACAGGGGGTGCCATTTCATGAATAGACACGTCCTTTAGATAAGACATGAATTTTGATTTATGATGTGTTTAATTATTATATTTACTTATTATTAATTATATTGATTTCTATATATATTGTGTTCATAACATTTCCTTCCCCTTAAAAATGCTTTGTCCTCAAAGAATACTTTATGAAAGACTCATCTCTTGTTTCTGGATTGTAATTATTGTCTCTTGATTATTCATTCTTGATTTAGTGATTATTGAATATCTGAGATGATAGGATATTCTAATCGATGAGAAAAACTATCGAATTGTAAAAGAGTCTGCCCACCCTAATTTGATCTTCTACAGAACTGGGTGTTTATAGGGTTCTTGGAAAAAACTTGGTGTATTTCGACTCCCATGATAGCTTCTACTTTGAGTACCACTTGTAGTGGAAGAAATATTCTTTGGCATATCGATCATTTTTTTCTGTTGATATGTTGATTGGTTCAAGTATCAACTTTTGTGATTAGGATGTTGATAAGGCATCCTTGCAACTTGATCTTTACTTCTTATACTTGTAGCTTCTTCTTGATTAACTCTTGGAATTGAGTCTTCTTCATAGCCCTAGCTTGTTTCTACTTCGACATGTGAAGACCTCTTTACATCAACAAAATCCCTTTGAGCTATAAGGTTGACTGATTTTGTATTAATTTCTTTATCCACCATCAAGTTTTTTCCATTTGAAGACTTAAGTAGTTCCATAGGTTCAGTCATTATCTCTTTATCTACCAATGATTCCTTATTGATAAGTTGTTCTAACTTGTCTTGTACCATCTTCTTATCACTTTTTATCTTTTTAATCTGGGTGACTAAAATTTGATTATGAGCTTTTAGGCGACAAATATCTTCATCCTTCTCTGATAATTTCTTAATGGGATTGTGATTATCTTGTTCTAACTTCTTATCCCTATGCTTCTTATGTTTTGTCTCGTTGAGCTGTACCGATAAATTTTGGTTATGATATTTTAAGTACAAAATGTCTTTGTCTTTTTCCTGTAATTTTCCCTCAAGATTTTGTTTTTGTCTCTCTTCTTCTTTTTTTAGCATTTTCTCCAACCCAACTTGAAATTGTAAATTTATGTTGTGTCGTTGATAATGAATTAATTTGTTTTCTAATTATTTTATTTTCACTTCCCAATGGGTGTCACCTTGATTTTCTACTAAAATAAAAATATTTTTACAATATGGACAAGGGAGAGCTCCATTCATAAGGAGTCTTTCATACTCTTCCTCTTTTGCACAATAGGGACATTTTGCCAAAAATGTAGTCTTTGTAGATGTCATAGTTCACTTCTTATTTTTCAATAAATGATAAAATTAAAAGGGGCTTTCCTCTTTAACGAAAATGTTCTCCTCTAAGAATTATATATATATAATCTCCTTATACTTTATAAAGAGTACCTTATGTTTTGACTTATAATAAAATTCTATTTTATACTCTTGACTATTTGTTAGCGACGGTTAGGGCTCAACAAATGCGACCCTAAGTTTTGTGAAATATTTATTTGGAGGTAAGTACACACGCATATATATTATATATGGTATGAAATACCATGGGTCAATGGTTTTCCAAAACCATGGGATGGTAAATCTCCAAAGGTAAAATAAAATATTCATTTTTCTTCTTTTTTTGAAACTTTTTCTTTTAAATTACTTTTTCTCACTTTTAAATGACAATTAACTTAACTAATGCCAAATATGGAATATCTCCTTCAAACTTCTTGGTGTGAACTTATACTTCTTCACGTTCACCTTAAGAAAACCTTTTCTTTTGTTTTTTTCTTCTCCTTTTTTTTTTTGATTTTGTGTAGAATGACTTTTTTACTTTCATTGAAATGTGTAGAATATTTGATTTATAAATGGCCAATGACCAATATGAAGTCCAAGACATGATTTTAGAGAAACTCTATTTGTGGCCAAAATTTGGATCAAGACAAAGCTCTGATACCACTGTGGTGAACCAAGCTGGTTCACTAGGTAAATACCCAATGTAGGTAGGACAACATGTTATAATCCATAAATGATAATATATTAAATAAAAATGTATATGAATATGAGATGATATGAATACAATGAGAATTAGGGCCCGTTTATATATCCTTACAGGGGGTTCCCTTTCATGAATATGAGATGATATGAATACAATGAGAATGAGTGCCCGTTTATATATCCTTACAGGGGGTTCCCTTTCATGAATAGACATGTCCTTTAGATAAGACATGACTTTTGATTTATGATGTGTTTAATTATTATATTTACTTATTATTAATTATATATATATATATATCTATATATATTGTATTCATATCACTATCAACATGCATTGAAGAATGTGTGAAAAATTCTCCATCATTTCATACCTCTATCGTGCGAGATATTTCTCAAGCAACATGTTAATAGAATCTTCTGCTCCACCATCTTTCGTTTCTGCCACCATCGAGGGTTTCTTGGGCATACGAGAGTGATTTTTCTCAAGAGAGACAAACTCGAGACCAAACTGTCTATACTCGGACCTTGTCAGGGACATGCGCTGAAAAATGATCAAGAGCAACCTGCTCTGATACCACTAATCCAGATTTATTTCCAGAACTAAATGAAAGTAGAGAAATTAAATGAAATGCTCATGAAAATTGCCAGAAATAGAGAGATAAAGCAATACTTTATTTCTATTAATGAAATAATTATAAAGAGATTGTAAAAATATATAGTGCAAGACTCACTAGAATAGTGGCAACTTTATCTTTGAGAAGAGATGTGACGACTACACTCATTCTCCAGAAGATGATTAGAATGATGCTCTGAAGACATTTTTATGATAAACAAGAATGAAAAAACCCTAGAAATCCAAAAACCTAACCCTAGGAGATGAAACGACAAAATTCACGTGGGCCCCATTTGGGTAAGTTAGTACATTAAATTCCCGAGGTCATAACTTTTGCATACAATATCCATTTTAGGCGCATGATAGCCCGTTGGAAAGGGATTTTTGAGACCTACGCATTACGCCATCATGATCTAACTCCGTCTATAGTTTTACTATGGTGTGCCAAAAAAACACTGTTTAGGGGCCCAAAACGACCCTAGAAGTACAACAAGATGTGATAAAATGAAACCATACAAAATAAGCCAGTTGGATTAGGTGGGAGGCCACCATTATCCACCTCGAATATGTGTAGGGCTTCAGACAACCTCATAAGTTTAGAAACCACAATTACAAAGAAGTACAAAAGAACATGTTGTACTAAAAACTGACAAGAGGAGCCAGTTGGAATAGGTGGGTGGCCACCAATATCCACTTGGATCATGGAGTTTACATCAGATGGATTTAAAGACCTATTTTCTCATTAGAGTAATTGAGGAAGAAGTATAAATAGAGAAACCTTAAGGTTTTGAGGTACACCCAAGAGAAACCCGTGTATGTTGACTAAAGAAGGCCTTGTATGGACTCAAGCAAGCTCCAAGATATTAGTATGCATGAAATGATAGTTACCTAATGAGACTTGGATTTTCCAAGAGCTATGATGGTCCAAACCTTTATTACAAGGTTGTGAATGATGAACTTGTGATCCTACTACTATATGTTGATGATTTTCTTCTAATAGGTGTAGATCCTCTCATTATTCAATGTAAGAATAAGTTAGCCTCTGAATTCTATATGAAGGATGTTGGTCTCATGCATTATTATTTGGTACTAGAAGTATGGTAGAATAATGGTGAAATATTCCTAGGGAAAGGGAAGTGTGTTGTAAATATCCTTCAGAAGTTTGGGACGATGGATTGCAAATCCATGGAAACTCCTAGGGTGAAATATATGAAGAAGTTGAGAGACTTTGATTTTGATCCAATAGACTTGTCTCTATAGCGACAGTTGATTGACTCATTGATGTATTTGGCTAATACCTGACCGAACATTTTCTTTTTTGTGAACACGTTGAGCCTGTTCCATGTGGAACCTTGACATGAGCATTAGATAACTGCAAAGAATATTTTGAGATATCTTCGTGGGATGCTAAACTATGGTTTGAGATAACCCTCAAAAAATTATGTACAACTACATGGATTTACTCATTCAGATTGGGCAGGGAGTGCAGATGAAAGAAAGAGAAACTATGGTGTATGTTTCAGTTTTGGATCTGCTATGATATCATGGTCTAGTAGGAAACAAATGTCTTTTTCACTCATCACTGTAGTAGTAGAGTATATTGCAGCTTGTAATGCTTGTACAAAAGCAGTATGGATCTGTAAGATGGTTTCTGGACTATTTGATCAGGTGTTGGATTTGACTGTGATACATTGTGATAATCAGAGCTATGTGAAGCTTTCAAATAACCCTGTGTTCCATGATAGGTCAAATAACATTGAGATCAAGAAGTATTTTGTCCATGATAAAGTCCATAAGGGAGAAGTGATTCTCCAGTACATCTCCACCGATGATAAGACAACTGATGTTTTGATGAAGCCTCTGTCCAAGATAAAGTTTTCACACTTGAGGGACAAGATGGGACTCATGAATATCTCTCCCTTGGTTGAAACGGACTTCCTCGGTTGGGAGGAAGTGTTGATGGACAAACATTCTCCCTGTGGAAAATGGTCTAGGTTGACAAAATGTTGATGTGTATTATTCTAGTACAACTTAGATATGATGCTTCAACATCATGCTAGTACATATTAGATACGATACAGATGTACTTAGATGCATCGTGCTAGTACAACTTAGATATGATGCATTGGCATCATGCTAGTACAACTTAGAGACGATGCTTATGCTTGAGTCGCATCATGCTAGTACATATTAGATATGGTGTAGAACATCATGCTAGTACAACTTAGAGATGATAATACATCTTAGAGATGATGTAGATGACTCACATGATGCTAGTACAACTTAGATATGATGCATAACATCATGCTAGTACAACTTAAATATGATCATAAAACTTAGATATTATGCAGAGGTATTGATCTACATCATGCCAGTACAACTTAGATATGATGTATTCACATCATTCTAGTACGTCTTGATGTATATGGTAATCCAAATCATACCAGCATAGCTTAGATATGATGCATTTTCCTCACGCTAGTACAAATTAGAGATGATGCAGTGGAGAGGATGGTTCTTGTAGACATTGAGGACATTCAACATCTATTGGGACACCTATTCTTCTAGGACATATGTCTGAATTAGAAGAATGGTCTCGGTATCACTCTGTTGAGTGAGTGACCTATGCGAGACACTATGTTGAGTGTGCTAGGTTCATCACATGACTTATTCAACATCATGCTTGATTACTCAGATGGAGTACGACCTCAAGAGATGATGCAGATGATGGTATGATTTTATGTTAGGAGACTGTTATACTACATGGTGATAACTTGTATAGCTACTACTTGATTTTAGTGGAGACTGTGTGTCTCTAGACAATAGCTATGTACTACTGTAGTGGATGTGTTCCACTAGTAGTGACTATGTGTCACTAGATAGTAGTTTTGCACTACTAGGAGTGGTTATGTACCACTAGATATCAGTTGTGTGCTGCTATAGATAGACATTGTTGTGATCTATTGGATGGAATTGCAATAACTATGTATTACTACTCGATTTCCATGGAGACTACTAGTAGTATTGAATGTGTTTCCTAGGCTGGTGTGCCAACCAGTAGTGTTGGAGGTGATTTCCAACTAGATGTATAGTGATGATGATGCTCGTGACTTGATATGCATGATCATGAGATAGCCTATGTGGATATTATGATGCTACCTGTAGAATGGTCTGCAATACTATGTGATCCTTGCTGATACCATGTTGATACCATGTGAAATGGATGGATGTGTTTGAGACCATTACAATTAGTACCTCCCTAGATAGAAGGGAGTGATGATATTATGGTATCTATGTGAGGTATTAACCTCCATGTGTAACCTTTGGAAAGAATATAATAATACGGAAGTAAGAGAAACCCTAAAGAGATGTGTAGAAACCCTAAAAGACAAGTAAGCTCAGTAAAATAATTAATAATAAAGTATTATCTTCTATAAGGACAATTCAACGAAGACAAGTGAAAAGAACCACTATAAATAGAGTGCGCTTGAGCTCATTTGTACTCACTCACTTGACTTTCTCTCTCAAGCATGGCGCAAGTTTGGAGCTGCAACTACAAGAACAAAAGGATGATATTTTGGGGTGTTTCTTGTTCTCTCTCTTTGGCACCATCTAGCCTAATATGTGCATCCTACCTTCTAGTATCTCTTGGTGGTATTATGATATTCTTTGTATTATTCTTGGTCATTGTAACTGCAACTACAATTGTTGTAACTTAGTATTGTTCTTGTTCTGTGGATTTGGGACTTTCTATCTAGTGAGATATCTTTGGAGAAATATGTTCTCTCTTGGTTATCTGTTGGTTCTACTGATGCTTCCAAAATCATTCTGTCTAGAAAATGCTATGGTGCTTGGGGGTGGCTGCGTGCCTATGGTTGGGTGAAAATATTATGATATTTTCTATGGTAAAATGAGAACATCCAATATTTTGACACAACGAGGTAAAGTTTTCCCCAAAAGGACACCCATATATTGATTTACAGCTTCCAAAAATTTGCCACTCAACAACTGTTCATCTAACTCATGGGTTAATCTTATCCCTTGATCTAATTTATTCCACTATTAATATTTTGACTTTTTCCTTTAAAATGATATCCCACATGCATTGTGGTCAAGAATTTTTAAGTGTTTATAATGAAAAGTTTACCATAGCTCTTGTGCCTTAGGAAATTTTCATGAATTAATAAAATTTTGATGACCCAGTCAACATCCATTCATAGCCCAATCATAACCTGGTCAGTTCCCATGTCATCAACACATGTCACCCATGGGTTGATCCATTTCATCGCCACATGTCATTATGGTATTGGTCCACCTCACTCCCACATGTCCTTTGAGGATATATTCATGTCACTTCCACATCTCCCAGTATGTTAGGTCCATGAAAAGGGGGAAGGAACTTAGGATAGGAAATAATATTAAAAAATTAAATGTAGGGTTTGTGGACCTACAAATATAGATATGAGGAAGAGTAAGGATGTCTTCCTGGATACCCAAGAAATATTTGATGAATTAATGGAGTTACATGAAATATGGTATGTGAAAAAAAGAAAATGGAAATGAACTATGAAATCTGAGAAAAGAATAATGGAAAAATGGAAATGAACTATGAAATCTGAGAAAAGAATAATGGAAAAATGGAAAAAAAGAAAATGTAAAAATTGTGAAAATATAGAAAATAGAAATAGGAAAAGTAAAATGGTAAATGGAAAATGGAAAATGAAAATGGAAATGTAAAATGATAAATGGAAAATGAAAATGAATTATGGAAATAATGTGGAAATGAATTATGAAAATGACTAAGTGGTGGGTAATATGAAAATCAACTAAGTGGATAATGAAAATGAAAATAGGATAAGTATGGAAATGGCTTAAGTATGGAAATGGTTAAATGTAAAAATGGTGAAGTATGTGGATTGTTAAATGTGGATATGGTTAAGTATGGAGAAAAGTGAGGAGGGAGAGTAGAGTGGAAAGAAGGAAAAATGACTAAGTATGGGACAAGGCCATTATGCGGGTCACATAAGTGAGAGGGTCATTCTGTAGAATGCGAGGCTGTGGACTTGCAGACCTAGATATGTATGGATAAAGGGTGAGGAGGTCTGCACCAAAATGATAAATATGATTGAGGAAAATGGGGTGAGTGATCACACAAATAATATGAAACTAAGTATGGAAAAGAAAGACAAGAAAATGAGACTAAGTTTGGTTCCAATAATTCTAATCGAAGTTTCAAGAAAATATTAGTTCCGATAAAAATTAACTATGTTGCACATGAAAAAACACTATTTGGGCGATTGAACAAAAACTTGGATATCTTGAGCACACAGACTCAGATTTTTAATCCGTAAAATGCATGATGAAGATAAGACTTAGGGATACACTATGAACTCATAATAGTTCAAAATTTCCTTATTCTAATATGGAATTTTTTTTATTATTATTCCAAGAGCAAGAAATCTAGGTGATCAATTTTTTTGATCAACAATGGGATTTATTAAAGAACAAAAGGTGACGATACAAATGCTATTAAGTGGACTACCAAAAATTTATAGAGACAATATCCAATTTGATGAACCTAAGACTCTGGAAGAGACCATTATAAAGGAAAAATACTATATGAGAATAACAAAGGAAGAAAAATTTTCCAAAATTCTTGGAAAGATAAGAAGAAGGAAAAACTAGATTAGAGGAAGAAGGAATTGAAACCTCCTTTCTCAGAAATAGTCATGATACATATCAACAAAGTTAGACAACTCAAAATGGATCCAAGATGGTAGAATCATTGGGGAAAAGGATAGGGAATCCAATCAAATGTTGGGGACACAAAGGAGATCACATATATATAGAATTTCCTCATAAGGGAGATTAAATTAGGAATATTCAAAAAATACATAAGGAAACCACAATGGAAGATGTGGGTAGAAACATCCCAAGAATATATGTAGCCTTGAAAACTCAATAGGAAGACCATTAGACAAACATGGTTGAAGTTGAATGTAAGATTGAAAATCAACCTATTGTCATTTTAATTGATTCAAAATAAAGTCATAGTTATATTATGCCTAATTTGGTTGAACGATTTCAACTGAAGAAAAGTAAGCATGAGAAATGATGGTTGGTTGAACTAGTTATTGGAATTAAAATAAAAATTAATGATATTGCTAAAAGATGTCCATTAGATATGATTGGTGTCAACACTATAACATATATGAACATCATACCACTTGGATCATATGATGTCCAAATTGGGATGGATTAGTTGGATGTACATAATGTTATTTTAGATTTCCATACCAAGAATTTTACTTTTCTTGATGAAGAAAGAAATTAGAGGATAGTGAAAGGAATTTTGAGACCCATATCTATAACATTTAAATTTCATCCTTATAGTTGAATATATGCTTGAATAAGGGATCCCAATTGTATGCATCTCATGTAGAAGAGGTAGTCAAGAGAAAAGGTCAAAATCTTGAGGACTTTCTTGTATTGTGTGTGTTTAAGGATGTATTTGGGGAAATATTAGGTTTACCACCGAAAATAGATATAATTTTGTTTATTGAGATACACCAGTAGAAAAGAATAAATATAGAATGATTAAACTAGAATTGAAAGACATGGAAATGCAATTAGAAGATTTTTTAAACAAGGGGTACATACACCAAAGTGTCTCACCTCTGGGAGAACCAATACTATTTTTTAAGAAGAAATATGGGGCTTTGAGGCTATGTATTGATTTCAGATAGCTAAACAAGTTCATATCAAGGAATAAATATCACCTGCTTGTAATTGATGACTTGTTTAATTAGATGAGAGGAGAAACTATATTCTTAAGGATACATATAAGATCAAGTTATCATCAAGAAAGGATAAATGATGAAAATATTGGCAAGAAATCATCTAGAAACATGTATGAACACTATAAATTTGTTGTGGTTCCATTTGCATTGAAAAATGCGCCAACTAATTTTATTTGCTTAAGAAATGGTATATTTAGAAATTAACTAAATGAATTTGTCATTGTGTTCCTAGATGACATTCTCATTTATTCCAATTCAAAGGATGAGAATGCATAACACTTGAGATTGGTATTATAAGTGATAATAGAGAATCAATTATATGCCAAGTTAAGAAAGTTTTCTTTTGATCAGAGGAATATCCATTACTTGGGAAACATAATTTTAGAGGAAGTGATAGAAGTGAATCTAGAGAAGATTGAAGCCATTGGAGGATGACTAACACCTAAGAACATAATAGAGGTAAGGTCATTCATGGGACTTGTTGGATACTATGGGATATTCATAGAGGGATACTCCAATTTTTTTTATCCCACTACATCTTTACAAAATAAGGGGATTCAATTTGACTGGAAATCAAAGTGTGAATAAAATTTCTAGATATTAAAGGAAATGCTCACTAGTGCACCAATTCTCATGATTTTTGATCCAAATGAAGATTTTGTGGTATGTATAAATGCATGAAAAGAGGGACTTGGTAGAGTCTTTACTCAAAATGGACATGTGATTTGTTATGAATCCATAAAGGTTAAATAACATGAGAAGAATTATGCCACACATTACTTGGAGCTTGCTTCCATAGTTCATGAATTGAAAATGGGTAGGAATAACTTAATTGGAAGAAAATTTGAGTTGAATATATACCACAATCAATTGAAATATTTATTTGAGCAACAAACTTTGAATGCAAGGAAAACAAGATGGTTGGAATGTTTGAGTGAATATGACTTTGGTATTAAACAAATCAAATGAAAATAGAACAAGTTTGTTGATGAACTCAACAAATGATTACATGCAATGCATTCTACAACCATTAACATGTGCAAATAATATTTAAAGAATATAATTTTAGAAGTTGTTATCTTAGATGCGTATTAATTACATGTAAATGAAGGATTACAACATGAAATGTCACAAAAGAAAATATAAACAATATAAGTTGAAAGAATATCGAATTCTTATGCATAAAGATAAAATACATATGTTCCTAATTTGTATGAATTAAGGAAGTCAATATTAAAGTAATTGCATAATGTTCCATATGTTAGACATCTTGGTTACAAGAGGAATATTGCAGTTGTAAGAGGCCAATATTTTTGGCTAGGAATGAAAAGCGATGTTGTTGATTACATAGCCAAGTGTATGGAATACAAAAGAGTAAAGGATAAGCATATAAATCCAGTAGGATTTCTAAATCTATTTCCAATTTCAGAGAGGAAATGGGAAGTGGTAACCATTAGTTTTATCACTAATTTTCCTAATATGGAAAGGAAACATGACTCAATAATGGTAGGGGCTAAACTAATAAAAGATGCTCACTTTATTATGGTTAAATGGAATTGTAAGGTAGATAATATTGCATAAATCTATGCGAAAGGGATTGCTAGGTTGCATGGAGTATGTAAGGAAACTGTTTTAGATAGAGATACAAAGTTTACTTCAAAATTTTGGAAAAAATTATTCAAATGTTTTGGTACAAACGTAAATTTTCATACAACCTATCATCCACAAATAGATGTGCAAATAGAGACAGTTAATTGAGTGATTCAATACATGTTGAGAATGTATGTGATGGATAAGACATCCAAGTGGGAGGATTAATTTCATTTAGTTGGATTTAACTAAAACAATGTGTATCAAGATTCATTAAATGTGATTCCATTTAAAGCTTTATAAGGCAGAAAATGAAATACTCCAATCATCGAGACAATCTAGTAGATAGGTGGTACTTTGGCCAAGGTTGCTCAGAGAGATGGAAGAGAAAATGGTCAACATTAAATAGAATTTAAAGGTACCAGAGTACAAGAAAAACAATTATATAGGTAAAGGGAAGACGCCAAGGAAATTTAAATTTAGAGAGCATGCATTTTTGAAAGTGAAGCCAAAGAATATTTCTTTGAATTTGGGAAGCTACACCAAGCTAGAAATAATATTTCATGGTCCATTTGAAATATTGGATAGGATAGGACCAATGGAATACATTCTTGCATTTCATTCTTCAATGAAATTGCATAACAAATTTCATGTGTCAATATTGAAAAATTATGTACATGATCCTAACCATGTCATTGAATAGGATTTGATTTAGGTGGAGACAAAAGTAGACTTCTAGGTGAAACTAGTGTGTATTCTATATAGGAAGTTCATGGTGCTCCATAAAAAAGTAATAGGGTAGGTAAGGGTAAAATGAACCCAATACAACCCTAAATAAGTGATATGGGAGCTCAAGGAGGATGCAATGTCGGAATCATACCCACATCTATTTTGAAATTTTGATGTAAAAATTATTGTATATATTCATGGTGGTATGCACTAAGGATGGTGCAAATTGTTTCAAAGCATTAATATTCCCTCAACTAGTTCTCGTTTATCAACATTTTGAGTTTTTTATTTTAGTTTTTGATATTTCTCGCATCTCCTTCAAATTTTTCTCCCTACAACATTGCGCACCAAATAAACTCTAAATTTCATAATCCCAATGATAAGGTGCATCCCCTCTAGAATTTGGACCATTTAAGTATTGGTGACATTAACTAGCTATCTTCCTACCAACCTTCATTTTGATATTAAATATGAACTTATGGAACAACATTTACAATTTGGTTTCATATTGTTTACTTTAAGGATTGAATGAAGTTTATGCAATGAGATGTCTAAGGTATGAATCAAGAGCATAGTTTACCAAAATTGGGAGCTTAGAGTAGGATGGTTCATTAGTGGACTCTGACTCTGTCACAATGTGTTTGATACATCACTCAAGATCAATCCTAATTTTATTTTACTACTCATTCCAAGGAATCTAGATATGTGACTAGTCAAAAGAAAAATAGCCTTAGGATTTTTGAGACCAATCTCCACTGAGCAATAGACCATATGCTTTGGGAATATCTACTAAAGGTAGTATCAATGATTTGGTGAACTTTAGGATTTGAGGCTACACAAATTAAAACATCTTTTAGTTCACATATGACCTATCTAACTGAATGATGTGGGTTGATAACTTGGTCAATATTGCATTCAATTATGTACAAATATAGTAGGGAATTACATTAGAGGATGCTCTTGAATCTAGAAAACAATTGTGCACATTTTCATTGAAGATATCAAAGGTTAATAAGAAAGATGGGTCTTGAGACATAAGCATTTTTCCTCAAAGGGAATCATTTATCATTGCATTTTGAAAATTGTTAGTCATTGTTTTGGTATTATTATTTATAAAAATCATAGGATGTATATCATTGTCCTTTAAAGCATTTAGCGATAATTTCCTTTGTTGGGTAATTTTGCATACATCAAGTATTGAGAAATTTGATTTGATTTTCTTTAAATCCTCAACTACATTGTATTCCATGGCATCTCAATTACTAGAGGAAGGATTACTAGTGTTTGGTACATTATAATAAGTTATAGTAATAGGGGATACAATCCAACTCTTCTTATTGTTTGAATTTTGAGAGTTGGGTGGGAATTTATACCAGACATGTCCCTTACTTATGAGGATGCAATCACTTTGAATATGTAGTTAATTTTATACTTACTCCTCTTTATATAGATTAAATATAGGACACTACAAGGAGAACACCTTCTTGCATAGGTTTTTGCATAACATCCCCGAAAAATTCTTCCCTTAACTATTTTTGCAGATGTTATTAGTGGAGGTGGGTGGTCAGACGTTTTTGCGGAGGTTTTTTTTTTCAATTCACCTTTATGGTGCATGCACATCAGTGTGCACCTACAACATACCACACCCGACGCTTCAATTTTCAAACACACCGTCATTTTTTATAGCATAGGAGGTGGCCATAGGTTTTTTCTCAGTGTACCTTTAAGGTATACACGCATCGATGCATTCATGAACAATAAATCCCCAGTGTTTCCATGATCCAGTAGCACTACTATACTTTATAGTAAAATTCCATCAACCAAATACATCACACTAATGACATTGAACATCATTCCCTAATGCGCCTGACTATTATTAGGTGCACCACATTTGGCTAAATAAAAAAAACATTGAACCTATTTTCATTGTTACATTGCATCCCGCATTTACAAACTCTCATGAAAGCACCAATGCTCACCTTTATTTCTACGATGCCTTGTTTCAGGTTCTCTACAGTGACTTGGATATCTCCATTGTTGGATTCCACACATTTCCAAATTTTGGAAATCACCACGAATTTTGATTTCCTCTCAACGGTGAAACCATGCCTCCTCGAGACATAAGAGACTATGTAATTTATTTATTACCTTCCTATTTTCATTTTCATCCAATCAAAATTACGATTTAGCTTGAAATTTTTTATTTTTTTCAATTTTTTTTCAATTTCGTGCGGTGCACATGAACGATTCAACTCACCCCGACGCTATGCATACCATGTTAAATTCAAAGTGAGAACCACCACTAGTGTGTTTCATATAAGTACACACCGATGTCGTTCAAGAAACTACATCGTGATAAATTAGTTAAAAAACAAAGCGGTGCATCCTTTAGAATGCCCCGACACTGGTCCGCAGTGGGCTTCTACTCGCACCGATATATTTCACTTGATAAACCACATCTCTAGCTAAACGATATATAAAATTTAACCTAGATGTGCACCACATTTAACCAACCAAACTGGGGCATACCCAAAAAATAGCTCCCCAACACGTCAATGTTCAAACGCATTTCCATAGTTTATAAAAGAAAATACACACACCAAATAAATTTCGCTAGTGTCGTTGACAATTATGCAGGGGTGCGCCTAATTTTTGGTAGGATCATCGTTGTAGGGAAGATAAAAATAAAATTACCAAAGCCAATTTTCATTGTTATAGTACATACCATGCTTCAAAACTATCAAGAAAGCACCGATGCTCACCTTTCTTCCTAAGACACCCTATTTCTGGTGCTCTACAATGACTTGGATAACTCAATTGGTGGATTCACCACATTTCCAAATTTTGAAAATTACCACAAATTTTCATTTCCTCTAAATGGTGAAACCATGCCTCCTCGGGACAAAAGAGACCAGTTAAATTATTCATTACGTTCCTATTTTCATTTTCATCCAATCAAAATTACAATTTAGCTTGAAAATTGACATTTTTTTCAATTTTGTTTTTCCAATTTTGCGTGGTGTGCCTGAATGGTTAGAACTTCCATAGTGAGAACTACCATCAATACATCACATATATGTACACATCGGTGCCATTAAAAGAAGTGCATCGCGACAAATTATTAAAAAACAATGAGGTGCATCCTTCAGAACGCTCTGAAACCAATGCACAGTGGGATTCTACCTGTACCGATACATTTCACTTTATTAAACTCACTACTAGATCAATGATATATAAAATTTAACCTATCAGTGCACCAAGTTTAACCAATCCCACCGATGGGTACCTTAAAATAGCGCCCTGTCATGTCAATGTTCAAACGCACTGCCATACTTTATAAAATAAAATACACACACCAAATAAATTGCACCGATGTTGTTGAATAATATGCACCAGTACAATTCACTTAACTAACTGCACCGCTAACATAACAATTTATAAAATTTAATGCAGCAGTGCAACCATTTCAATCCAATGCACCAGTATTGTATAGAGAAATGCACTAGGACATATATTGCCTGAATTTTCATACTATGTTAAGTTCATAGTGAGAACTACCATTGATGCATCACATATATGTACACATCGGTGCCATTAAAGGAAGTTCACCGCTACAAATTATAAAAAAAAAATGAGGTGCATCCTTTAGAATGCCCTGAAACCAATGCACAGTGGGATTCTACCTGTATCGATACACTTCACTTTATTAAACTCACTACTAGATCAATGATATATAAAATTTAACCTATCAGTGCACCAAGTTTAACCAACCCCACCGATGCGTACCCTAAAATAACGCCCTGTCATGTCAATTTTCAAACGCACTGCCATACTTTATAAAATAAAATACACTCACCGAATAAATAGCACTGATGTCGTTGAATAATGCGCACCAGTACAATTCACTTAACTAACTGCACCACTAACATAACAGTTTATAAAATTTAATGCAACAGTGCAACCATTTCAATCCAATGCACCAGTACTGTATAGAGAAATGCACTAGGACATATATTGCCCAAATTTTCATAGCAAGGCGTCTCATTGGATTCCTGATTCCCAATGCTCTATCTTTTACAACACATTGAGGTACGAAACACCGATGCTCCACTATCAGGGTGTTACTGATGCGTTAATAGTAACACATCGCACCGATTAAGCTATGATAATGAAATTTAGCTTAGCGGTGCCCATCAGTAAAAAACCTCATTGGTGTCATAAAGATAATGTTGCCAATAGACAACATGCTAGTGATCTAGTAGACATCACACACCGATGCTTTTGGTTTAACAAAGGGAACTATGGATTTTTGTGCTATAAATTTTAGGCTTTTGGTGCATCTTTGTTAACGAAATGAATTAGTGTTGTTAAAAAGAACTGAAACAATGCATTTAAAACCTATGATTCATTGTGTATCATCCCATGGGACGCATCACTTCATGGTGTTTTTGTTTTGAGATAGCTCATCGCCTCATGGCGTATCTTCTATTGGAGGTGCACCAATTGATTTTAAATATTTTTTTGTTAAAAAAAATTGATTTTTTTTTTTTAAATAAACATCATTAATATATATATATATATATATTTATAATTTCAATTTATTTTATCTATATATATTTTCCTAACAATATTTGTATGTGAATGAGAGATGATGATGATGGGAGGAGAAGGAGGAAGAATGGCATCAGGTCAAGACACACACATTTATCCATGAGTGAGATGCCAAGGAGAGGGATAGGGAGTTGTACCTTCACCCTCTTTCATAACATACACAATACATTTTGATGGATATTTGTGTCCTGAAGTTTTATCAGGAAAGTACATCCCGTAGGGGGAACCTTGATTTGTTACAACAGTTGATCCATCATTGGAATCATTCAGGAAGGGGGTTTAGGGTCAATCCCGATATGTGGTATCATACCATGGAGGAGGACATCTATTTCATCAATGGGTTGTCTAGGAGGGGTTTATATTTTCTCCATTTCCCTGTGTTATTTCTTAGTGTTGCAAGAGAGACCCGAATGGAATATGTGTAGAGATAAGTCAATCCAGATATTATTTCAGCTTCGACATTTTAGGTCATGGTGGTCAGGTGTGAATAGGTTCATTTTAGAGATATGATGTTAGGTTCCTATGCCACATGTTCTCATCACTGTCACATTATAGCTCGTTTGGGAAACACATTAGTTTCTCTATGTTGTATTATGTAGATTGTTTATTGTAGGAGTCTCGATTGATTATCCCAATTATTTTCGACAGGAAATGAGAGTGGAGATATAATAAAGAAATTTATAGATATATCTTGGATATTCAATCATATAATAGAAATGTATCAGAGATGCAACCATAAACACAGAAATACAATAATACACAATTTTCTATTAATGAGAAAAAATGTACAAAGAATGTAAAAATACAGAGTGAAAGACTCGCTAGAATGGTGGCAGCTTATCTTTGAGAAGAGATGTGTCTGCTACTCACATTCACAAGAAGATGGTTTACAATGAGGTTCTAAAGGCCCTTTTAACATAAATAAAATCCAAAACCCTAACCTCGAAAGATTGAAAGCCAACATTTTTTTGGACCCCATTTTGGGTAGTTTGGTGTATCAACTTCATGGGGGCGTAACTTGGGCATACGAGAACCCCTAGTAATGACCATCATCTTGAAAATTGTATCGAAAATATAACGAATATTGCAATTATTCACTCCCTTTGGGGTGCACGATATCTCATTGGAAAGTTCTATCCGATGAATGCACATTTTTCCATCAGACTCTAACTTCATCTACAATATGAATGTGGCGAGCTAAAAAAATGTTGTTTATGGCCTAAAATTGACCCTAGAAGTTTGGAACTCAAAAAAAAAGAAACAAAACTTCCAAACTAGAATAAGTGGGTGGCCACCGATATCCAGGTGGATCAATCCTCCCTCCTTAGGAATAAATGGTGTCCATTGCATTGAGTTCCCGGGGGAGAGAGGAAAGAGATTGAATCTTGGTGTGTCGATTGCCTTGTTGGAGATATTGCGTTGTGGAAGGCTATCATGAACCTATTCCTGGTGGGGTTGAATCTATTCAACCAGTCAGGCTACATGAGATGTATGGGTGCAGAAGAAATATTTGCGCTTTGCTACATTTTTGTCGAACTTCTTCTGTTGGATAGAAGGTGCATGGGCCGATGCTGTAGTGGTTGTAGTATCCTTATGTTCACCTTTCAAACAGATTGTCAAGAAGCTAAATTTTGTATTATGATATACTACATTGTGACATTATTTAGTTAGGACAATAGTTGGAACTACCTCTCGTATCCTGTAGAGATGACCCCCTAGAGTAAAAAAGACACTACATGGTTGAGACTCATAGATAGCATGGMACTTCCACATATGTGGATGGCCCAAGAGAACATCATAGAAATCTAGTGGGGAAACATCACATAATACCACATATTTGAAGGGTTGGATGCCGTATGAAAATCAACATTGTTGGCTGACATGAAGATCTCATCCCTGGCGAAGCCACCTGATGTTGTATGACTGCGGGTGTGGTGTTGTCGAGAATCCCAATTGTTTGATGACCTCTGCTGATATTAGGTTATTTTGGATTCCACTACCAACAATAAAATGTAGTAGGGTCCCCTTCACCCACATCTATGAATGAAAAAGGCACTCCCCTTCTTCAGGATATGTGGGTTCTTCTGGTTGAATTGTTGTGGTCACGACGATAACACTGGGGTCTGCATCAATGATCTGCCTTCTATCAATATTTTCTGAATCATATTTTGAATCAGGGTTCGGCTCCCTGTCTTTGATCTTGGCCACCAATGACTGTTTTGAGTGACATTCATCGGTTTTGTGCCAAGGGATTTTGTGGAAATCACACCATTTTCCGGTGTCCTTTGTCTTTCCGTGACCCTTGTTTTCCTATAACTTGGACTAGTTTTCGAGAGACTATTTGTTAGGGTCATCTTTATCATACTTTGGTTGTTGCATATTTGGAAACCCGAATTCCCGTTTGTTCTGGTGCTTAAATTTCTTCTCAATTTTAACAACATATTGATAAGAAACATCGAGTGATAGGATATCCAGAAAATCCAATTCAGTTTGGATGTATCTATGTAGAGCCCCACGATATTTCAAAACCAAATGTCATTCAGAGTCTTTGATACCCATCTTGGTGCGCAAGGTATGGAAGGTATTGTTGAACTCTGGAAATGCTTGGCCCCTCTCTTTCTGTAGTGTGGTCCATCTCATGTATTGTTCCTCATAGTTTCCAACATGGTAATATTGTTCCTTTAACACATCCACAAAAAAATCCCAAGTGGGATCGACCCCATATATTCCAAACTCCTCTGTCAAACTTTTCTCCCAGTAAGTTTCCCACCAATGTTTGACATTGGGGAGAGCCGTAAGGTGTGCGAAGGTGATCTTTTCCCTATCACAGAAATTATGAACAGAGAAATAACCTTCTAGCATATTTAACCATTTTTCTAGGGCATTCACATCTATTTGTCCTTCAAATATGGGAATATAAAAATTAACTTGTACCTTGAAAGGAGAGGTGCCTCCAAAGTGGTCACTTTATCCTTGAAGGATGTGGGAAAAATTCTCCATCATTTTATCCCTTTGTCGTGTGAGAGCTTGCTCAAGCAACAGATTAATAGAATCGTCTTCTCTGTCATTTTTCTTTTCTTCCGCCATGGAGGGTTTCTTCGATGTATGAGATATTTTATTCAAGAGAGAAAAGCTAGAGACCCAAATTGCTATACTTAGACCTTGTCATAGACATGCACTGAAAAACGATCAAGAACAGCCTACTCTGATACCATTAATCCAGATTATTTTCGGCATGAAATGAGAGTGGAGATATAATAGATAAATGTACCAAGATATCTCAGATATCCAATCACATAATAGAAATGTATCATATATGCAACCATAAACATAGAGATACAGTAATACACAATTTTCTATTAATGTGAGAAAATGTACAAAGACTATAAAAATACAGAGTGAAAGACTCGCTAGAATGGTGGAAGCTTATCTCTAAGAAGAGATGTGTCTGCTACTCGCATTCACAAGAAGATGGTGTACAATGAGGCTCTAAAGGCCTTTTTAACATAAATAAAATCCAAAACCCTAACCCCAAAAGATGAAAATCCAACAGTTTTGTGGACCCCATTTTGGGAGTTTGTTGTATCAAATTCTCGGGGGCGTAACTTGGGCATACGATCTTTGATTGGTGCACACAATAGCTTGTTGGAAAGGTCTACATGAGGCCTATACATTTCTCCATCATAATCTAACTCCATATATGGTTTGACTATGGTGAGCTCTAAAAATGTTGTTTAGGGCCTCAAATTGGCCTCGAAAGTTTGGAACTCGAAAAACTAGAAACAAAACTGCCAAAATGAGGCAACTGGAATAGGTGGGTGGCCACCGATATCCAGCTAGATCAATTGATTAGGTGGGAAGATGTTTTTTTAAGACATTTTTTTGTGCATTAGATCATTGTCACTCTTATTTTTCTTGGATGACGTTCTTCCGATTCACATCTGAGTTGTATATACTACTATTTGAGAGGGTTCATGCCACTCAACCAACGATACCCTCCTTTCTTGATTGGACTATGTTTTGTGTGTGTATGTGCATTGTGCATGTGGGGGAAGTTGATTCCCAATAGGGGCCAATCCAAGTTTCCCATTACTCCAGTGGGAAAGGAGGTATTTTATTTATTGTCTTGTAATATCCCCTAGTAGTGCCCCAGTTATATTATGAATTGTAAATCATGTTTTGTACGCTGGCGAGTCGAGTATTGATAATCTTGTGGGCTTATGTGTTTATTAGGCTGGAGAGACTAAGTGTTAAAGGCCAGGAGCCTGTTTTTTGTATATGTAATATGCAAAACATTAATAAAGATTGAACATCATTGCATGCAGACCGACCACGAAGAACGAGTGATGGGGGACTAAGATTCCACAAGGTGGGTAAGGGAAAAGGGGMTAAAAGGTTGGAAAGAGAGGCTAAGTGTTGATCCTAGGGGATAAGCTAGGGGATTAAGTCCTTGGGAATAATAATTTATTATTATTCCAAAATCTATGAGAAATGTAGGCTTGGATCCTAAGTTCCTAGAAAATAGGAACGGGTACAAAAGGGAACCCATGCTGATGGAGCACATGCAGCCTCATGGGAGACATGTGTCGGCCCAGGCACATGAAATTTAACCCAAGTATTGAGCTATGGAGGGGGTTCATTCCCCATTCTGCCGACCCCTGTCTGAACCGAGGGATCTCTGCATCTGAGTTCTGTAAGCCTCACGCAGCTCTGAAACCCGAAGTTGTGATGATTTCTTGAGAAGCCGTTACAATCAGTTTGAACCATCTTGTTTGTGTTCGAACTCTGTGTGAATTTCTTGTCACGCATCCTGCAAATGGGTGTTACCCAAACCATGTTGTGTCTTAGTGGCCTATTGTCGTTTCATGTTTCCACACCCCATTTTCATGTTGTTGTTGTCACACGTGAGTTAGCCAAAAGATGTCGTTGTTGTTGTTATCCTGAACCTGTAGGAATTGAGTTGAAAACTGGTTTAAGAACTGGGTTGTCAGACCCGTGGTATAAGAGGTAGGTTTTCAGGCCTATGAGCAACTCTCTCCAGGTGAGAGAGTCTGTTGGGGAGTGGTTTTCTTCCAGAGTGAGTCCAACACTAGCTATAGAGCTCTGAGAATTCCTAATCTGGCCTATTGTCAAGGCCCAGAGGTGAGGTGAAGCACCGATGGACTGTCCTTGTGAAGGTGTATACTCCTGAGAAGAAAAAGAATGTGGGGAATGAGAGTCCCTGAGTAATGGGCATAAGAAGGATCCTGGAGAGAATCATTCTGATTGCTCTGTGTAGTTTTTCTGTAACCTCAACCTAGTCTATGATTCCCTTGCCTTGGGTGGAGCATAATCCCAGCTTGGGGGTGTTCCACTGCTAACATGATGAGAAACGTGGTCTAAGGTTGGGAGGTTCGTTGAAGTTCTTCACGTGGTTGGTGGAGTTACTACAGTTTCAAAGATAAGTATATGCATATGTTTAATTGCAATTAAAATGCATGATTGTGATGCTTGCAATATTATCATGTATTTCATTGCGATGATATTTATTGTTGATTCCATTAATTTTGTATGTTAGCAGTAATTGTATGTTTACTTTGTTAAGCCATTAACTTCATTTAAATGCATACTACATAAGTATGAGAATGTTTCCGTGTAATAGCATTGCGTGGCAAGTGGGTTGATGGCCGGGGACGTTACAATATGGTATCAGAGACCAAGGTTTCAACATTGAGATTGGATGGGCTGGATAAGTGGTCTTTGGACCCAAGGTTTCGAGAGGAAATTATGTATGGAGGACTAATTTCGAGCCTTAAAATGTTTATGAGTGCCAACAGGCTACTTGGTCGTGGTGTACAAAGATCAGGAGAAGTAGTGGAAGAATAAAACAGCAGCCATTGTGGTATTTAACCGCAGAGAGAGAGAGAACTCAACACTTGGGGTGTTGGAGTTGTAAGATCTATTCAGAAGAAAGGAAAAACCTTTATAACCGTTATATCCAGAGAAGGTGTTGGAAGGATATCCGAGAATCATTTTGGGAGTTCAGTTGTCGGGAAAAGTAGGGTGCGCTGAGACAAAAATCCCTGAAACCCGAAACTCCGAAGTCCCGAGAAGATCTACACCGTAGATCTGGGAAAAATATCTCAACCATTGGATCGAGAAGAAGAGAAGAGAGTAATTTTGAGAGTTAGATTTTCGGGAGAAGTGGGATGTGCTGATGCACAAACTCTTGAAGCCCAAAATCGCAAAATACCAAAGAGATGAAGTAGAGGGTCATGTTGACGTCACATGGATGGATGTGGACCCATGGGATGTGTGCCACGTTCCAGTGGGCCCCAAGGGAAAAATTAGACACAGTGGGGCCAGAGGGCTTTGCCTAGGGTGACATGGGCCTTCTTAAGTGCACCACGTGTTACCACCCTGGTTGGTGACAACTGTGTTGTGGGCCCGGTAGCTAGAAAGGTCGGAAGTTTGGAAGTTGAGATTTGGAGAGGGAAGCGAGTGTGAGAATCTCAAGGACCAAAATCCTGAAACCTCGAAACCCAATAACCTGAAGTTCTGATTAGAGAACATTGATATCCAATGCTTGGTCACAATCATGGTCGCGTGGGTTTGGAAACTGAGAGAAAAAGGGCTTAGGATTGAGTGCGTTACAGAGTCGAGCATAGCTCAAAAAATTCATGGAAACTGAACGATTTATTGAATCAAGTTGTTTATGAATGTTGTGGGATTTGTTAAGGAATAATGACCAGAAAATTTCCGGTTGTCTGTAGATTGTGTTTACAGAATTTTAATGAGTGCCAAAACTGCTAGAGTTGCCACAAAGGGAAAAGAAATGGGGAAAGAACATAATGCTTCCAATTCAAAGAACAAAGCTAAAGGGATGGATGTTCATTTGGGAGTTGAAGGATTGAACTCCAATGGCCATGGAGAAGAGATAGATAAGGAAAGGAACATAAGGAAGATCATTGAAGGATTGAAAAAATATGCCCAAACTCGCCGAGAAGATAGTAGAAAGTTCATAAAATCTCAGGAAAAACAAGGAGAATTCAACATAAAGTTGTTAAAGAGTCTGGAGAGAATATAAAATAAGTTGGATAAGGAGAGTGACTCGAGAAGAATAGGGAGTCACCATATTTCTAAGGGAAGAAGGTCAAGGAGTGTGGGTAGACACCATCATCACTCCCAGGGTTGCTCCAAGAGAAATACACATAGTAGTTCAAGCCCATCTCCTACCACAAAGAACAGGAGATCTGGAGTGGATGAATTGAAGGGAGAGATGAACAAGATTAAGCCTCCTATGTTTGATGGAGAACATCAGAAGGAGGAAGATGCCGAAACATGGTTTCTTGGTATGAGGAAATACTTGCAACTACAGAATTATTCCTCTCATGTGGAAGGAAGAGTTGTGATGTATCATCTGAAAGGAAAAACATCCATGTGGTGGGATCAACTTGTGCATGTGCAACACATTAGAGAGAAAGATATCACTTGGAAATAATTCAAGAATTATTTGACTAAGAGATATTATGACATAAAGATGAAGGAGTTAATTGAACTCAAGCTAGGCAGCATGACCATTGATGAGTATGAATGTAGGTTTTTGGAATTGCTGAAGTATGTTCCGTTCATCAAAGAAGAAACTGTCAAGATTCAAAGGTATCTGAGTGGACTGCCACCTTCCATTGATGACAAGATCCATTATGATGACTCTAAGACCATGGAAGAAATGACAAGAAGAACGAAATTCTTATATGAGAAGCAAAAATAAAATCCTACCTTTCGGAAGGCTTGGGATGACTAGAGGAATTTCAAGAAAGAACAGAGGCAGAAGGGAAACAAAACTCCCTTTTTCACAAATAGTCCTCAAGGAAATCCATCGTTTACAGAGACAAGAATGGATGAAGTAGGAGAACAAAGGCCAAGATAGATGCTGATCCAATGTTGGGGCTATCAGGGAAACCATAAGTATAAAGATTGTCCCCACAAAAATGGCAAAGTGAGAGCTATCCATAATGTTCAGCAAGATGAAACGGTGGAGGACATGAGAAGTAGAATGCCAAGGATCTATGCAGCCTTTCACAACAAGCAAGCTGAATTTTAGTCACACATGATTGAAGTAGAAGGTATGATCAACAACCAACCATTTACTATTTTAATTGATTCAGGGGCTAGCCATAGTTATCTAGTTCTTAGAGTGGTGGAACATTTTCATTTGTCGAGAAGAAAACATGAACATTCTTTCTTAGTGCAGCTGGCTACAGGAACCAAGAGAAAAGTCATTGAGTTAGTTAAATCCTGTCTAGTGCATATGAAGGGACTAAGCACAAAGGCTGAATTGAATGTTCTGCCTTTAGGGTCTTATGGACTGGTTGGACCAGCACCATTCCATCTTGGACTATTGTAACAAGGCATTCACTTTCCTGGATGAGGAAGGGAATCAAAAAATAGTCCAAGGAATTCCCAGAGTTGTTTCTATCAGAGAGATCTCAACGATGCAGTTGAAGAAGTGCTATAGAAAAGGTTGTCAATTATTTGCATCTCATGTGGAAGAAACACCTAAGGATAAGGTGTCAAGTATTGAAGATCATGTGGTGCTAAGGGAGTTTGAAGATGTATTTCAAGAGGTACCCAGATTACCCCCAAAGAGAGATATTGATTTCTCTGTAAACTTGATGCCTAGAGTAGCTCCAGTTTCAAAAGCTCCTTACAGAATGAGTACGCCAGAGTTGAAAGAATTGTAATTGGAACTTGAAGAGATTATAAAAAAGGGATACATACACCCAAGTGTGTCACCTTGGGGAGCCCCAGTCCTATTCATGAAGAATAAGGAAGGGACGTTGAGATTGTGTATCTATTTCAGACAATTAAACAAAGTGACTGTAAAGAACAAGTATCGTTTGCTAAGGATTGCTCACCTCTTAGATTAGTTGAAGGATAAGATATTTTCGAAGATAGACCTCAGGTCGGGATATCACTAGGTAAGGATAAAGGATGACGACATCATCAATACTTCCTTTAGAACAAGGTATGGTCATTACAAGTTCATAGTGGTGCCGTTTGGGTTGTCGAGCGCACCCGTTCTTTTTATGTGTCTGATGAATGGTGTATTTAGGGACTATCTACACAAGTTTGTCATAGTCTTCCTGGATGACATTCTGGTGTATTCCAAGTTGGAGGAAGATAATGAACAACATCTGAGGATGGTGTTGTAGGTGCTAAAAGAGAACCAACTATATGCCAAGTTGAGAAAGTGCTCGTTTTATGAGGAGCAGATCCATTACTTGGGACATATTATCTCGAAGGATGGGATAGTTGTAGATCTCGAGAAGATTGAGGCCATTAGAAGATGTTCAGTGCTAAAGAACATGACAAAAGTTAGATTCTTCATGGGATTAGCTGGTTATTACATAAGGTTTATTGCAGGGTTCTCAAGGATAGCTCACCCTATCACTTCCTTGCAAAGGAAGGAGAAAAACTTTCAGTGGACAGAGAATTGTGAGAAAATATTTTAGCAATTGAAGAAACTATTAACCAGTGCTCCAATCTTGAGGATTGCAGATCCAAAAAAATATTTTGTGGTGTGCACTGATGCATGCAAAAAAGGACTTGGAGGAGTCCTCAGTCATAATGGGTTAGTAATTTGTTATGAATCTTGAAAGTTGAAAGAGCATGAAAGGAACTATGCCACTCATGATTTGGAGTTGGTATCCATAGTACACTCCATAAACAAGTGGAGGCGTTACCTCATGGGAAGGAGGCTCGAACTGAGAACAGACCATAACGGTCTGAAGTATCTATTTTATCTGCCAACCTTGAATGCTAGGCAAAGTAGGTGGCTGGATTTTCTCTGTGAGTATGATTTTGATATCAAGCATATCAAAGGGAAGGAGAATAAAGTGGTTGATGCACTCAGCAGGAGAGTACATGAATTACATGCTACAACCATTAGCACGTACCGAACTTATATAAAGGGAAGAATTTTGGAAGCTGTAAATGTAGATTTGAAGTACATGGAGCTGGCAACAAAGCTACAACAAAGTGAGATGCCATAGAAAGTGGAGATATATAAATTGGAAACTGACAGAACACTTCTGCACAAAAACATAATTTATGTACCTAATGTCCAGGACTTGAAACGTATGAGTTTGCATGAAATGCATAATGTGTCGTACGCAGAGCACCCTGGATATCAAAAAATTGTGGCAACAGTCAAGAGCCATTACTTTTGGCTAGGTATGAAGAAAGAGATTGTTGGATACATTTCCAAATGTATGGAGTGACAGAAGGTTAAAGCAAAGCATAGGCACCCAATAGGGTTCCTACAACCTTTACCCATTCCTGAGTGGAAGTGGGAAGTGGTGACAATGGACTTCAACACAGGATTGCCTAGAATAGGCAAGCAACATGATTCAATTATGGTGGTGGTGGACAAAATTACGAAAGATGCCCATTTCATTCCATTAAAGACTACTCACAAGGAAGCGAATGTTGCCGACATCTTTGTGAAGGAAATAACACGATTGCACAGAATCCCTAAGACAATTGTGTCTGAAAGAGACCCGAAATTTACCTCAAATTTCTGTAAGGGGTTGTTCAAAGGTTTCAGAATGAATCTAAACTTTATCAGAGTAATATAAGGCTGAGAGGGTGAACAGAGTAATATAAGACATACTGAGGATGTATGTGATGGACAAACCATCGAAATGGGAAGACTACCTGCATTTGGTAGAATTCGCCTACAACAATGGGTATCGAGCATCGTTGAAGATGAGCCCATTTGAAGCACTTTATGAAATAAAGTGAAATACTCCAGTAAGCTGGGATAATCCAGCTGACAAGGCAGTGGTTGGGCCAGAGTTTCTCAAGGAAATGGAAGAACAAATGCTAAAAATTAAGTGGAATTTAAAGGCTGCCCAAGACAAGCACAAACATTATACTGATAAGAAAAGAATCCACATAGAGTTTAAAGTGGGAAATCATGTTTTCCTAAAAGTAAAATCCAATAGAAGTTCCCTGAAGCTAGGAAATTGTGCCAAGTTGGCAGCCAGATTTTGTGGGCCATTTGAAATCCTAGAAAGGATTGGGCCAATTGCATATATGCTTGCATTACTTGCATCCATGAATCTACGTAATGTGTTTCATGTTTTGTTGCTTAAGAATTATATACCTGATGATAATCATGTAATTGATTGGAATGTGATTCCGATGGAACAAGAAGGTGTCCTGCAAGTGCATCCTGTGAGCATATTGGACTGGAAAAACAAACAACTACGGAATCAAGCCATAGGGCTTGTAAAGGTCCAGTGGACCTGGTACGGTTCTGAGGTCGTGACTTGGGAACATGAATATGCTACGTGGGCAGAATACCCACATCCTTTTTAATATTTTAAAAATCTTATTGATGTTGTGTAAAGAGTTGCATTGTGGATAGTGAAAAAATAAGGGGAGGGGATTGTAATATTCCCCGGTAGTGCCCCAATTATATTATGAATTGTAAATCATGTTTTGTAGGCTGGTGAGTCGAGTATTGATAATCTTGTGGGCTTATGTGTTTATTAGGCTGGAGATCCTAAGTGTTAAAGGCTAGGAGCCTATTTTTTGTATATGTAATATGTAGAACATTAATAAAGATTAAACATCATTGCGTGGAAACCGACCATGAAGAAAGAGTGATGATGGGGGAATAAGCTTCCACAAGGTGGGTAAGGGAAAAGTGTCTGAAAGGTTGGAAAGAGAGGCTAAGTGTTGAGCCTAGGGGCTAAGATAGGGGCTTAAGTCCTTGGGAGTAATAATTTATTATTATTCCAAAAGCTATGTGAAATGTAGGCTTGGATCCTAAGTTCATGGAAAATGGGAACATGTGTAAAAGGGAATGCATGCTAATGGAGTGCATGCACCCTCATGGGCGATATGTGTTGGCCCTGGCACATGAAATTTAACCCAATGATTGAGCCGTGGAGGGGGTTCGTTCCCCATTCTTCTGACTGTTGTCTGAACTGAGGGATATCTGCGTCTAATTTCTATAAGCCTCATGTAGCTCTGAAACCCAAAGTTGTGATTCTTTCTTGAGAAGTTGTTACACCTCAGTCTGAACTGTCGAGTCTATGTTCGACCTCTGCATGAATTTCTTGTCACACATCCTTCAAACGGGTGTTACCCAAACTGTGTTGTGTCTTAGTGGCATGTTGTCATTTCCTTTTTCCACACCCCGTTTTCCTGTTGCTTCTGTCACTCGTGAGTTAGCCAAAAGATGTCGTTGTTGCTATTATCCTAAACCTGCGAGAATTGAGTTGAAAACTGGTTGAAGAATCAGGTTGTCAGACACGTGGTAGAAGATACAGGTTGTCAATCCTGTGAGAAACTCTCTCCAGGTGAGACAGTCTGCTGGGGAGTGGTTTTCTTCCAGAGTGAGTCCAGCACCAACTACGGAGCTCTGAGAATTCCTCATTCAGCCTGTTGCCAAGGTCTAGAGGGGAGGTGAAGCACCGATGGACTATGCTTGTGAAGGTGTATACTCTCATGTGGAACAGGCATGTGGGGAATGAGAGTGCACGAGTAGTGGGTGTAAGAAGGCTCCTTGAGAGAATCCTTCTGGTTGCTCGGTTCAGTTTTCCTGTAACCTGAACCTAGTCTAGGATTTCTTTGCCTTGGGATGGAGCTTAGTCCCAGCTCAGGGGTGACCCACTGCTGAGCATGATGAAAAACGTGGTCTAAGGCTGGGAGGTTCGTGGAAGGTCTACACGAAGTTGGTGGAGTTACTACAGTTTCAAAGATAGGTATATGCATGTGTTTAATTTCAATTAAAATGCATGACTGTGATGCTTGCAATATTATCATGTATTCCGTTGCGATGATATTTACTGTTGATTCCATTAATTTTGTATGTTAGTAGTAATTGAATGTTTACTCTGTTAAGCCATTAACTGAATTTAAATGCATACTACATAAGTATGAGAATGTTTCCACGTAGTATCATTTCCCTACAAGTGGGTTGATGGCCGGGGACATTACATGTCTAGTGAGGAAAATAATGTCCTCAATATTGTAGAGTATTTGTATGCGAGTATCAATTGGAGAGCATCTCCAAACATTTGATTTACAAAAAAGGATCCACCAAATGAGAGAGGTAATATTATTTTTATGTTTTGATCATTCCATTTAAATATTTTTATGTCTTGTTTAATGCACATGCAATTTATTATGACATTTTGTTTCAATTATCTTATTRTTATTATCTATTTTTTTGTAGATATTGACACATATTCTTGGGATGCACCCCCCTAATACGAGGATGAGGAAATGGAGGAGGCAGAGGACCATCCTATAGTAGTAAAAATACCCTAGACTACATGCATGTCAGGCACAAGAGTCCAACTATAGGTGGGGGATGAGCTATTCCATGTCATGACTAGTCATGAAGTGGTACTTGTACCCCCTAGAGACGTATTATGGGTAAAGGATCTCTCTACTACATGGAGGTGTTTTCTTTCTGACATGAATATGTTGATGTGTCATATTTTTGGTGTCGTCAACCTCATTGATATGTTGAGGGGTGATTCTCCTAATCCCACTACATCTAGCTCATCAACAAAGCCATCCACATCCTCTAATCCACAACATGGTCCTCCTCCTGCTCCTGATTCTCCTCCACATGAGTCAGTTGTAGCATCTACCGATTCTATTACTTCTCCGCCACATGTTTCTAAAACTACATCCACATCTTATCTTCCTCCTCCTCCTATTTCCCCTCCAGATGTGTTTAAATCTGTATCCACATCCGATCCTCCTCCCCCCCTCCTCCTCCACTTGTGTCACCATACACCGATCATTTTATTTATCCTATTCCACATGTGTCATCATCCACCGATCCTGCTCATCCTCCTCTTCCTCCACATCTGTCATCATCCACCAATCCCCCTTTTCTTCCTCCACACGTGTCACAAAATTTTGATTATTTGGAAACTATGATCACATTGAGTATTGTTCATGGACATATTCATAATATTGATATAAATACACTTCATAGTGCACATTTTCCGACATTTTTTATGAGATAGTTTTTCTTGATAGAGGTTCTTCCTCTAGTAGTAAAGACATTGATGCACTTGGCTTTGGTGGTGGATCTAGATAATATTGGTACTGATTTACATTGATACATATTGTTATATATTTGACTGGAGATCTATATATGACATGTTTATTGCATATTTTGTTGATATGTATGTTTGACATGCATATTCATATGTATATCGCTCATGTATATTATGTTTTTCAAATAATGTTATGTTTTTTGTTGTTTTTTATTTATAAAATGTAATATGAGTATGCTAATGACAAACATTGTCAATGATGTATCACTCATTTAAATTTATAGTTGCCATATAATGTTTAACTTTACTTTTATGAAAGAATTTAATTTAAATTGTTATTGCAAATAGATATAACCATTAATTCCATATAATGTTTAAAATTGGTGTTCAAGGTGAATTGTTTCTTGTCCAACAAGATACAATATGTTTATTAAACATGTTTAGAAACAAAAATACATAAATATGATTAGTGAAATGATTGTGATTTGAATATTTATGTATTCTTGATATATTACATTAATAACATTATAACATAATTATTCACTAATAATAATGTTGATGATGTAATAATAATGTTGTTTTTAAATTTTTATTATTGAAAGATTACAACACAAATTTATAATATAATCGTTTACTAAAAGAGCATTTATATTTTATTAATATTTATTTTTTCTTTCTATTATCCAACTATTATAATATATGAAATTTATTCAATTAAATTTGAAATAATAAATATAGAGAATAATAATACATTTTGATCTACACACTTTCCATGAAATGGTTTCAGAACTTTTTTACTCTAATGGAGACTTTATGAATCTTTTTTTTAAAACAATATCACCCAACATTTTATAATTAGTATTTTAAGAATTAGTAAAATTGACAAAGATTTCTATACTTTTAAATAAGTATGGATCATTAAAATTTTCCTTTATTTTGTGTAGGCTGTAGAAAAATACTCTTTTATAATTTCCATTGACACTTATTTCAAGACACTGGAAAAATAATTATTAATATAAGTTTATATGATTATAAAACTAAAGGATGGAGTGGAATAGGTGAAGGCCATGATAGTTGAACTAGTTAAGGTGGGGAATCCCATCAAAGTTGGTAATGTCGAGTACACCACAAGTACAATATATGTTGAAAAGTTATTTTTTTGGAATTTTTCTTGGAAGTTCCATCAAAGTAAGTATATATTTATTTGAATTTTGATTTTCTCAAAAAATAAAATTTTTGAGGTTTGAATATTTTTTAATATCTTCAATTTTTATTAAATATAATATAATTTAAAATTAATCTTTACTATTGTATGCCACTAACTTTGTGATATCTCAATCAATTCTTAGTAATTCAAAGGTTAACATAAAAATATTTTATTAATACAATACAACACAAATTTTCTATAATAAACAATAAATACGACAATGAAAATATATCAAAACCAAATCTTATGCTTGTACATATGTTTAATGTATTTTCAATATGGTGGTTGTAAATGGTTGTTAAATTTTCATATTCAACATAAATATATACTGAAGGGAAAAAAAAAACATAATTGTGCATTATAGATACCCATAATAAAATGACACATCCACAAGATAAATGTCCAAACAAATAATTTACAAATTAGTCTTCATTGCCATCACCCTGATTATCTTCCTCTCTTGGAATTGTAACATTGTTTTTCTAAAAAATATGTTTATATCTTTGATCATGTCTTAGTACAAACCACCAATCCCCATCCAACACATCTAGGTAACAAAACACTCAGTTGCAATGTTTTGGGAGAACATAAGGCTCCTTACTTTCAACCCACAGTTTTTTAGAGTTATTACATATTATCCCACTATCACGATATTCCTTTACATTTCTCCGGTCGAATTATCCCTCCACTTGCCAAAAAAAAAACACAATGAAACGATGAGAAGTCCACTTGCATGATGTCGTGTATCTTTCCAATGTAGCCTAACTTCCCCTCTATTAGGTTTCCATCACGGTGGCTAGCATGACTAGATTAGTCAAACTCGACCTCCACTCCACAATATTGTCTGATGTGGCCTTCATCATCATACTCACTGAGAAAATTATGTCTATATTCCCACATAAATGGGAATAAATGCACCTGTAAAAATGTGAACAAAGGACGATGTCATATGTCTAATAATCGAAGTATTAATAAAAACATAATACGTGTTACAATTCAAATGTGCAATATTATAAATAGAACATGGTAGTTAGAGAGGTTCTTATAGATTTGTTGCACCTGATCCCAATGTTTAGTGCATCCAAATCTTCTCCACGTGGATTATAACCGAACATTTCATATTTCTCTTATATCTGGTCAGCCACCCAACTGTTGGGACATATTTTTGGTATATTTTATCTTAAATGATGAGGATAAGGAATGTTTCTACCGTTCAACTATCTAAATGTTTTCCTCTCACTATCCCCTTTCCTTCTTTTCTCTTCATAAAATGGGACCCACGGGCACATTACCTCCACGTTGTAAAGAACTGATTTATTGATGGCATCCATTTCAAAATTCACTAATGTATACAAAATTTAAAAACGAGTAACAAGAGATCAAATATATATTATCAAATTATAGAATGAATTTGTTGATGGAATCAAAATTTATAAATTCACTAATGTATAAAATAATTCAAAACAAACAACATGGGATGAAATATATATTATCATCTTTAGTGTAAAAACTTTATCTGTACTAAATTGACAAAATAGAACTGAATTACTCTTTCTCAAGCCCCTTTTTCCATTCGTTTGGAGTAGCTCCCCTTCCTTTTTGTCGTCATCTCGATGGTCATCCCAAACGGCTTCTCCTTCTGTGTCGTCAATTTTCTTGACATACTCATTGGCATAATAGAATGACTATACTATGTACCCCTCTTCCATAGAGCCCTCTAGTTTTCACCTTTGTCGAATGAACATCCAATGACATGAGAGAACCCCAACTAATTCAACCTCATCAAGTAGGTGAATTGGAATATGGACTTGCAAGTCTATAAAACTTGTGGGCAGTTCCTTCTCAAACATACAAACAATATCAACTATCTCTCAATGCCACCATGGAATGCTAGTCATATGAATCTCCCTTAATGTGATCCAATGTACAAATATGGATAATTTTGATAGTCCATGTCATAGGTCTTGGGGGAAATAGTGGTTCACACAACCATGCATGAGAAAAGGTTAATGAAGTGCTACAAAATAGACACACACATCATTAATTTACACAAAATTGTGAGTGTATAACATATTTTTACTGACGTCGGTATAGAACTAGAAGAATCATGTATTCAACATACATACCCTTAGAATGTTTAGATGGTCGTGTGATTTCAATCTTTACAAAATTTTGTCTACAGTGAAGAAACATTGTAGATTTGACCCATATAGAAAAGGTTCCTTCACACCTAATATAACATCCTTCACCATACAAATATCATCTTTATTTAAAATCCATGGGACATCACCTTATTTAAAATACCAAGAGGGACCAACTGTTGGACAACTAAGAGAGGGGGTGAATCAGTTGTCACTATGCTTAAACAATTATATACATTTTAAAACTCATTATAGAACTCTCAATGATGATCACAATAAATAAGCAGTAGAGTATTCAACATCAATCACACACGTGTATAATATAGAGACAAATATTCCTGAGGAAACCCATAAAGGGTGAAAACCTCTTCTTCTTTATATGATAATTATTTTCTATACATTATCATTCTTATGAGCACCAACTCATAATGAGGCTACCACCTCTATTTTGCAAGCTGCTACTTGCTGAGAGCACCAACTCTTTGATTTCTATAGCACCCACTGGAAGGAAGTACCAACTCCCTGAGTGTTCCAGCACCAACTGGATGGAAGCACCAACTTCCAGTCATACAGGCACCGACCTGTATATCAGAGAACCAATGTTCTCCCTTGCACCACCCTGCTACCCTGGTTTCTCTTGATACATCCAGATGGAAGCTATAACTCCCTGCATTTAAGCACCTACTTGAAATTCTGAGGACAACAATCCTCCCTAGAACCTCCCAACCACCATGAAATATAAAACTTTTCTTTTTGTGAATTTATTACAATGATTCAATAGTTTTCATCAGCTTACCAGGATTATCAATGTTATGCTATGATACTCTGTTTTTCCTACATCAGTGTCTTCCTGCTTGCATCCTCTTCATCTTTCTGATCTTCTCCTCTGTCTCAACATGCACACCTTAGCTTTCTCTTCTTCTCACAGATATGCATCTCTGTTATTTTTTTCTTCTATGCTTCAGCTCCTGTACATCATGCTTCTACATGCATGCATCACACACAATAGCATCAACAAGATCTCTTCTCTGTTCTGCATTTTTATAGTCTGTGTGCACCTTGTGCATGCTGCATGTGCTATCCCATTGCATACACTTCACTGCATTCATCATCACTGGCCTTTCTCCTAAGATCGTTTGGCTTTGCTAACTGTAACAGTATTCAACTCACTTCCATCTGTCAGTCGACTCTATGATGAGTCTACACTCCACAGGCAGTTGCCTAGAGACTCTTTATCTTCTTTGTCGATCACCCTGAAGACTCTTCGAATTATCTGGCAGATGCAATCACTTCCTTCTGGTAGTTACTAAGAGAATCTCCGTGTGTTCATGCGTTTCTCACCTTCTTTCTTCCCGAGGAAAACTTTACAGTGGGCGTTTATCCTTTCTCGCTAATCCCTTTCCTTTAACATGTGGCCTCAGGTGATAACCAAACGCCTATTCAGAAAGCATTTCATGATTTTGCGATACGAGATATACAATTGCGAGTTGCCTCGCTCCACTCGTGAAAACTCTGAAATGGATCCTAGATTTGCTAGCTCCTTCCCCTCACTTCCATTGATAGGACCGCTGGCTATGAACACAACATCATTTGAAAGTGAATTTCGTGATTTCGCACTTTGGGGATTCTCCCGTTAGTCCCTTGACTCCTCCAACTCCTGGTACTTGAAATTGAGCCTAACTATGCTAGCTCCTTCCACTCATGTGACCACCGGTGATGACCATAGCCTATTTCAAAAATGCATTTTGCAATTTCGTGTTTCGGGGATTCTCCCGTGAGTCTCCTTGACTCCTTCCTCTAGACTTCCTGATATCCGAAATGGAGCCTAGAATCTTGCACTCTCCTACCTTCACGTGACCACTGGCAGTGACCATAGCCTAATTCGAAAATGCATTTCAAAATTTTTCGTTTCGAGGATTATGTGATGAGTCATATCGACTCTTCATGTTGCGAAATCCGAAAGGAAGCTTGGATGCACTAGCTCTTCTCTCCAACTCTCGATGATGTGACCAAGAGATATGACCACTCACTAATCATTTGAGCGCTAAACTCTCTGGATCAACGATCCACGATCCATGGTGATCGGATGACTATCCTCCACCCCAGAACTTCATCTTTCGGGACTTTGGGGGAGTTTTGATGCTAAAAATTCTTAAACTAAACTCCCAGAGTGACATCACTCTTGTGTCATTCAATGACATGTCATAAGCCGAGTGGATTCCATGTGTCACTTCTTGGATCGACGATACATATTTTTCCTCTCAGTTAGCGATATTCCAATCGCTCGCCATGTGTCCTCTAGCTTCAACGGTTAGGATCATTTTGGGATCTCACATATCGCGAGTTCGAGGGGTTAGAGCACCTCCTTCCTTTGAATTTCCAGTGAGTGAAATGATGATCTGTGACCATGTTTCCTACCCAAGGATGGATGATCCTCCTGCTTTTGAGATTTTGTAAGCCCGCTTCTCCTTGCACTTTAAAGAACGTGCAGGTTCTCCTGGATCCAACGACGGTCGGACCCCGTGCTCAGATATAATACCCGAGATATGTCCTCCATCTGTGCGCTCCTCCTGTCTGGACTTACGATGTCTTCCAAGCCTGTTTTCCATCGATTTTCTTGCCATCGTTGTTCTTTCCATCAATGACAAGCTCACTCCCAACTGTAAACCTGCCAACACCAACCTCTTCTCTAGTTTCATTTCTTGACCAATGTCTCTTTTTATTATTCGAAGCAATAAGATCTCTCTTGACATCCATTGAGTCTCTTTTATTCCATGATATGTGCCTCCACAAAGAAGATGAAACATTTTTGAATATATGCATGGGATCTAGTAAGTAGCTAATCTTAAGATGCTCCCAATATGGAATCTCATAAAATAAAGATTTCCTTTTCATCCCAATGGGAATTTTCTCAACATAGGTTCCCCATTTGAGTAAAATAATTCTTCCATTTCCTTCTCCTTTGTTGTGTCATATTCCATATTCCAATATGTCGGTTTCATTATTTCATGTCTCTGAGTTCTCTCTAGTTTACCATTGAAAGAAAATGAAGTTCTTCTATAAGGATGGTCTTCTAGGAGGAATAACCTTGAATAGTCGTACAACGGCTTCTATTGGAGGTCATTGAACCATATAGTATTTATAGAAGGTCCACACAATTGATATCCATGATACCCTTTTGCTACAAGACCTGTGATATTAATGTATACATAGCATGTTAGTGTCAAAAATATAGTTTCACCAAATGAAGTATCCCAAATAAAATTATAGATATAAGAAAATCTATGAACATGCTTACTGGAGCAAACTCCTAGTCCTGGAAAATTGTGTGTGGTGTATGCACATATTCATACAACATAAAATATCTCTACATTGGGATGGGTCTTGATACATCATATACATGTATCCCTTCCCATAATTTCCTAAATTCATTGATCAGTGGTTGGAGGTAGACATCCATTCTCTCCACTTTTCTTCTACGCCATACTATGAGAGCCAACATAATATGTTCATTCTTAATGGAAAACCATGGGGGGATATTGTTATTAATTAGTACCACTCACAAAATATAAATAGTTGGTGTTTTGGAGGGAATACAGGTTAACTCCATCCATATATATGCCTAATCAAAGGATTCATACTTCATCCTTTAATTTATCAGTCCATGTATCCTCTATATGCTTCATGGCTATTGAATTTATTGGGATTCACATAATTACTGGATCACTTCTATGTAAGGCATGCCACCCCTACAACATGAATTATTTTTTGCAGTGAAAGAGCATTTGAATCCTTGGAATTATAGGCATGTGCCTCACCCTTATTTTTTGATTTATGGTGCTTGTCATACCCACATTATGGAAATATGTCTTTGTCCACATATTCATTTTTGTATAGAATACAATCATTCAAACATGCATGGTATGATATGTACTCAACACCCAACATTTTCATCATTTACTTTACCTATGTGTAGCTATAAGGCAAACGATTATCACTCGAAAGTACCTTATCTTTGAGTAACCTTAAATTAGTGGGAAATATAAATTTATACTGTAATTAAGTATGATTAAAATTAACCATTTTATTCCTTCACTATGTGACAAGATTCCTTAAAAATTTAGGGGACTTAATGGTTAGTGTTAGACAAGTAGATAAGATAAGTCGTGAAACACATTTATTAATCATTATGATACACATATACATGCATTGAGCTTGACCTTTGGATTCATCTTCCAAGATCTCTTGGACTCCCAATGATTCTTCGTACACACATGATGCTTCATATTCCGTCTTGTAGGTAACCCTCATAGATTATGTTTCCAACATTCCCCCCCTTAATCTGAAGGGGTGTATGTGATTCCTGTTGATTTTTCAATAAGAAAGGTTAAGCATGAAGTTCATTCCATTTTTATCATTTAACTTGACCATAACCAATAATATTACAACAACCAAGATCACATGAAGAAAACACCATGCACAAGAACACAAGAAGTATCCTAGGAAACCCTTCTCAACAAGGGAAGAAAAACAAGACAAAATCCTATGCTATATTCTTCAAGAGAAATACCTTCACCACTAATAAAACCTAGCACACAAGAGGGTTCTCAAACCCTAGAATACTAACGCCCAAGAAAGGTGCACACTTTTTTCAAGAAGGTGTACTTTCTGAAATTTCCAAAATCACATGAAAGATATGATTCCTCAATGGGGAATTTACCTTTACTTATACTAGACTGAACCAATCAACATAAGTGTCTATTGGCACAACAGGGCCATCCTCACTAACTCACAATATAATTAATAATAACCATATTAATTATCTATCATAATAAGGTGGGGCCGACCTGTACCCTTTACATTATAATTAGGGTTATAGGCATGTCTAACTCGAACAATATAGCAAGGGATCTTATACACCCACTAGTGCTCATCCACTAGGGGCACATCCATAGGGATCTCCATATCTATGGCTCACTACTTTACACATAATAACCACTTCTTCACTAGTGCTCAGCCACTAGGATCATGTTCACCTGTGCTCGTCCACATCCACGTCCACTCTACAAATCTTATTTCCCACTGCATTACACGGGAGAGTCATCTAGAGTTTCTCATCAACTCTCTTCTTAGAGGAGGATAATACATCATATTCAATATTGTCTCATGACGATTCACCCATCACTTTGGTATTTCACACGTTCACCTTGTGCTTAGCCACATGCACGTCCAACTTTGCATATCTCCTTTCTCACTGCATTACACAAGAGAATCATCTAAAGTTATTCTGAACTCTATGTAAGGAGGAGGCCATCTCTACATTCCAACTCTGTCTCATATAGGAACCACACACCCCTCTCAGGGGATCTCTCTTAGTTTTATGTCCTAGAGAATGTCTCACATAACTGCAATCATCAACACCCCCTCTCAGCTAGGGAGGCATTCTTCATCATGACAAGTCTCACACGGATGTACTTTGAACTTTGTCTTTCCTGTAGTCATCAAAACTACCTCTCAACTAAGGAGGTATCCTTCACCAATCTAATTGGGTGAAGATGTCTGCAATCTACTCATGTGTAGGAAGGTACTGCATGTGTACTATTTTCCTCTGCATCATGTCTCTAATACAAAGATATTTTATCTCAACGTGTTTCAATCTATCATGAAACACTGGGATCTCAAAGATATTTACACATAGATCTGGTTATCATCATAGAATCCATCTTATGGTCAAGTAAATCTGTCAGAATTTTATGAAGCCGCACTTCTTCCCACACTCAATGATACATACTCTACTTCTGTGGCTTTCAAGGACACAATGCTTTGTTTCCTGCTACACTAGGAAATCGTGACAACCTTCACGGACAACAAAAATTGAATGTTCTCATCCAGTACATTGTACTCTTTTCTCAATTTGTATCAGCATATCCTACAAACTCAATTTCACACTGGAGGCATATCTAAGTACATATCCAACTGTTCCTTGTATATATCTCAATACATCCTTTACTACTATCCAGTGAGTGTCTCAGTTGAATCATGGATTAACTAAGCACATTCACTACATATCATGTATTCGGTCTGGTGTTAACTAGATACATCAATGACCTAATGAACTGTGTATCAATCTTGTATGAATCATCATCATTCATTTTCTTCAAATCCATCACGATGGTTTTTCATTCTGTTATACTAAACATCTTTAATATTCCCACTGTATGTTTTCCTTGACTCAGGAAAAAATCTCATCGGTCCTCTGTCATACTTCTTGTATCAAGAAGTAGTGTATCATACTTAGATCCTTTATCTCAAAATCAAAATTCAAAGCTTACTTGTATCCAAAAACAAGGCTTTCTGAATAAGTCATCAAAATCATGTTCTCGTTACCAACACTATAATAACATAGGTTTGGATCAACAACACTCTTGCTGAAACCCAAATTCATCAAGAATCCATCCATATGATATAGTTTCCAACTCATGGATGGTAGTATGGATGGAAGTGTATCGGGATTAATAGATCAAGTGTCTCATCATAGACAACTCCCTCTATTTGTGAGAGTCTACTGGCTGTAGATCTCGCTTTGTATTTATCGACACTTCCATCAACTGCATGCTTGATCTTATAGATCCACTTGGAAGTCACCACAAACTTCTCTTCTAGTCTCAGAACAATATCTTATACATCATTCTTTAAGCTATACCGATATTCTTCTATTATGGCATCTTCCCATACCTATTCTCCCATTACTTCTCCAAGACAAGGAGGCTCAGAATCATTGAAGTGGTTCATGACCGAAGGATAGCTCGAAAATATTTTTTTCTTTCTCAGGATGTGCCTTGAGAGGATTTTATGTTTCTCTACCTCCTGTAGAGTGAGCCTAGGAAGGCCTTTTATGCCCTACTGCAATATCTCTGGACATATCAACTGGAGCAATTGGATTATCTAGAATAATGTCTATCTCCCTCTGAATTGTTGAAGGGGGAGAAGGTATTGTTTCACTGTCAATCTCCATCTGAGATTATCTGGATCCTTGAAAGGTTATCTCTTCTTCAAGGACAACATATATGATTTTATCAATCTGTCTCTGACCACGGATGTCGATATGGAATGTCTTCGAAGATTCATTGTTATCTCGTAAATGTATCCTTTCTCCATGAAGAATCTAGCTTGGAATTATTCTCTTTGGGTACATGAAAATACACTAGGCACCCAAATCCTAAAGTTTTTAATATTAGGCTTCACTCTGGTGAAGGCTTCTTTGAGATTTATGTTTTTCAAAGTCTGGTAAAGACTCTTGTTCTGAACATAGATTGTGTCATGCATGCTTCTTACCATAGAATCATAGAAGGATTCTGATCATGCATTATTGCATTAGTTGCCTTAGTGATGGTTCTATTATTCCTTTTTCTCAAATAGTTTTGAATCCCTCTAAGGGACAAACATCTTCCTTTGTTGTTAACCTATCTAGAACAATAAAACAAAAATAACCAACATAAGAATATCTCCTAAAGGAGAATAATGAGTACAATTCTAGAATCAAAACAATTGAAGGAATTTTGTCACAACTACAACACCTACTTGTAAGGTAGAAAACTTTGGTAATATAGGTTAGATGAATGAAAATTACGACAATCAAACCTGGAGTATTCACTTCCATTTTAGTGTTCCTATGAATGCACTGAGATCCCTCTTGATCCATGACTTCAGCAAAAGGTTCCTTCCTCATGCAATTACCCTCATGACAATGATACAAATAATAAATATACAAGTGCATACATGAGGGTGCTGATATGATTTCTCCAATGGCACCTGGTTGATCTCTGTCCTCTAATATATTCATGAAGAAGGTAGTCACGATGTCACCTTTTTTCATATTGTTATTTTAAAGATCGCCCTTCAATGTAAGAGCTTGTGTAGATGATTGGATTCCTTGTCCTGTCTCTATCTTCGTTCCATTCATCAATAGTTGTCTATGGTAAACCTTTTTGTATCACCCACAATAAGTTTTCCTCTGAATTCTTGTCTTCCAGGAACTTGAAATTGATTGATCCATCCATCTTATCTTCCATCATAGTTTTGTTCATCATATTTTTAGATTCTTCACAAGCCCTTGTTAACTGGGATAGAAAACCTAACGGCTAGGCTAGGATAGAAACCTTAGGTTTTTCTGGGCTTATGATTGCCAACAATAATCCTTGAAAGCCATAATAGCACGGGTAATCTTGAAGGCTTCTTGAAAGATCTCCAAAAACTCTAAAAAAAAAAATCTGTAGAAAATTGCGAAACGCTAGAAACCCTAGGGCCAAATTTTCAAAATGCTCATAATTTCACTCTGAGAGTCTCTAGAGGTGCAGTGGAGAATGTCGTACTCTCCTATGACAAAATTTTCATCAAAGTACAAGTTCTAGGGGCCGAAGCACCCAAAATAAGAGGGTCATACAGATTTTCTGGAAACCCTAGGAGGGTTGTACGGTTCCACATAAGAAGAGGGATGACTGGTAAAATATTTTAGTTTGTGCAATGGGTCCTTCAAGACCTATGCTCTGATACCAAGTTGAATTTTTAATAAGAAATGTTAAGGATGAAGTTCATTCCATTTTTATCATTTAACTTAATCATAACCAATAATGTTGTAGCAACCAAGATCTCAAGAAGAAAACACCATGCACAAGAACACAAGAAGTATCCTGGGAAACCCTTCTTAACAAGGGAAGAAAACCCAACCAAAATCCTTTTCTATATTCTTCAAGAGAAAGACCTTCACCACCAATAAAACCTAGCACACAAGAGGGTTCTTAAACACTAGAATACTAGTTCCCAAGAGAGGTGCACACTTTTCCCAAGAAGGTGTACTTACTGAATTTCCAAACTCACATGAAAGATATGATTCCTCATTGGGGAATTTACCTTTACTTATACTAGACTGAAACTTTCAACAAAAGTGTCTATTGGAACAATAGGGCTGACCTCACTAACTCACAATATAATTAATAATAACCATATGAATTATCTTTTACATTAATTATCTATCATAATAATGTGGGGCCGACCTGTACCCTTTACATTACAATTAGGGTTACATGGAGGTCTGACTCTTGAAAAATATAGCAAGGGATCTTATACACCGACTAGTGATCATCCACTAGGGGCACATCTATAGGCATGTCCATATCTTTGGCTCACTGCATTATAGAGAAGAACCACTTCTTCACTAGTGCTCAACCACTAGCATCACATTCACCTGTGCTCGTCCATAGGCACGCCCACTCTACAAATATTATTTCCCACTCCATTACACATGAGATTCATATGGAGTTTCTCATCAACTCTCTTCTCAGAGGAGTCTAATACATCATATTCATTTATGTTTCATGACGATGCACCCAACACTTTGGGATTTCACACTTTCACCTTGTGCTTGGCCACAGACACGTCCAACTCTGCAGATCTCCTTTCTCGTTGCATTACGCAGGAGAATCATCTGGAGTTATTCTCAACTCTATGTAAGGAGGATGCCATCTCTACGTTACAGATATCTCTCAGATAGGAATGACACACCCTTCTCAGGGGCTCTCTCTCAGGTTTGTGTCCTAGAGAATGTCTCACGTAGCTGCAATCATCAACAATTCCAAGGTGAGATCTAATATCTGAAAGTTGGAAGCTAAAATAAAGAAGTGTGGATTTGTTGATGGCTGAATGTGTTCTCTGAATATGGTGGTTTTGGGATGACCACAAATTGAATGATGATGGTTTTTTAAGGAAGACCACAAAGCAATTTGGTGGTTTACGGATGACCACAAACTCTAGAACCCTGCTCTAGGATCAATGTTTCTCGGAACATTTCCCAAGTAATATAGAAGTTGAAGGATGGTGTCTTACACTAATATAAAGTTCTCTCGATGTTTGTTTAAATATGACCATAAACTGTGATGTAGAAGAAGTTTAAATTCTTCTACCAAGTGGAGGTTTAAGGAAAACCACAAATCATTGTCTAGCATAAGTTGAAAGTCTTCTACTAAGTGGCGGTTTAAGGAAAACCGCAAACCAATCATGCTCGCTTGTTACTACTCGATTGCTAAGACTTTGAAACTAGAAGACTGACTGTCAATCGTTGATGTTTCTCCCCCTGTCAGGGACAAGATGATAAGACACAAATCCTTTTATTGCAAGATGCATCAATACTCGAGAGTGAATTTTTCGGTATGACTAAGATATCTTCTTGACTATTTATAACGATCGCAAAGAATCCATCCACCCATATTGGTTCTTTACTCTTGCAGGTTTCTTTTAATTACAACATCGATTTGAAATGTGATTGTGCCTTCCACAATTCTCTTAAGGATGAAGATCGAAGCATCGATCTTCAATGTGGCTAACTCACTCACAATGTTGGCATATCGGAATATGCTCTTGAACTGGAGTTGGTGAATCTAAACTTTCTTGCAGCAATCGAGCACTCAAGAACTTGATCAGTTTGGTGTAATCCATATTATGAAAGATGACATCCTTTTCATATCTGATATTGGTTCTATTCTTGTTATTCCTAATTTCTTCCCAAGATCTGACAATCCGCTTGGAAAGAGGAAGTTTATATGTACTTGAGTCTATATCTGGCTCACTGCACTTGTTGTTGATCTGAATCAACATCATCATTGCTTCATCTTTGAAAAGAGGGTTTTGAACATTATGAATTTGAAGTATCTCTTCCTTGTCTTGCTTAACATGAAAACATGTCACAACAAACTACAAAGTTTCTTTGTGAGTGGCCACTGTATTTTCCATGGAGGAGAGAGTCAAAGTGTTTAGTAACTCTAACAGTTCCTCAACTCTAGCAATTTAAAAACATATTTAGACATTAGAGTTTTCATGAAAATCCACCCTAACCTTACAATGAAAAATCAACTATGTAGACAACAAATGGGGGTTCGACTTCCACCAAGAATCCACCCATTTACAAAAGAAACAAAAGTAAACTTACAAATATACCTTGATTGTGGAGAATGTGTGGTTTTTCGTGTGATTCTTCTTCACCTTAGACCACTTCTTCTTAGAATCCCAATTTTATGGCATATATCTCTTCTTATCACTTCACCAAAGTGGATTTATACACTTTGAATCGTTGGGATTTGTCAAGGATATAAATGGAAAACTATTTCTCAAATAGTTGTGACCTTAAATGGAGACCCAATTTAGGTATAACTAGCACAGCCGCTAACTCGTGGTTGGTGAACGCCGAAAGGCTTACAGCTGAGGAAATATGAGGTAGAGGAAATGCACGGACAGTTGATTAAATCCGTGATAGCATGGAAACGTGGCTTGTTTAATACGTGTAATTTTCAATAATGAAGTTGAAGGAGTGCTTGCTAAACGTGGTAATCTCAAAGGTTAATTATTTAAGCGTGGCAATCATATGATGTTATAGTAATTTCTTAATATGATTAGGTAAATGTTAAAAAGTAAACAGGTTAACTGATGAATTCATAAATGCAAGGAAGTTATGAACAATAAATCTGACTCATTGATTTTGGAGGACGACTAAGAATATACCAACATCTTCAATGTGTAGCCATCAGATTATAATTTAAGATTAAAAGATCATTAATTGTGTCCATATCCAATAGGTATATGCCTTTCGGCATAAATATGAAGATCAAAGGTACATAAAATAAAAATATGAATATTTGTACCGAAGAAAGTATTTGATCCCATCCAATCGAAGATTCTAGTGAGGGTTTATAAATCTACAAAAGAAGAGAATGGAAACTCTCTAGCTAGAACTTCGTCCTTGACCCCTTATATTAGTGCATAGGAATGGAAATCGATTTGTGAAGATGAAAAATGCCAACGGTCGGATGCAATGCTAATAGTTGGATGAGAATGCCAATGGTCAGAATGGATGAACTATTAATACCCTTCGCATGTCAAGTGAGTGTATGCATAGTTGTGGTTTCGTATAGATCAATACTCATCAAACCCTTTACTCCTCAGTCAAATCCGTCCAAGACTAATAATCCCGTTCACGTTTACACGAGAGACAATGATGAGAAGGAACGTGAGAATGAAGATGACAACCTCATGATCATATATTTTCTTTATCATTGGAAATGGACACTAGCGATACTTCCATTGTTGGTCTGTGGCGGTTGAAACCCGTGCAAGAACTATCATTTTTCAAATACACTACACATGGGACAATTTTATCCCTAATGGTCAAACCATTATCCCTCGACGCAGATGCAAAATTAGTGATGGCAACAAAAGATAAAAAAAACAACATTCGACTTCAACTAGGGTTCCATGATTCTCCTTTAAAGTGATGATTTGGGAAGATCCTTAAAAGCGGGTAGAAGCTGGTGAGAAATGCCTCATAAATACGAATTAGGGTTTAATGGTCACTGTTTTCCATTTGAATGAAATGGATTAGCACCTCTCGCCTGATGGAAAGGGAATCACACACCATTCTAGGTTTAATGAGCCATTGGTAGCATTGTTATTTCACCATCCGGTGAGACCTGATAAATTGTGAAGCAAGAAATGCAGAGAGAAAGAATAGAACATAAAACAATATATTAGAATATAAGAAGAAGAGTACAAAACGAGTACATGAAGAAGTTCTGAAGTAGTAAGTACTATGTAAAGGGAAATAGCTGAGCTAAATAGGCTCAAGCAAAACAAGAATAGAAAGTACAGCTGGCCAGGACAGCTGGCAATGTACAATCATCTTGTTAAGGTTACATTATATTTAACACTCCCTCTTAAACTCAACAATTACAAACATAAACACTTGGGCATTATCAGTGCGATGTTTGTAATTGTTGTATTTGAAAATCAAAAACAGATTTCCTAGTGGCTTTCTTAAAGAGATGTGGTGAGATGATCTTGAGAACCATAGAATTGTAGTGCAATATCACCATTATTGACTAGCTTCCTTATGAAGTGGTAGTGAGTGTCGATGTGTTTGTTCTTGACGCAGGATTTTTGGATAAAAGCAATTGAGTAGGAAGTGTTGTCATAGAAAATGGGAGTTGGATCCTTTTCTCCATGTGACATATCTTTCAATATTCTTCTCAACCACATAGCTTGACAAGAAACTGAGGTAGCAACGACATACTCTGCCTCTGCAGAGATATTGAAACAATTGGTTGCTTTGGTGTAAGTTAGGTTAGGTGCCGGTTGAAAACAATGTCAGGATGTGCTTTTCGTCATCTAGGCTACTGAAAAATCAGCATGCAGTAATGACCGAAGGATTGATTACTATCAGTTAGTGTACCATAATCCGAAATTGAGAGTTCCTTCTACATATCTTAGAATTCGTTTCGTCATTTTTCCAATGAGAATCTTTAGGTGATTCCATAAATCTGGAAACAAAATTTGGTACATACATAATGTCATGCCTAGTTCTTGTAAGATACAACAAACTACCTACTAAAAGAATTTTGTACAGGGTAGAGTCCACTGTATGGTCTTCATCTTTCTTGCTCTCAATTTTGTGCCTAGTGGTATGGGGTTTTGGATTTAGAACCCATCGCGAAATCTTTTGAGGGATGTCTGGCACATACTTTCGGCGGGGCAAAATGCTTTGGTTGATTGATCAACCTCAATCCCTAAAAATATTTCATTATGCCAAGATCATCATCTCAAACTCAAATTGCATGGCATGTTTTAAATTGTTATCAAGATTTCCGGTATAGATCATGTCATCAACATATAAACATACAGTAAGTACCATGTAGTCTATTTTGGTGTAAAGAGGTTGGCTCATTTTGAGAAACTACGCTTTGGGTCTTTGAATTTTCAAAGTTTTAGGACTTTTAATGAGAAAATAGATCCATATTTTTTTTTCTTGAAATCATCAATAAGCGTTAGAAAGTAAAGCTACGACCTATTGAATCTGTTTTCATTGAATTACATGGAGTTCGTGGAAAAGTTCAGATGTTGTTTGGCTTGATTGGAAGACGATGGAAAACTAGTTCTCTTATGTTTTCAAGTATGCATGACTCACATGGGGAATTTTCTCTTTAAAGAGGAAGACCTTTGACCATGGAGTTCTTCGAAGAAGACTTAGAATCTTAAATGGTGGATGTCCAAATAAGTGTATGCCAAACCATAGTTTCATTTAGAGTGGATGCACTTTGTGCATATGGTTGAATCCCGTTTGGGTTTAAGTGGCAAGAGTATCCTATTTTGAGTCATGTTGATTTCAGAAATCAATTTTCTCTTGGGATTTTGTCATATATGTACAGATGCTCCCTCAAAAGTACCTTATAGCCATGTTCAATGAGCTATCTTACACTTGAGTGAAATTATGTTTTGGATGGAACATGATAGACGTGTTGTCTTTCTTTACATTCTGTTTGTAAGAATAGGAGCGGAACTGCTGCGGAACTTTATTCATTGAAAATCATTTCCAAGTGTAATATCGGATGAAATAGAAGAATCGATCATGAAAGAGTAATTCTTTGTTACTGTCATGTGATTGATGCATCCAATGTCTAGAAACGAGAGATCTTTAGGTTGTTCTTGGAGTCTTGTTAGAGAAACATACCTCTTGAGGTTTCTCCAGTATGATTTATTTTGTAATGCTGCGAGAGTTGATCTTCTTGCTTCTCCGTTTGATTCACTTAGTTTCCCATACTTTTTGGAGTAATAGCATCACATGCTTGATTTCTCATTTGATCTTCTCCCTTTGCCTCTTTGAGGATGGAAATTCTGATGTTGATTTTGATGCTATTGTCTTTGACCTTGGAAATTTTTGATTGGGATCACGTTGTCTGTTACCTCCTTGGAGTGGGGAGGTTACTGATTTCTCCCTCTTCCTTGACCTTTGCTTCTTCCTACGCCTCTCCCTGCTTTGAAGGAGAATTGAGTTTTAAGCATTGGATATTGACTCGCCACATTGAGATCCGGGTGGTCTCATGTGTCACCGGAGAACCAATTAATTCATCTGTTGAAAGGCAGCCCAGTCAGGTTACAAAGGATTCTAACATTTACAACCATTTCCAATTTAATTGGTAAACTTATGAGTATTCTCCCTTTGCCTCTTTGAGGATGGAAATTCTGATGTTGATTTTGATGCTATTGTCTTTGACCTTGGAAATTTTGATTCGGATACTGTTGTCTGTTACCTCCACTGGAGTGAGGGTTACTTTGATTTCTCCCTCTTCCTTGGTGACCTTTGCTTCTTCCTCTGCCTCTCCCTCTGCTGAAGGAGAATTGAGTTTTGAAAGCATTGGATATTGACTCATCTGTGAGATCCAGTCTGGTCTCATGTGTCACCAGAGAACCAATTAATTCATCTGTTGAAAAACTTGACAGATCCTTGGATTCAAGGATTGCTGTTACAACCATTTCCAATTTAATTGGTAAACTTATGAGTACTTTCTCAACAATGCATTGATTAGTGATGGTTTCACCAGTCAATCTGATCTGGTTTATGATGCCCATGACTCTGGTCATGAACTGATCCACATTTTCGGACTCTGTCATCCTTAGAGTCTCGAATTGCGTCCTCAGGGTCTGCAGTTTAACTGTTTTGACCCTGTCATTTCCTTGGTAGGAAGTTTTAAGGATGTCCCAAGCCTATTTTGAAGTACCAGTGCCTGTGATTTTTGAAAAAATCGAGTCATCCACAGAAATTTGATTCCAAAATTTAGCTTTATTTTCTCTGTTTCTCTGCATTGCTTGAACAATTTTCTGTTGATTAGTCATGGCAGACAGGTCTGTTGGGTCTGGTTCCACATATCCATGATCCAATGGATCCCAACACTCTTATGCTTGGAAGAAGGATCTCATCCGAAGAGACCAGAAATCATAGTTCTTTCCAATAAGAATCGGACCCTGAGTTGGTCCTAAATTGCTAGACGACTCCATATTTAAAAAAAAAAAAAATTGCAAAAAACAGAGGGAAAATTCGTATTTACCTGTCTCTTTCGCTGAAACCAGGTCTGCTGCTTTCTTGCAATGATTTTGGAACTCCGTTAGATGAGACCTTTGAACTCTCTAACTTCCGATTGCCGAAATGTCGATTGCCGATGAGAGCTTATTGGCCTTGAATTGGCCCTTATTTTCTGATCAATGTGACCATGCGCCTTGATATTAAAGCGCTATGGGATTTTCCAGTTCTTTGTCTTTCAAATTGCCGAAATGGGAAATATGCTGGAAAGGCCCTTTTCAAAAGCCTTTTCGGGATTTCACGAATCAGGACTTTGTGATGCGAAGTATCTTGATCCTCTGTCTGCGGGATCCCCGATATGCCGAAACACCGATCAACAGTCCAGATCTTCCTGTGATATGACGGTCCAAATCCCTTCGGGATTTCACGATTCGTTATTTCGCGAGTTTAGAACTCTTGTCCCAGAGTTTCCGAAACCGCAAACTCTGAAATGTCGATTTTCCGAAATGGAGTTAACTTCAGTTAGCCCCTTGGGCTATACCTCTGGTCCACATGACCTCTCCTGATATGACCGCAGTCCCTTTCGGGGTTTCGCGACTCAAACGTGCGACCTCTTGGTCTCTCGACTCCCGAAATACCGAGTTTCGATGTCCTTCTTTCGTGCTTTTGGGACTTCAAATGCCGAAATTCCAAAATGTTCCTATTGGACAATCGACGGTCCATGTCTGTTGATGATCTGACGGTCTAGATCCTATCGGGATTTCATGACTCGTGATTCCTCGTCACGCTGCATTTCCAAAACGTGAAGTCTGAATTGCCGATTTGCTGAAATCACTTTTTCAGAAAATTTCCCGAGATCGTGGATTGATGCCACGGATTTCCACCAGATGGACGATCCTCCTGCATTTCAGGATTTCACAATTTGTGACCCCCGATGACACAAAAAACTCTATCAACTTGAAACCCTGGTAGCCGAGATGCCGATGGTTTCCTCAATCTCCACCACATGTCCGAATGAATGGACGACTGTGATCTTTTCGGGATTTCGGGACTTTTGCGGTGGAGTGTTGTGACCTTTTGTCAACAAGACCTCCGATATCCCGAACTCCGAAATGCCAAAATGATGGCACTTGGATCTGCCGCCACCTGTCCTCTGAGATGGACAACTCACAATCCTCTCAGGATTTCGTGATATGTGATGTTGGGATTTTGCGTATCGGGGTTTTGGAGAGAAGTCTCCTTCACTTGTCCAACTCCAGATCCTTGATTTTGCGATTGGATCAGATCGATGGCTCACGATCTATCTCAATCCAACGGTTCAGAATAACTCGTGATTTCGCAATTCGCAAATTCTCACGGCTGTCTTATGACCTTTACACCTTGCGAGTCAGCGAAATTCCGAGATCTCGCCACGTGTCTCTTGATGGACGGTCCAGATGATTTCAAGATTTCGCGACTTCACAAGTCGAAATTTCTCTTGTGCACTCCAGAGGACTAAACCTCGTGCACTTTCTCGTTGATTCAATGGCTGTCGGTCCTCTGCGTAAGATCTAACGGCTGAAATCGTTTTTCCTTTTCTGCGCTCTCCTCGTCCCTTCTGAACTGGATTACCACCACATATATTTTCGTAGGAAAAATCTTACGGCCGTGACGGTTGTTCTTTGAACCTGAGATGCGTTCTTTACTGCCTTTGCAAGGATTTTCTTCTGCGGAAGAAAAAATTGTGAATATTTCAAAGATTTGAAATAATTTCACGAGTTCTTTGTTCTCTGCTGCAATCTTTGAGAGATTTGAGCGATTTCCAAAATGCTTTAAACGATTCTTCCTTCTGCAACTATATTTCACAAATTTGAACTAATGCTTCAAATTCTTCAAGAGTTCCCGCCTCTTGCATCTCTTCTTCATGAATCTTTGATGATTCTTGAAAATTGTAAAAGAATCTTTACTATTTCTTCCTTCTCAGTCTCTACTTCCTTCTCGTGTTTCTGCTCCTTGAAAATTTAGAGCGTAGTATGCTCTACGACCTCGTCTGAGCTTCTTACGCTGATCTTTTGAGAGTATGAGCGGACAACTTCCTTGTGAAAGTTTCCTGTGAGGATATTTCAAGAGTATGAAAGACAACTCTCCAAGCCTTGTGAAAAGTCTGTGTCGAATTCTCTCAAGATCCGTGTAATCTCTATGCTATTTGAGGATCGTGTTGCTCTCCAACCCGTGTGAAGAGGCTTACTAGTGTAGCTCTGATACCATGATAAATTGTGAAGCAAGAAACGTAGAGAGAAAGAATAGAACAAAAAATAGTATATTAGAATATAAGAAGAAGAGTACAAAACGAGTACATGAAGAAGTTATGAAGTAGTAAGTACTATGCAAAGGGAAATAGCTGAGCTAAATACACTCAAGCAAAACAAGAATAGAAAGTACAGCTGGCCAAAACAATTGGCAATGTATAGTCAGCCTGTTGAGGTTACATTATATTTAACAAGACCAAGCACGTGTGAGAAACATAGTCATGTGTTGGGTCGAGGTATGAGGTACATGTTGGATGAATATTATATTGGGTTGTTTTTTCTCCTTGTCAATCTCAAACACAGAAAATGGCAGGAATCAGTTCTTTAGGTAGGTACGGTTTTTCTACGAAAGATATTAATGATGATTGGCATTAGTTCCTAAAATGTAAAAGGATCCAAAGAAATGCATATTTAACATAATGGAATGGCAAGGTGTGTAGCCTAAGTATTGACAGAAGCCATATAGACAGAATACAGATATGGGGGCATTTCTGTGACTTGAAGAAAAATGATGGAAGTTTGTACATTAGGAGGTTTCTGAGCGTTCACGTGGGAGAAAATATAATTCCTAGGGATTGATAAAAAAAATGCCAATGGTATTCAAGGGACTGAGACTGGGGTATATTGGGAGAGAAAAATCCAAGGGAATAAACCAAACTGACCTTCAACTATGGAAAAAAATACCATAGGATAATGTAGGACTTAAGAACTGTTGGAATACTGTGGTTATCATAGGTTTGGTGGGGTTTCAATTTTAGTAGTGTTGTGTCTGCGAGTGCTTCTTATGAGGGAATTCTTTGGAGGGTCATTGAGAGGATATACTCTCCAAAACCTACATTGGTATCCAATTTGACTAGTTGTGCTCGTTGTGGACCATATCTAGCTGAATGGTATCGACGCTGCATTCTACCATTTAGGAAGGATGACAGGTTCTAGAAATGGATTCATTCCAGGGTAGTATTGACGTTTCATTCCAATAGTGGTATCGGATCCTGCATTACCTCAAAAGTGTCGATAAACATGCATTTGAAATACCATATATTTATTTCAATTTGTACAATAACATTGTTGTCTCTAGCTAGATAGACCTTGCACACTCCTGTAATGGACCAAATAGAAGGATGGTGGAAGAAGATTTCAGTATTTCATAGAAGGTATCTACAACATCAACGTCATCCTCTAGTTTATTTTTTTTTGAATGCATCTAACAACATTCCCTCCATGGTCTTACCTCAAAAAACTATCCATACCAACCTCTATATCATTTCCTTCATCCCCAACATGTGAAGAACTAGTTTTATTCTCGAGGTTTTGAATTCATGACTAAATACATAGTGGGAATTGAATAGATGGTTGTTTCAACCATTCTCAGTGTGCTTTCTCTTCGATAATATTGAACATTACATTGATAATATTAGTAAAAAAATGCTTTAATATGTTCAAACATTATACCAAACACTACAGACATTTTTTCCCAATAATAAATATGAAACAAACCCATTTATATAAATAAAAAATTGAATTAAGAAACACATTTACATTAGTTCCATTGAAAATCCAAAAATCCAAAATTACTCAATCATCTTTTTCTGATGCCCTACCGGGTTGTCTTCATAAAAGGGATTAAATTTACAATCATTCATGGATGATAGTTGTTGGAAGATGGCATGTTGTAATTTGTAGGGTAAAGAATATGACCATTTTCATCAAAAATATGTTTTCAATATCTTTCTCTTGATAATAGCTTGTGTAATTTTTGGACCATGAGAATATCTTGAGAATCTTAACTTGATCTTGAATCTTGATCCTGCAAAATTCAATGAACCATTATTAAATTGCACCTACATACATAACATAAATTTAATGAGATAAATGAATTATCAATGAAATCTAGATGTAATCATATCAACATGAGAGAACTTGAAGGAGTTCCAAAAATACAAAATGGGGTGACACTTGAATCTGAATAATTGGTCATTTGATATTATGATTTTTTTTCCCTGCACTTGAGACAAAATCGTCATCTTGGGTATCATAAAACAATCTAACTTCAAATAACTTTTATAACTTGAAAACACACTTAAAAATCATCGTTTTTCCTACAATATCATTGTTTTTATCTGCCCAACTATACAAGAAATATTAATATGTCTTTACAAAATTTGAAATAGTTACTAGATCCCTGAAAATATCCTCCTCGAACATAGAAAATGTCAATTTGATGCTCAATCCATCTCTCACTCTTTTCCTCCTTCCCTCCCCTTATATCCCTATATCCCCCCTCTTTTTCTCTTGCATATACCTCTCTCTCCCCCTCACTCTATATCCCCCTCCCTCTATCAGTCATTGTATCCCCTTCCCTCTCTCTTTCCCCCACCGATGCACTTTATCATTTAAATAGGACATTGTCTAAACATTTGACCGTTTGAACCTTTTCACCGGAATTCGACGAAACATATATTCATAAATTCACCACTTTATGTTGGTTAAATTGCATTTTTGAATGCATAAATGGATACAATACCTTGAAATACTGATGCAGGAGCATCTCTCCATGTCAGCCAGCCAGCCAACCAGCCATGTCGAGCGCGTGCATTCAAACTAAAGAGAGGCGCAGCCTCATTTGAAATTTGAATTGAATGTAATTTAATGTCTAGGCTGGTGAGCCATAGAAGCCATGCCTTTGCGCAGGCTGTAGATAAGATAGGCATTTAATGTGTGTATGGCTGAGATCTAGATCCGATTCTGGACTAGATAGCCCATTCAATGTAATTGAATAGGGTAGGTAGGTTGGAGGGAAGAGCTCGAAGAGCCCCCTCAGGTAAAAGAGGTTTTCGTATCTCATTTTGAGTGAGTTGTAATGGTTGTAAGAGTAGAGCCAGAGAGAGCTCGAGAACACCTGTAATTACAGGCATTTGCCAATTTAATACAAAGAGTAGTTTTTCCTGCATTATTCTGTGTTATATGGATATATGTGTGTGTTCTTTTATATGCTATGAATGTATATATGTTAGGAATTCGACAGGAGTTGGTTGGTTTTCAGGCTTGAGGGGTCTTTGAGGTTTCATGTCAGGAGGGCATGACAGAGTGCTGCGGTCTCTGAATACCAGTGCATAGAGGATGCACTTCTGAACTCTGCGGAGTCAGGCAAATACGTGTTGCGGAACATAAGTTGGAATCAACAACTCAGGAGGAAGACCTTTGAGGTTGTTGAACACCTCAGGAGGCAAGGCTGTGTTGGAGAAGACACAGCTGCAGACAAAATMTCTTAGGAGTTCTGTAAGGCTCTGCCAAGTGGGCRTTGAGCATATGCGCTGCGGTGCATTTGAGGAAGAACTCTGCTRAGAGTTTGAGGGAGGACCAGAATCACTGAGGATTCTGAGAGCTCTGCCAGGATGGCATTGAGCCAATGCAAGGAGTGCACGAAGGAAGGAACTCTGATGTGAGTTCAAGAGAAATAGAATCACTGASGATTCTAAGAAGCTCTGCCAGGTGGGMATTGAGMCGGTGCAAAGGGTGCATAGAAGGGACAGAACTGCTGAACGTTCTATGGAGAAGATACTCCGCCAGGAGGGCGCCGAGGAAGTGTGCAGATAGGCACAGAAGTGAAGATAAATCTTTGAGTTCTGGAACTTAGAGGGAGAATCCACTGAGGGATCTTCGTTGGGTTACTGAATACCCAGAAGGATCAGCAAGAGGTTGCTTGAGCGAAGGACATCCAGGAAGGCGTCAATTTCTCCATCTAAGGGAGAAGAAGGACAAAATCCCTTCGAGGTCTGAGTGTTTGTAAAATCTCAGGATGGATAGCACCAGCGAGTGCATCTGAAGACTCTGCAAGGAGTGCAGGAGTTGGGAGAATCCTCCAAGGATTCAAGTATAAAAGCTCAGGAGGGCCAGCGTTCTCACATGCGCAGCAGAACTCATAGTCATGGAGTTCACGGACATGAAGTAAAGGTCGAGGCCTTTGAGAAGGTGAATTTCTCCCAAGGTTGGGAAGAAAGTGAGTAGAAGCTCAGAAGGAGCAATAGCAGCCGTCATATCGGTTGGGAAAGAGATCTGGACCATTGAAGGTTCATATCCAGGAAGGCGTCAGAAGAAGCGCACAGAAGAGGAGAGCGACAACCGTCAGATCTCACATAGAAATCCCGTTAGCCGTTGGATTGGGAGAAGTTGCGCAGAGTTTAGCCTCTGGAGTAGGCACATAGGAGAAAGGATCTGAGCCGTCATATCTGGAGCAGATAACCGTCAGCCATCGGATCTGCAGAAGTTGCGAGGGAGTTAAGTCCTTGTGAGGAGGAGAAGAAATCCCGACAAGAGGTGGAGCTATCGGGAAATCAACACTCGGGAAATCAGGATTCTCTAGGTCGTGAGAATTGAGACATCACAAGTCTCGAAACACCGGAAGGATCTGGACTGTCTGTTAGCAAAGACATGTGGCGGAGATCGAGCACCCATCGGTACTTTGGCGCATCGGGAAATCGACATTCCCATGGACAAGAGATCGAGGAAATCTAGGTTGAAAACCCCGGCATAATCTGAGCCGTCCATTCAGGGGGACAGGTGTCAGACATCCACATAGAGTCGGGATATTGGCCATCGGGAAATCGGAGTTCCTGAGGAGAAGGAGTTGGGACATCATAAGTCTCGAAATCCTGGAGGAATCGGGATCGTCCATCAGGAAGGACACGTGGTAGCGATCAACGTCATTGGGAAATGTCCCGACAAGGAAGCCATCCATCCTTGTTTGGTCCATCGGGATATCGGAATCCCGTGGACGTGGTGTTTACGCCTTTTGAAATCGCAAATCGTGGAACCCCGATCAGTGGGGGCCAGCTGTCAGCACATCAGGGCTGAGGAAAGAGCCATAGTGGAAGCCAGCTGTCATTGCAATGGAGAGTAGGGATTCAAGGAGTCGGGAATCCCGCGGGTATATGCATTTAGGCATTGGAAACCTTGAAACCCCGACAGGGGTAAGGTTGTAGTCACGGGGTAATGGTCACGTGGACCCGGGCTGAGCCAGGAGGGCTAGCTGAAGTTAAAGCGCGTCGGGAATCGGAGGATCGCGAGTCTTGAGGACGTTTTCATTTTGGCATTGAAAAGTCTGAAACCCTAATGGGGACACAAGGCTGTGGTCTTGTGAGATAAAGGTCACGTGGACCAAGGGCTTGGCCTGGAGGGCTAACGGGAATTGGAAAGCATTGGGATATTAGAACCCAAAACCCCAACGAAAAGACATAAGGCTACGGTCTTATGAGAAGCGGTCGCATGGACCAAAGGGCATAGCCAGAGGGGCTAAGGCTGGGCCAGGAGCTCATCGGTGATCGGGGAATTGAGAGTAAAGTGACTCTCGACAGAAGGAAGATTGAAACCCCGAACCCCGATATTGAGTCGGGGAGAAGTCACGGTAAAGTGCAGAAGGTCGTGAAGGGAATTAAAGGACCTGTGGATCGGGTATTTGTAGCAGTGATTCCCGAGGGAAACCAAGGAGCCAATTTGGCTCGTATGAGAATTTGAACGATCCTGTGAGCGGGCGGGAAGTCATAGGAGGAGGAAGCCCCATGCCTGCATCAAATACCCTTGGGGAACTCAAGTTATAAAGACTGAATCACTCAAATTCGGAGTTCCAACAATTTTTGGCTAGATTTTGAGCAAAATTGATCTGAAAATATGCATGTAAAAATTCCAAAAAATAGAACGTTTAGACTACGTATTTAAGTTTTGGAAAATATACAACAAAAAAATGAAAATTATATTCATTGTTTTATTGTTTGCCAAATTTTAGAGAGGATATTTGTGCAACAGAGATTTATCAACAAATATTTCCACGTGAGTGGATTTTTTTTAAGAGCCAAATTCGAGGGGGAGTATTGTAGATCACATAGAAATATGTAGAGGAGAAATTTCAAGTATATGATTTCATTCTATTGATCATCTTGATCATTCTCCTATTTGATTAAAAAAAAAAACAGTATTTGAAGTTCTAATTTAAGTATTGGAAGTCCTAATTTTGTTATTTTTCTTTCTCCTTCTATATTTTACAAAAATAAAAATTTTTAAGCCTAATTTATTTTTAGGGTTTTTGTTTTTGATATTTGGGTGTTTCTTATCCGTTGCAATGAAACCACTCATTGGAGTGGATCCCAAACCGTGATTCCACTGTTAATTTTTTTTAAAACTCCTTCGCGGTGACTGATGGGATTTGTACATAGTAAGTGCATCGAAGCGTACATGTTTATAAACAACACCGCTTTATTTCAATTCAAAATATTATTAAAAATTATTACAACACCACTTTATTTCAATTCAAAATATTATTAAAAATTATTTTCAGACTCGGCGATGCGCAGTTTTCTAAATACGCACTGGGGCACATTGTTTAAAAAATGTATGGTTGACTTTAAAATGGAAAAAATATTGTTTTTATATGGAAATTTCCATTTATTAATTTTGTTCAGAACTTGACGATGCATAATAAATAGTACTTAAGAAGCCTTGTTTTTCTTAATTCATAAAGCACCGACTTAATACAAAAATTTGTAAAATATTTTCAATTTTTCAATGACGCTTTTATACTTTATCGATGCATATATGTATGTGTGACACACCAACGCATATAAATATTGTTGATTCCTTGGTTCAAATTATCTTAATATACGCACTGAGATCTTATTTTTCAAAAAAATAATAACTTAATATATATATTTCAAGGAGATTTTGAAAATTCCAAGGGACAAATAAGGGGAAAACCAAGACATGTCGGTAGAGATGTCCAAAAAAGTGTAGAAGAATATGTTGAAAGAAATGAACAAAATTTCTCTGCAAGAGGAGCCACCCCAACTATAATGTGCATGAGGGGTATGCAACCCTTTTTTTTATGTGCATCGAATTTAAGTATCACCTGAAATATTAATTTTCAATTGTTTTGTTGCAGAAAAAGAAAAACAAATAAAATCAATTAATTACATAATATAGGATGACGAGGAATAAAAATGTTTATTGCGAACTTTATGAGTATTTACATTTTCAACCTTTCTTAAGATTTCATGTTTTTTGTGATCTTTATATTTAAATAATTAATTTAACTTGTCCATGGATGTCTTCTACTAGGTTCTAACTGATTCGGATTTATGCAGGAACACAATGAAATACATAAATACACATAAACGCAGATATGCAACGGAAGTAAAACTTCATTTCATTAATAACAAATGACTGAAATATGCTTACAGACAGAATGGAAATAAAATAGCTCGGGCACTGGTAGCTTATCTCTGAGAAGAGATGTGGAAGCTACTGGCCTATGAAATCCCTGTTACAATGAGGCTCAAATGCCTATATATTATTGAGAAACAATGGAAAACCCTAAACATCCAAAAACCTAACCCTAGGAGATGAAACACCAGAATATGGGCCCCATTGGTACATCAATTTCCCAAGGTCGTAACTTTGGCATGCTATCTCCGTTTGATGCACATGATACATCGTTAGAAAGATCTATCCAAGGACTACACTGTAGACAAAAAATAACAATTCTAAATTGGGCTCTTATTAGCTGGAGAATTCATGCCCATAAAACGTTGTTTAGGGCCTCAAAACGACTCTAGAAGTTCGGGACCCGAAAAATTGCTAAAAATAGTAAATTGTGCTATAATTAAGGAAACTGAAAAAACAACTGAAACAATGGTGTGGGTCCAAGTGGAATAGGTGGGTGGCCACCAATATCCACCTAGATCATTCCTCCCTCCTTAGGAAGCAATGGTCCCCATTGCGTTGAGTTCCTCCATGAGATGAGGAAACTTCTGTTGA